>OU015500.1:7009578-7447078 GCA_907164885.2 Dolomedes plantarius | reverse complement strand
ATATATATATAAATATATATATATATATATATATATATATATATTATATATATATATATATATTAAATATCTATATAACCTTCCATGTAAATCCTCTTATAAGTAGTGCTTGTTGGTTTTTACCGAACCCTAGAAGATAAATGCATTTTGATACTCCTTCAAGAAAAATAATTGAAACAATATTATATAATTTATAAATATTGTACCTATAAATATTATACTGTTTGTAAATATGTATCTCTTTCCCTCTTGCAGCTGTATAAAAACATATTGTTTAAAAAATATCCTAAGAAATTTTCTGTTCGCATTGGTGAGAAAGTGCTTCTATCGATTTACGCAAGAATAAGCAATATTTCATTTCCAATCACCTTCACTATAGTAGATAAACTCCTTTCTTATTGCATTACCCTGCTCCCACAGTATTACTCGTATTTAGAGAAAAAAGAAAGGAATTGTATAGAATTTGCGGATGTTGCATTTCGAATTTCAATTACGTCTCGAGGAGGAATCGAAAGATTTTTTTTCTTTCTACCGTTATCTGTTCCCCTCCCGTTTTCTTTTCTTTCTTCCTGCACACCCATACACACGAATATATATATATATATATATTCGTGGACAAAATATTTGGAAAAGAATCCACAAATAATCCTAGCCTCATTTAAACGAAGAGTGGTGTTGAAACGATGGACAAAATGGTGAGAACTTATAAAAAGAAAAGAAATGACACATCGGTAGCCTTTTATTGCATTTTTTAATGTGATAGATATTAGTGCAATGAATACATGCATAATATGGTTGTCTTTGAATGATGAATGTAATCAGAATTTAAAGAATAGAGGGAATTTCTATATCCAAGTTTCAGAAGAATTAGCAGAGTATGAAGAGAGTGCCACCGCCTCAAGTTCGTTCTTCAGAACTGCTTCACACAGATACGAAACCGCCATGAAAATAATCAGAATGTCTTGTTTGTCCCTCTAAAAAATATCGTAAAACACGAACATTCTGTGTGAAATGTATGAAAAGAAGATTGCTGAGAACATTCTATCGTAATTTGTGCTACATGTAATGAATATCCCAAACGTAATGAAAGTAATATTTATATATATTTTAAAAATTTTTAACTTTTACATATTACATCAAGTATATTAACAATATATATATTTATATTAATTCAGTGGATGTTTCTTTTATTTTAAAATCCTGTAAATCCTATATAGTTTAGATACGGGTCCAATGTAACCAGTTTTAATGTTTGCACACTCTTTTATTTGGTAGTCTATTTGGTAGTCTGGGGGTTAAACGAACCAATAAAATTACATACTGCAGCCCTGTGATTGCATTTTATCCTTTACCAAGTAGTTAAGAAAACTTATACCATGGGCGTCCTCATATGCAGTGCCCATAGCCTCTCCTGCTGATAGAAACGATTTCTCTCTATCTAGTGGAGGATCACCAGCTTCAATTTATTGTTACTGCTCTTCATTCGTTTCTGGCGAGTAGTGATTTATCCATGTTTTCAAAACTGTTAGAAAACGAAGCAATAATTCCTATGGATTACTTCAAAAATCTCCAATTTGTGTTTCGCAATTGTCCACTCTTTCACGTTTTTGATCGATTACTTTCAAACGCCGCGATAACCTTGCCGACAGCTTTCTCATATACATAAAGTTAAAAAAATATATCACGCACGATCCATGATGAAATGCTGACACATATGGCTTATAAATCTCATGAACTTTTAATATTTTATCCTACGTTGATCTAGCAAGGAATTCTAAGCAATTGTTTGGAGTAGGGACTCCGGTAGGGGAAACCAGAACGTTCAAATTGACTTGTGTTTATTTGACCGCAATGGGATTCTAGAAACCACTTACAAATAATTCTAAGCGAAGGCACCATACTATTTTTACATCGTCTATTTAGCTTCTGCCGATGTTTAGAATTTAATGTTTTATTGGATCTTAGGAGATATTTTTCTTCATTATGGAAGCAAATTGATCAATCCGTGTAGCAGGAAATGACCAACTAAAATGGCTGTTTATCACAGACTAAGCGTATAATCGGTTTACAATTTGAAATGCGGACTTGTGAAGATTGATCAATAGGGCGGATCGTAAAAGAAAATTTTCCATTTTGTTTTTGCCCTAGGGTGGAAAAGTTGAGTACTGGTGGGTGGGTCACGTATGAAAAGTTTTGGGAAAAACAAAAAATATCTTCTGTTTCCATTTCGGCCGTGATTTTTAGCAGATTTTTACCATACTGTTAAAAATGTGTATTTCCACTGTTTGTATGCAACTCGTCATTTTGTTCTTAAATAAAATACAGAGGTAATTCGAAACTTAATACAAAAAAGCAGCATCTGACACACTGCGTGCAGAAGGGTAAAGAAATATTTTGGCATGAAAACATTGATAACAACAACTTTGGAAACGAAGCTCAAAACCTTCGTGAAAGATTCACAGAAATTGTTCGACATTTTTTCATGTAAGTGTGTTTCTTTTAACAAATGTTCTTACCCAAAGCATAAAAGGATGCCTGAAATGAAAAGAACTTTTCTTATAGACCAACGAGCACTTGTGCAAATGTCCATAGGCGCAGTTGACTTAAAAGAAACTGAAAGCTGAGGAAACGAGCCGATAGGAAGCAGAAAAAGACAGAAGCAGTAAGTCTTAAAATAGACGTTTCGCCATCTGTTACTCCATTTAGGCTCACATTTCCTGATCCAGATTCTGACGTAGATCAACATAACTCCGATAGTTACACATATTACTTGAAGCCTTCCGCATCCACATCCAGGATGATTCAATCTGAAGGGAAAAAGACGTCATGATCAAGCAGATATCCAGCAGTAATTTTAGCTTGTGACAGAACCGGCGTTTGAGATAGGGCTGGAGCCATCATTGAAAGCGCTGTTTTGGAAGATTTGGGGATGATTACTGAAACAGACATATTAAATGTAATTAATGGACATAAAATAAGAAGATAGAGGGAAAAAATTAGGACAGAATATCAGCAAAGAAATGAAAGACAGATGGAACCACTAATGGGACTTTATTTTGACGGAAGGAAAGACAAACTCTAATGCAAGAGAGCCTAGGGGGAAAGATGTACCAGAAAACAGTCCTGGAAAAACACGTTACATTGATTAAGAAACCTGGAAGCAAGTACCTTGGACACATAGCACTAACCTCGTCATCAGATTTGAGCATTTTTCAAATGATACTGCAATTTATGGAGAATAAGAATATTGATATTCATCAACTAGTAGCAATAGGGTGCGATGGAACAGTCGTTAATACTGGCTATAAAACCGGCGTAATTCACCGTTTTGAGGAAGCCAATGGGAAACCCTTGCACTGGTTTATCTGCCACTTACACGCAAATGAATTGCCACTCCGACATTTAGTGCAGCATTTGGATGGTGGAACGAGTGGCCCTAATGCCTTTTCTGGTCCTGTTGGGAAAGCATTGGCAAATTGTAAAAACCTCCCAGTTGTGAGATTTGTAGTCATTTCGAGTGAATTTGCGACAGTAGGCATAAAGGATTTTAGCACAGACCAGCGATACCTTTGGAATATTTGTCAAGCTGTCACAATGGAAACTTCTCATCAAATGGTCACAAAAGCACCCTGCGAAAATGTATCTTGCACGTTAGCTAAGAACAGCAAATCGAATTAAGCGTTTTTACATTACCTCGTCAGAGCCTTCAAACCAACTTCAAACTCTGGCAGAGTTCGTCATGAAAGTGTACTCTGCCAGAGTACTGTACTTCGTGAGAGTACATCTGTACATCTGTCAGAGATGTACTCTGCCAGAGTACATCTGTAAGCACCTATGTGGTTTACAGTCAAATTAAATCCATATTGCACGTATGGTCCACGAAATTTTTGGAAGACAATAAACGTCTCACGCTATCTTAAAAACGTTTTAAAGACCGTGGTCGATCCCATTATCCAGAGAAATAGCTATTTCGGTCACCCGAAAGCAATAATCTTATCAATGATCACATATGACAGACAGTCCATTCGAGAACTCGGACTTCGTAGGATTTTATGAGCAAGAAAGGAAAAAAAGGAAGGAATCAGACACTACAACATTCCGTCACTCAACTTTGAGGCAATTTCATATATAGACCTTATTGATTGACAGAAATGAAATTTCACGGAACCCTCAATAACATCTCACTTGACAGAAGATGATTTGAGAAATTTGATTTCCAGTGGAGAGTCTGTAGCTCAACATCTGGGAAGTCTAAAATTTCCTTGCCACACCCAAAGTGTTGAACGCTTCGTGAAACTAGTAACAGAGGTTTCTGTGGCTGTGTGTGAAGAAAATAAGCGTGACGCTTTAGTTAGAACCCGAACAGAGTCGAGAAAAGCTATGCCACCATTTGAAACCAAATGCGAGTACCGAGTAAAACCGGAATAACTGCAAGGGCAAAGGATTTAAGTGGCCATATTATTGGGTTTATGGGTGGGCAAGGGTGGAACACGCACTGCCACCTCCTCGTGGTGAGTTCTGGGTTTTTTCTGAATTTTATTTCAGAAAAAGCGAAAAGCTACATACAAAACAATGAAAATACACATTTTCAACTCTATGGTAAAAATCTGCTAAAAATTCCGGACGAAATGGAAACAGAAGATATTTTTTGTTTTTCCCAAAACTTTTCATACGCGACCTACCCACCAGTACCCAACTTTTCCGCACTAGGGCAAAAACAAAATCGAAAACTTTTTTTTTACGCTCTGCCCTAATTCTCAATGGGACATCGCCTACAATTTCTGTCAGTACGAATGTCAATTGTTTAGGAGTAGTCTCAAAATTGTGGATTTCCGAGAGAGAAAATATTTTATTTTTTAACAAATCTTCTAAAATTAAAATAACTTTAATTATTAATTAAGTGCTTTATTAAATTAACAATAATATACAGACTTAATTGCATGATTACAATTTTGTGCTTGATTGCATGATGAAGATTTTGTTGTTCATAGTCTCTGAGTCCTTCAATCTTTCCTTACGACCCAAAAGTATCTGTAGAATCAACTAGAGGAGGAAAAAGCAATACAGTATGCAAACTCTTAAATGTGTATTTAAAACGCACTTTGGTACGCTAATATCTTTTCGGGTCACACAAGAACCTAAAGTAGACACAGCACTGAAATCTGAATTCGACCCGTAAGATTAAATGAATGGAACTTCTTTAAAATTAATGATTCAAAAATGTGCTATTAAATGTTTAAAACTTTAGACAACTTCAGATAAATTGTTTGGCCTAACATTCCATGTGTTTTCTTAAATTTTAATATTTATAAATTTATTAAAACATACACACAAATAGTGCAATGTATAATTATTTTTAAATATCGTGTGAGATTCCTGCTTCTAGAAAATCTAGATATGTTCTTAAACAAAAAAACAAAATAGTAACACCAATTCTTTAAAAATAACAAATATTTTTTTCGTTAATTGGTTTGAACAACTGGCATGAACAGTAATAAACTGTGAACACATTAAAATTAATTTTCTTAATGTCTAAAGGAGGCTCAGTTAGAGAAAACCTTTGGTACTCAAATACAGAAATTCCAAACCTGATAACCTTTAAAACTTGGTCTGGGAATTTCTATATATTGTAAATTAAAGTATAAAATCCTATTCAAATTTTTGGTCCCAGTTTTACTCCTAATAACATCAAAGTTCTAAAACTCACTTATTTACTAACGCTATGCAAAAGCACGTCTCGCATCGGCGTCTGTCCTCGATATTGCTAGATCGACAGTAAATATGATAATACACATTTAGATTATGAATGAACCTTACTCCTCCTCTCGAAAACTTAGTTCGATTCACTTGTTTCTCACATGGACAATTATATGTTGCGTGTTCTAGAGTCGACAAACCAGACAATCTATATATCTGCACAGACAATGGAACAACAAAAATATTGTATACCCAGAAGTATTGTAAAATTAAACATTTTTAAAATTTTTGTATTTCCAATGCAGCGGGCGAAGGGGAACACAATTCTTTCGCCAAGATATTACATAAAACAAGCAAGTACTAAAAACTGAACTATAAAATATGTTGGGCGTAACGTTACTCGCGTCCGTAGCATACTTTAAGCTACATGTGCCCCCTGGGTAGTGCTAAATGAGTAACAGCTTTGCAGCCTTTATAAATTAAACATATTAGAAACGTGTTTTCTCTTTTCTTTCTTTTCCATTTAACCATACTGAGCCACAGCAACGCGTGGCCGGGTACAGCTAGTATATATATATATATATATATATATATATATATATATATATATATATATATATATATATATATATATATATATATATATATATATATATATATATATATATATATATATATATATGGATAGATATATGGCCAAAATACTATTTTTACCAAAACCAACAACAAAGTAAAAAACTCATGTAACCTGGAACTCTGTGAATACCCCACGTAGCGTTTTTCGTGTTTCTTTTAAATGACTTGGTACTTTTATTGAATCATTAGCTGAAATTCATTTTCAACATAAAGTGTTACGTTAAAAAGAAAATTAAAGAAAGTTGGTTATCTTTATTGAACATTCCATATTTTTCTAAATTTTAAATATGCATTTGCATTAAACTTCATTAAATATTTTTAAATATTCAATGTTTGTATTTAACATCCAGACTTGAGACTCTTTAGCTAAGTATTAAATTTAGGTAGAAAACAATCTTTGCTTAAATGTATATAGATTGTTTATTATATATATAATTAAAGAATTATATTTATGAACTTCATTTCCAAAACAAAAATCAATTAAGTTACAACAAATGGCAATCAAAGTTCGTTATTAAAACAATTCTTGATTAATATAAAATATTTTTATTTTCCTCTGATTTGAAATTAACAATGTGTTTTAAGAAACAAGATCCTATTGAATATCAACAAAATATTGATGTTAACATCATTAAATAATAATATTTCATGCGCATAGATAAATAAAATCTATATTGAAAACTTGAAATGTAATAAACATATTGCTTTGAATTTAACATCCCTAAACGCGAGTTTGAACCAATACGGCTTATATCAAATAACTTCTAATTTATGAATTCGTGATTTAGATTATGTATGACAGAATTTTGAACCCTTTAAATAAAATAAAAAATTTTTGATATTGGACTTCGTTCAACATCATTTTATACTGACCTGATATTTGATTTCATAAGGTTTCGAATAACAAGCTGACATAGACAAGCTTCGGAAATCGTTTGAAATTCATGTCATCTGGATAGTTCAGACAGTTTAAAATTATTGTATATTGCTTTCGATTGAAAATATGTCTCTTCAAAAGTACAGTTTTATAAAATTTCATGTTAGACATATCATAGTTTTATATCAATTTTAAGTTCAATGATTTCTTTGATATATGATTGACATGATGTATTTGTTGACATTATATGGTGTATAAATAATAATTATAAAGAACTTAAGTTAAAATTTAGTGGTATGATACACAAGTAAACATATATGTATAGAAATAGATATAGATATTCATACTTTGAAAACTATATTACGCTGAAGTAAAGGGAAGTTTTTAAAGTGTCTAGGCAAGATGCAATATTTTTCTCTCTTACTAACTATTTGTAGGATATATCTTATCTAATATTTATATCAAACTAACTGAAAACACGTACTTCGCTACGGAGTACATTCAAATTAAATTCGAGTCCAACGGTCAATATATGCAATTAATGCCAAAAATATGTATAAATATATTTGTAATAAATACAACGATCAATGTATGCAATTGATGCAAAAAAAACGAAAAAATATATTTATAAAAAATCGTAACGGATATTTTTATAGACAAAATAATGTAGACGAAAATATTCAAATTAAATCTAATAGAACATATTAAATAATATAGTACAGTTAATATAGTACAGTTTGAGGAACATTTCTTTTACTGTATGTTAATATTTTTTTGGATAATGTCCAATCGTCTGCCGCATTAGAAAGAAATTTTTTTTTGTCTATTTCGTTGTTATGCACGTGACGCAAAATTAAAAGAAAAGAAACCACGTGATCAGCATTTAATAAAATAAATTTTAAAAATTTATCTTTAAAAATTCACCAAAAATCAGAAAAGGGAGGTAAAGATTCGAAAAAGATTTCATTTTAAAAGATTTTTTATGATCTATCTCGTGATATAAATTTTATAACCATCGGATTATTATTAAATGCAAAATTTAAAAAATATTACAAAAACAGCTTAAATATTTAATTTTAAAAATCTATGAAGAATTTTTCAAAAATCTCTCTTAGTGCATACCTACACTATAAGAATCGACATGCAAAATTTCAGCCCTTTAAGTCCAGCGGTTTGGTCTGTGCGTTGTCTGTTAGTCAGTCAGTCAGTCAGTCAGTCAGTTAGTCAGTTACGGAACTATTTTATATATCACGGAACTATATAGATTAAAGTTAAATGACATTTATAACAGTAAAATTTATTTTGAGTACTTATTACAATTTCATAGAGACACAGATATTCCATAATCATAAAGTATACAAAAAGTATTTTAATAAATGATCGAAATTATATATATTGTCCCTCTTACTAAAACATGGTGAGTAATATTTTTAATATCAGCTATCAGATACCGTTATCATCATTTCTCCGAACACAAGTTTTTGAACAAAAAAATTCTCCTGTTTTACTCGCCATACAACAGGATATTGACATTTGAAAGAAATTCATCTCTCACGGTGGTCTAAAGTATTAATGTGTACTTCTACTCGGTAAAATGAGGCTAAAACTTAAAAAAAAATTTTATTTTTCCTATTTTCACTTACATCAAGATAAAGGTCTGTAGTTCGTAGGATTAAAATTTTTCCTGCGCTTTTCTTGCTGGATTACAACTACAAAAAGACTAGCTTAGACTTTTGCATTATGTAGAAAAAAAAACAAAATATTTAATTTTATGCATTTGTCAACAACTATTTATGATACTTAAGGGGATGGTGGACCTTTCTTAGCGATTTTTGAAATGTTTACCTCAGAGATATGAAATTTTGCATATATATTCATTAAAGTATGATGATACTAAACCCCTTATAAAATTTGATAAATATTCAAAAAATATATTTATAATTAAAAAATTGAAATTAAATGGCTTTTTTTACATGCTCCTTTCGATTCAATTTTTAACTTTCTCCCTTAATTTTGCATTTATATTGCTTATAAATACATTTTGAAAAAAGTTGTGTATTATTTTGTACTTTGGTTGAATAGTTAAATTTTAGGAAATATTTTTATGCTTTTACTCTGTATTTTCGAGAAATTTTTGTACTTTTCTACACTTATGATAAACTTTGATAACCTGAATGACCTTAGATCCTAAAATGGATAGATAACTTTATTTTGATGTATTACAGGAGTCTTTATTATAAATTTCATAAAATTTCGTCAAAAGTTATGACGCGAAGAGCATTTTAAAGACTTGCAAATCTGGAAATTTCTTATTTTGAAAAAAAAAAGCCATTTAAAAGATGTTTTTCCAGCTACCTTTAACGCTTACTTTTCTAAAGCCACCAAGTTTTCATTTTAATTTTCATTACATATTTTAAATGCATTTTATTCCACTATTTACATGTTTTTAAAATATTAATACACCCCCAACCCCCCCCCCCCCCAGAAAAAAAAATTCCAATTTTTGTTCGATTTTTGATAATTTGAAAGTCCACCATCCCCATAAGGCCTTAAGTGGCAAGTCATAAGGCCACTATGGCATAAAATACCCTTTAGTTTGATTACCTGGATTTAAATTGCTGGATCTTTTATTACATGACTTACATTATCACTTATTACATCTCATCTAGATGACAATATCTTAAAAAATAAATTAAAATTTACTTCCAAATTAAAATATGAAATTTTGGAGCAATATTTTCTTAAAATCTGCGCTTTGAAGTTCATATTTTATATAAAAACATACTGAAAGGAGACATTTTTATGAAACTGTTAACACACTTTTGAATCTATTCACTACTAAGACAAAATGTAATAAGAAACTACTTTAGCTTTGCAATATCTGTAAGTTCAAATATTTAAGAATTTCTAAATGTACTTCCCTTTCTTTCTTTTTCTTCCAAATGCTGTTTTTTATTCTTTTCAAGGCTTTAGTCGCCAACTTATGTAATAAATAAAGTTGCAAAATCCAGCGTCAGTATCACAAAAATGCTTTTAACTTTTCTCTATGCGCTATACTTCGTTGAAAACTCTCTGAGGCGTAACAAAGGGGAAAAATTGTTACTGGGATTATAACATTTTAGAACAGATGTTTTCTTTAAGCTCGCGTTTCTTATTTTTCATATGCAGATGACTTGTTTAAATACTGTAGTAAAAAAAAGGAACATTTCATTGTGAAAAAAGTAAAAAACTCACTAAAAACGGATAGTTTTTTTCTTTAAAATATTAATTTGCATATCTATCTGAATAAAGGAAATAGGTTTCCTTTATGCAAGGTTTCAATAGAAGTGGAAGTTTATATTTCAATAATAAATATATTTCATAAAAAATTCTTAAATAAATATATCCTATTATGAAATGTATAACGTATTAAAGAATCATCTGTGTTCCAATCATATTGGATTTAATTTCTTGAAGTCGTCACATATACTGTAAAGAATTGCCCAGTTGTCCAGTATTGTTGTTAGCAGATGTTTAAAGTTGAATCATGAGACTGCAGGCAGAAAATTCAATTAAAAACTAGAGTTTTATTCTAAATTTGAGCTTATTGCTAACATAAAAGGAAATGTACGAGGAACATTGATCCTGGGACAACTTAGACCGTAATCATATTTACATTTTCCCTTCCTTCTACTTGTGATCGGGAGAAATGGTATAATATGTAACAATAACTTTAATAGTGTTTGATTCTTATTCTGTATGTGTTATCTACAAGTATGTGAGAATTAGGGATCTAAATTAATTTCTTCTATGCTCAAAGCCTTCCAATCTGGATAATTTTGTTATTTTTGTGCATATACCAGCTGTGCAGACCAGACATGATGTTCTATGCTGACCGTTATCGATGTTCTTCACGGCAAACGTTTATAACCTATATTACATCCCTTTAAATAGCTACACTTGAATAAAAAATTTCCCCCTCCCCTTTAACATTAACTCATAAATTCCTACACTAGCAATAAGTGCTCTATAATTTACTAGTTTTAGTTTTTCAGTATCTTGACCTTTATTGGCAAAGAAGATCACACTGATAGCCAAAGCCTTACTTTCAAAATATTATAATAGGCAAAATAACTATTGATCCAAACAACTGAAATGTTCACAACTAGGTTTACTGCCGTCTCGTCAAGATGCCCATACCTCGCGAACGTCATTTTGTTTAGCATACGGCATGTGCTATTTCGATGTGAATTTCAAAACGTAGAGTGCGTGGTGAAGATTTGGTGCTTGTAGAATTCGACAGATAGGACTGTTACGACAGTTTGACTTACGTAGATCTGACACTCGTCATTCTGAAAAGAAAGCACATTTTTTTCATTGTTTAAAAGAATCTACAAAATTAGCTGTTCATTTCAAAATGAAGAGTGCATGGGAAGATTTGATCTCTTTTAGAATCGACTGATAGGAAAGTTGACTTACGTAGATCTGACATACAACAATCTGAAAAGAAAGCACATTTTGTTCGCTGTTTAAAAGAATCTACAAAATTTGCTGTGCATTTCAAAAGGTAGAGTGCATGGGAAGATTTGGTCTCTTTTAGAATCGACTGATAGGAGAGTTGACTTCCGTAGATCTGACATACAGCAATCTGAAAAGAAAGCTAAATTTTCCATGGTTTAAAAGAATCTACAAAATTTGCTGTGCATTTCAAAAGGAAAGGGGCATGGGAAGATTTTGTGTCGTTTGGAATCGACTAATAGGACAGTTTACTTATGTAGATCTGACATACATCATTCTGAAAATAAAGCACTTTTTTCCACGCTTTAGTATAATCTACATAATTCACTGTGCATTTTAAATGGTAGAGTGCATAGGAAGATTTGGTCTCTTTTAGAATCGATTGATAGGACAGTTGAAAGACGTAGATCTAACATACAACAATCTGAAAAGAAAGCTAATTTTTTCACGGTTTAAAAGAATCTACAAATTTTGCTGTGCATTTCAAAAGAAAGGGGACATGGGAAGATTTTGTGTCTTTTGGAATCGACTGAAAGGACTGTTGACTTACGTAGATCTGACATACATCATTCTGAAAATAAAGAACTTTTTATCCACGCTGTAGTATAATCTACATAATTTACTGTGCATTTTAAAAAGGTAGAGTACATGAGAAGATTTGGTGCCTGTTAGAATCGACTAATAGGACTGTTGACTTGCGTGGGTCTGAGACACAAAATTATGAAGAAAAAAGCACATTTTTTTCAAGGCTTAGAACAATCTCTAGAATTAGCTATTAATTTTAAAAAGTTGAGTGCATGGTAAAGATTTGAGGCTGGTAGAATTCGACAGATATTACAGATGGCATACTTAGATATGAGACACAAAATTCAGAGAAGAAACTATATTTTATTCCCTACTTAGAAAATTCTACAGAACATTTGATTTTAAAAATGCTACCCTCATGCTGATACGCTGCTTACTACATTGGAAAATACTTTTTTCTTGTTCGGTGTTATAAGCTACAGATATCTCTAAATATCTATCTACTGCAACTAGTGTATGTGTAAACTATACATATACAACTATGCACTCAATACTTATGATGTTGTTTAAGTGTAGTTTAAGTTTAATTACCTGGTGACTGTCTACGTTGAAAATGTCCTTTTTTTACTATTTTAGTCAACTTTATTTTTTGCAAGAATCTTGTAATTCAATCTTTTCTCTTTTCAAAACCGTTTTGATTTTTATTCTAAGTCAATTAGAAGCAGAGTAATAGCTATTTTAATAAACATCGTCTAATGCAAAATTGAAGTGACAAACAACTTTAAATGCGTCTATTTTTTGACTATTTTAATCAATTTTGTTTTTTGGTAGAATCTTGTAATTCAATCTTTTCTCTTTTCAAAACCGCTTAGATTTTCATTCTACATCAATTAGAAGCAGAGTTATAGCTATTTTAATAAACATCGTCTAATACAAAATTGAAGTGACAAACAACTTTAAAGGCGTTTTTCTCAGAATTATGTTTTTTAGCACAAATCTCCACCGTTATCATGATATTTCACATAATAATGCATATAATATGATAAATGATAAATTTTCAGGAAATATTTTAAATGCTATTGTTAATAAAATGACGTACAATAATTGATGTATAATAAATAGTTTCTTGTTTGGGGCTGTTATTATAAGGAAAGGAATGACGAATTGGGGAAAATTTTCATACTGGAACATAAAATTGTCTGTATTATTTTTGCATTTTAAAATTTCTCTTAGATTGTAGATCATTTTGAAGATAACTGTTATATGTATCATGTGTAAGAAGGAAATTAAAATAGTAGCATTAGAATTTTGTTCAGAGTGATAGGCGTTTTAGCTAAATTTCATTACAAATTACTTCAAATTCACCAATTGATAAAAAGTATGGTATTTACAGAAAAGTTTTTTTTATTTTTTATTTTTTAATGCTGTTTTACCATAAGAGACCAAAAAATCTTTAAAAAAACAGTTTTAAAAAAAAAATTGGCTCCGAACGTAGGCAGTCACCTTATGTGTAGTTTAAGTTTATTTACCTCGTAATAAAATTTTTAATGGTTTGCAATCTTCAATAGGATATTTCTAATACCCCTTTCCAGAAATGTTCCCTAAAGTCAGTTCGCTTTTTTCCCAATGCCTTCTTCAGAACTTTTGATTTAGAATAAAATTCTTAAAACATATCCTCTGATGCCAAAAAAATCCTAAAATGATTTTCTTCCGTTCAGTTTGATCAAATATTTTATGAATTAATTTTTTATAAATTCTAAAAACCAATTATTTTCAAAACTATCCAAGAAAGTTTGAAAATCGGGCAAATTGGAATTTTGGTTCGATTCGGAAGAATATAAAAATGGTAAACACACTCTAAATTTAAAATTTTTGAAGACTAATTTCTATATTGGTTATGTATTTTGAAATGTATATATCGTAATAAGACACGTTTCATAAAAAAAATAATACAAAATGAGTATAAATAAAAATATAAAAAATAATTTTTTTTCGATTGTCAATTTAATGAACTAATTAATATACAGAAATTAATTACACTATACCTTATAGTGTAGTTTGTTTAAAATTGTTAGATATCAGCAATATTTCTGAAAATAGTGTTACATGTTGTGGCAAACTCTGATTTAAAAAAGGCTAGCTTTTGTTCTTGATTTAATTATTCTTTTTCTGTGATTTGAGTTACTCTTTTGTCTCTGTATTGGTTCATATTATGAATGTTATAATGAGATCACTCTCAGGGAATTAACAGAGAAAAGAGCGAAGTGAAGAGAGGAAATTGATTTTATATACCAACAAAACAAACTTTCAGTGTAGCGGCAGGTTCATAAGACGAGGTACATGCCATAATTATTGGTCGGTAGTCATAAGGAGATAAATGCAGTGTTAATGCATTGTCAACAGTAAAGAGGAGGGTGTTGGAGACTTGCGATACCCGTAAAGCCATTGAACACTACTCTGAAGCTGAAAAACATCTCGGAATGTTGACTACAGCGCCACTGTGAATAGCGCCCTTTACACGTAAGTTCTTTCGCGAGTGCTTGGAGCGTACGGGATTGTGCGCAGGAAAACTTGCAGTACGCTCAAAAGCAGCTTTCCCTTCCTCTCCGACACCTTCACACGTGCACTCAATCGTGCGGGATCGTGGTTTCACGCGGGAAAAAGCATACGTGTAAAGGGCGCTAATGTGTAGCCAAATTCTTGTAGAAACAGAATGATCAACGCTCTACGAGGAAGCGGGACGCAAAATGTATGCTCTAGCGTTCACCCGACTAAAGCGGTGACAAACAAAATTTATCTGAATAAAAGGTTATTTAAAAAAACAATGATGATTTATTTTTAACTACAGTACACAGTCAATAAATAAAGTTCAACCTGCCATGTCATTGATGATGAACGTCAAGTTGTTTTCTCATCATTACGTATGACTGTTATGGATATCTCGCTCTTGTCGTGTCTTCTACTATAACAGTTAAATCACAGTATTACCAGTAATTCCTAGAGCACCACTTACGACCCTCCATTCCCTGGAAGACAACTGCACTTCAGCCAGAACAGTTGATTTTGCCACATAAAAATGTTCACTCTTAAAGGCTAATGCGATTGCTGGAAAAATCCAATGTCATCTACTTTATGCACACGACATGTCTGCCTGTCATTATGACTTGTGTCAGCTGAAGACTTTTTGCGAGATCAAACATTCTCAATGAGAGACAACATTGGGAATGCAATATAGCAATTTCTATACTTTATCCGTGAAAACTAGTCTCGTAACTTAGACAATTACTTTAAGGGGACAGTAGACTTTCAAAATTGTGAAATTCGTCCAAAAATTCGATTTTTTTATTTTATTGAATTGTGAAACTACGGAAGAGTAGGAATGTGTTGCAAAATTAATTTTTAATTTCTGTGATTACTTTCCAAGTTATAGGCATTTGTATTTAATTTAGATATTGTGGTTACTAATATCAATAACTTTGCACTTTTCTCAAAATAAAAATTTTCATGTCATACGAATATTCAAACTGCTCCGGGCGCATTTCTAACTATCGTATTGCTTTGAAATTTAAGTTTTATATACTTAACTGTATATCAAATAAATCTTATTGCAAATAATTATGCTTCGTAGCTCATAATTTCTAAATTCTGTACTTGAAAAGAGGATTTATAGGTATTTTGCGTAATTAAAAGGGTGTTTTCACTATTATTATATTTTTCTCTTTATATTTTTAATGAATGCTTAAAATAAGCAATAAGTTTAATTGTTATTTCTATAAGGTATCCTGTAAGTAAAAATTACCATATTATATGCAAAAGAAATTCGCATGGAACATTTTTAATGAGGCCAATTTTTAATATAATTAATAATTCATAATTCATAAATTATTAATATTTGATCATTAAATTTTAACCACTTTTACATATCTATGGTTCTAATCACATATTCAAAATTCAAGGAAATGCATTCAAACAAAAAAAAAATTAGGTTTGAAGGTCCACTGTCCCCTTAACCCGTCGTTGGTCGCACCAATTAGAGTAACACCAGTGGTCGCGCGTGAGAGTTTTTCTCACACTACCCTTTTCCGCTGTTTAAGTCGTCTACTCGATAATAACACTTCAAAATTGTTTCTTTTCAAGGAATTACATCAATATTTAACAATCACGAACAAGGAAATTACAATTAAAATAATTATTTTACAGTTATTATTCAGGAAAATTAATAGCGAAAGTGAAATAAAAAAATCATACCTACTTTATGAATCAAATTTATAAATAGCATATTATTTATACTTTATTAGAACGTGAGCTGCAAGTCTTATAAATTAGGCGACATGGACCTGGTAAATAAAATATTTTACTAGAAGTCTTTATTAACACAGCATTCGGGGCACATATAAGTTGAATGTTCGCTACAAATAGGTCGCGCACAGGTAACACAACCCTTTCTTGACTTCCTATTTTTTCTTCCAGGACAGAATGCACAAAATCTGACGGTTTCAACATTTCGTTGGATTCTTGAGGAGCCTTCAACTTATGTTATTTGGCTAATTGCACGTCGCAATGCGGTTGACAAGTTTGGAACTGAATAACGGGTCACCAGGTGAGATTTCATGAGTTCCAATGGCAATTCCTTCAAGAAGGCTCGTCTAGCTATCGTATTGTTTGTATTTTCAGTATATATAATTTGGCTGTTGATACCACCAATGTTCCTGATCGAAAAAAATAATGTCAATGGCCATCTGCGACTTATTCTCGAAACAGAGTACTCACCTTTGAGTTCGTCTACTACGTCCACACCACCCTCAGTGAGATTATAAAAAGTAATAATCTATGGTTTAGAGAGGACGCCAGAATTTTTTTGGAATAAAGACACTAAAGTGCTAGTTGACGAAAACGCAAACATACTGCTTCGTTCATCCCTATATTTTGTACACACAAAGATAGGTGGCACTTCTTTTTTATTTTTTGTTTGTTAGCGCTGCTGACAACCAAAATTTGCAAATAAAATTAGGTGATAAACGTACTCATATCATCGCGTTATCTATAAAAATAACACAAACGCCTGTGGTCTCTTGGTGAAAAACGCTCTCACGTCATGCAAACGTCAGTGGTCGCGCGATGAGAGAAATGCTCACGCAAAGAACGCTTAAGCAAATAGCAGGCTGTTTGAAGGTCAAACAAGCCATGATTCTTATCGGAACTGATAACAGATTGTTGAGGAGATCTAAAAGTCAGCTAGACAGGGGCTGGTGTCCCCATGGTCACTTTCAAATAAGGTGTGCAATTTATATGACAGGTGTGAGAAAAACGCTCATAGCGCGACCAATGACGGGTTAAGGAGGTTCGGCAATGGGCGAAAGACCATAGAATGCGCGGAAGTCTTCCTGATATATGGTCACGGGTGATAAACGTACAATTTTATTCATTTGTGGCCGATTATTGCAGCCATTACACCTTATAATTCGGACTTAAACAAGGGGTGTTCCCGCGAGCAATGAGCGTTAAACAAAATCCAGATATCGATAAAATGAATGCGAAAAATTAAACAAGTTTTGTTTTTATAAAACGATATTGATAGCATATTTAATTATAGATATGATTAAAATTCAGAAGAGACATTTAACAAACAGAGACGGAAAAGGTATCGTCAGATGGTTTAAATACATAATTCATGTATATTTTCAATTCATCTGATATCCAAAGAAAGCACATCTAAATTGATCATTAAAGTATAAATGTGAAATGCATTAACATGCTATCAGCATAGAAATTCTGAAATCAGCATTAGTCAATTTGCTTAAATATCATGCAATATACATTCTAATTACGTATTGAAGTTTAATGCACTCCACTCATCTGTATCGTATGATGATAGAAAGTAATTTTCCAGTGACATACATAATGACGTATAATTACGACTTTAGATAATGCAGAAACGCTGTCTGAATACAAACTTTTCACGAGACTGTCTCATCGGGGACACAAATGAATTACTCTTCGAAGAAATGAACAGGAGAAACACAGTCCATTAGGATCCTTTAATTCATTTAACATCACAACAAGGGTAATTCCCAATAACATTTGTACTTTTTCTCCGATATCATTTGGAATTTAAGGCAAAAGGATATCTTATTCTCCAATGGCATGAAATGTAGATTCCATTAAAAATATTTCAATTTATATGTATTTGAAAACAGAATCAAAGAATTCCTATTTTGCATAATTAATGGGATGATTTGGGAGGGATTGTGTTTTATTCTTAAATATTTTTAAAATTAGTTATTCTTCATTTGTCATGCCTTATTTTAAGAATTTAAGAAATTTACAGCAAAATTTTCTTGCAGTTCCACTGTTTTCACTTTCATATCGCTCTAAAACAATTTTATCGTGGGAACTGTGATTTTCACGTGTGGTCACTCTATGAAGGCCATCAGAAGATATCCATTTCTGCCCTTTAACGATTCCATAATACTGGAGTTTGAGGTGATGCAGCGTCATTAACATTTATCAGGTATCTTGATTATACGTCATGTATTGTACATAGCTCTTGAATGTTGGGGAAGGTAAGATATAGATTTTGACAATGCTATCCGTCCTATATCATGCTTTAGAAATGACTCAGGAAGAAGCGAACGGGTAAATAAGTTGCTTTATGTGTTGAAAGTGTGTTATCTTTAGAGATATGAGTGGCGAGATGACAAAGAACTTATAATAGATAGACTTTATACTCTCGCTCTCTCTATATATATACTATATATATATATATGTGTGTGTGTGTGTGTACAGAGAGAGAGAGAGAGAGAGAGAGTTGTTTCAGTTATATAAGATATAACAAATAGATATTAATTGTTATAACAAACATATATTAATTGTTTCATGCATTAATATCACGACTACTTTTAGTAAAGGGGTTTAAGAGGATATCCATGCATAGTATCATACCACAGATCAACAGCAATTCAACTGTGGTAATTGTATTGTACAGCAATTGTATTTAAACTGTCGTAACACGGTTTAAATACAATTACTCTATTTCAGTTGTATTAAGCATAAATATCGTATGAAATGCATGATGATGAAAGTGAATTTTAGTTGAAGTATATTACTTTTCAAAGGGGATGCATGGTACGCAAGTGTAATTAATAAATGGTAGGTATACAAATGTCTCTTCAAGATATTTGTGGATACTATAGCCAGCTCAAATGTACTGTAAAAGATAAATTAACCTCACACAATTACTAAGCTTTTGCGTTCTCGCACCCTTCACATTATAGTAGTCGGCTCGTGTTATCATATTTCTAGATTTCATATAACGTTTGAGTTTAAACACAACATGCCTTAGTACCCTCACCTCCTTAATTAAAGTGAGTTCTAATACCAGAGGTCCTTTAAATGCAATGATGTTAACGAGTTGTTGACTTTGAATTATGCCTCAGATTAATACATCACTGTGAAATGACATGGTCACGGCACCGGGAGTAAGCCGATAAGCATTAAATTTCTGAATTACATGAAACAACGTAGTTCGTTATGTCTGTCCAGATTCTTTGTTGGAAAAGTCTTCAAAGGTATGTGAAAGCCAGCTCTGGAAATTATTTTTTCCGTAAATCGTCATTCTACTAGCATCGTTAAAAGCAGGGACTTGCAACTACTTACACTACTTTGGTATTCTGCCAAGTATCTGTATAATAATATACATCATATTGTATCCTTATAAATTGACTATTTATTTGAGTGGCAGCATTAATTTGTTTTCTGATAGAACATTCTAATTAATGGTTACTCTATTAGGACGTTATATAGAGATAGATAAAGAGAGTGCTTAACCTAAAAATCGAAAGATTAGACTGAGTAAATGTGTTTATAATGTTATTCAAATTTCATATGATACTTTGAAGACCTAAGTAATATTTATAATTTTAAACACTTCTCCGGTTTCCACATGGTATAGTGGTTAGCGTTGTCAGCTTTCACGCAGTGGGCTTTGGTTCAAATCCCGAGTAAGGTTTCGTTGTTGACGTGTTGTCCCCTCATAGGGAGCAATACTGGCTCACCAAAATGGTACTCTTGTAATAAAGTAGCCAGCAAGAATTCACAGTAAATAAAAAAAGTCGAATGTCCCCCAAGTTCCTCCGCATTAGAAGAAAAAAAAATAAAATAAAATCTTTTTCAAATTCCCAATAAATTAAAAGGAGGGCTTCATGTTTCAAATGAATTAACAGTTCATCCTCAGGCCTAAGAATATTACGTGTGATTGTCTCTATGAACAATTCACAAATGATAACAACAATTCTTTATAACTTTCATGAATGCTTTGTAATTGTTACAGAAAAGTTATCTTTTTCCTGAAAAATAGCGAAAATATTTTTGTATTATAAAAATATACCCTTCTTTTGGCAATTTTTTTTTTCAAAATGCATAGCTTTGATTACTTGTTTAAGTTTATCTTCACTAAGAAAATATTGTTCTTCATTAATTTATTACGTGTTTAAACTAACTTTTAATATAGACTCTTAAAGAAAAAAGAAAAAAGAATCTCCTTATCCGAGGACATATTATAGCAGACACATGATGTATCCTGTACTTATTTTAAAAGAATGGTTCAATTTCCAGAAATTTCTTGCAGTAATTAACATTAAAACCCACTATCTCGAGCGGAATAGTTGCAAAAAAAGTAGGAACATTAGAGACTTCCTTGAACCCTCTTTTCATACTGTCTCTAAGGATAACGTGTGAAAAATGCGGAACAGATCTCTCGATTTATTAAAACATAGAACGCGCTAAACGTTTTAAGTCTAATGCATATTACACACTTAAGAGCGTGTAAGGAATTTATTCTTTTTCATTAAACTTCACGACCACTATCTTCCGAGAGAAAAGCAAAGGGATCGCCATAACTGCTGCATCATTATGATGCCGGTAGTTTTTTTCGTGTATAATTAGATGGTAGGAAAAGGATAAAAAGTAACAAAGCTATAATCCTGAAGTATAAAAGTAAAGAGTCTAAACTAGGCGAATGGCGTAGGATTCATAATGCTTTCATAAGTATTAATTTCTAGATATTATATCTACAAAAATAATGCTTAGAAAATTATATGAAATATTTAAAATCACATATATTCTAAGTGAAAAAACATATTGTCTAATTGAGACAAGTTATTTTGCACTAATTATTTAATACTAAAAAGTTGCAAAATCCGCTTTTCTCCATTGTAAATATACATATATATATATATATATATATATATATATATATATATATATATATATATATATATGAAATAAATTTCAAACACTTTTTATTATTTAACACGCCCTTTCCAAATTCTTCATCCTAACGCAATAAAACATCGTTCCTCTTTCTTTATTTCTACCTATATCCAACCAATATAAATCTATTTTTACCCTAAATGCCCCGTGCGGACGGAGAGTATTATATAAGCATTATATAACGGACATGGAGCGATCATCATCCCATATGACGCCTTATAGTCATGTGTCATTTTTTAACCAATTAAAGTTCCGCGCGCCTGTAAATCCGTGCTTTTCTCAATAATTCCGTAGCTTTTGGGTGTCTGCTCTCAACGAGTGAACATGTAAGTTCGGTTGCTGTCAAAATGTGCGGGAGGGGCCGCGTCCCCGTCCCCGGCCAGAGTCGCGCGATGTGTTCGAATAAATCTAATTGATGTTTTACGAAACAGTGTCGGAAATAAAGACTAAGGTCAGGAATCCACTTCACCAGAAACAGAAAACGGAAATTTTTTCTGTTTTCCATTTCTGCTGAGATTCCGTTCTTTCTGTACTCCACTTCACCAGATTCCGCTCAGACAGATTCCGCTGAGCTGGCACCATCTGTCGTCGATTTTTGTTTTTTCTGTTTATTGTTTTACATTGGCTGTGATTCGGACATAAAATACTTAAGCTCAAGAAAGTATGGAAAACGACACAGATTTTGCTATGGCGAGTTTGCACTTCCTAAGTCTGCTGTCTTTAATTAGAACCTCTGAAGCAAAAAAAGAAAACATCGATTCTGGGTTCGAAAGATTTTCCAAGAAAGGGAAAAACATGGCATTCACAACACCTTAATTAGAGATCTTCGAACTACCGATCAGGAGTTCTGAAAAAACAGTCTTGTTGAAAAAACAGTAGTGCATAACAAATAGTATGTAATAGAAATTTCGACAAAATATTACTGAGGGTTTTAGTTGTCATGTTTAGTGTATGTCATCTCTATAACATTTGGATAGTTAAAAATATCAGACCTTTACAAAGTGACATCTTAGGATTACAGATCAGTTTGCACTAAATCCATTATCTGGTAATAGAAAATCATTATTCCAACAAATTATTCTAGCAGAATTTACTGTTTGACTTATTTAGCTTGCAGTTATGGAGGTGATAACTTAAGTACTAAGCAGTATGGGGTCTCTAAAAGTACTTGTTTTGTAGTCCCAACTTCATAAATAAACGCTTCCATGTCAAACCGAGACGCCATTGCTGTTTTGTGTTTCGTGGATCAAGACGCATTCCTATTGGCTGTCATACACGCGGAATCCGCGGACGGAAACAGAAAAGTTCAACATTTTCAACTCTGTTTTCCGCCGTCATTCTGCTGGGCAGAAACGGAAAAAACCGGAAGTGCGTAGATTTTCCGATTCTGTTTTCTGTTTCTGTCGCTTTTTCTGGTGAAGTGGAGTCCAGGCCTATGTATGAACCAGCTGCCTTTTTCCTGATATGAATCCGAGGTGTTTTATTATCCTCTCCATCTACCTCGCCACTCGCTACTTCGACTACACGTTATGGATCCGAACTGTTTGAAACTCCCTGCCATTACTTCGCCCCGCCACAGTTTCCATTTCCTTTTTTAAGACTACACCCCGAGCTTACTTCATTTATTATTACATATATATATATATATATATATATATATATATATATATATATATATATATATATATATATATATATATATATATATATATATATATATATATATATATATACAATAAAATAAATTTCAAACCTTTTCATTATTATTAAACTGCCATTCCAAATTCTTTCACCCTTTTTGCAGTAAAGCATTACCCCTCAAATCCAACCAAAATAATCTAGTAGTTTTTCCCCTAAGGCCACACGCGGAAAGAATTATATAACGAAGTCTATTCGAGAAGGATGACGAAAGCGATCACCCCATATGGCGTTTAAGTCAGGTGTGAGCTTTGACCAATCGGAAGGTCAATTTAATAGTACGCGGGAGAAAATTTTCGCGCTTCTGTAGTCTGTTGTTTCTCTGCTCTCAACGAGTAAACATGTGAGTTCGTTGCTGTCAAAAGGTGCGGGCGGGGGCCCCGTTCCCCGTCCACCGTGCGATGTGTCCGTCCATCTCTAATGGATGTTCCCCGGAAACTACTGAAAGAAAAACATTCATCGAATTGAAAGCGCCTCTTCCTTGATCCGGTCCAATCATTTTTCCTCTCCATATGCCTTCCTACCTTGTGCCATGACTACCGAACTGTGTGTAAGATCACGAGTTCCTAAACTGATGTTTCCTTACCACCGATTCATTTTATTATATATATATATATATATATATATATATATATATATATATATATATATATATATATATATATATATATATATATATATATATATATATATATATATATATATATATATATATTATCTATTGCTTATTGATAGTGTTAGGCGTAATAGCCAAAAATTATTTTTTGTTGAAAATTTGCAGAGAATTTTCAGATGCTTTGTTTGGCCTTAAAACTTGTTTAAAATGAATTTTGGTAAGCAGCAAGATATCGCAAAGATATACAAGTAAAGTGTACTCAGTAGGCATAGACCTAATTTTCCCATTGTTATGGATTTCTCGGTACGACATAGAGCAGCGTTTATTAAACTGTGGATCACGACCCCCAATGGGGTGGGTCACAGAGCGAAATTTTGGGGTCGCGAAAATTTAATTCTGATACATGAATTTAATTCTTGTTGCCCGCCGTGTATATCTAAGACATATATTTTATTTCATTTACCACTGTTTTTCATATATACTACTAATTTTCCTGTGTATATTGTTTACCAAAGAAATAAATTATTTATGAGAAAATATTTATCTTTATATACTTATTTCCTGGGGTCGCGAAAAAATCTCGATGATAAAAAGGGTCATGAATGAAAAATAATTTTAGGTAGTCTCTTCTAACGAAACTACCGCGGGTTATTAACGTAGGATTACTTAACGTTGCTTACATCTTTTGTATGCATTTATGTATTATATATATTTACGTATATATACATTCATGTCTAAGCTTCGGCCCATCTTTGTACTTTTCTGATTAACTTGTCAAAGCAATAGACAGGGTTTGGCGCGCTACCAAAATTATAACTCGAGAGGACGGATGGACGAACAGTTTTAGCGTCTGAAAATTTCCTTTCCGCAGGACCGTTATGGAGGAACGTTATCCAAGGTTAAAAGTATAAGAAACGCTGACATAGAGAACTTGTACTCTGAGGGGAAAATAATTGCAATTGCGGATTACCTCTAAATTTGTATTAAGGGCTCTCGAAGTGCAGCCCTCCAGCCGTAAAAGCTACTATCCTAAAACACAAATGGTGGTAGAGCGCTTAAAAGGCATGGCTACGTGCTTGTGGGAGGTTTAAAATATTTTTTTATTAATAATACGGTGGGCACACTGTTTTTTCACATTCACCTGAGGAGAAGCATCCGCGATAGACTTTAGTTGCTTACAATTGTGGTACCGTATAAATTAACCAACATCCTGGTGCCACATCAATTTTGACCTAGCAGCCCCAGTGGTGACATCTAGGGAATCGTACCTTTCCCACCCACTGACTTCATAGAAGGAATTTTCCGGTCTACGGATTTAACATGCCCATATCCAGCCAAAACACCAAGGTTTTCATGGCGCTTGTCAGTATTCGATCCAAGCACCCTCAGTAACGTAAGCCGATGCGCTACCATTACGCTACCTCTGGCCTAGGTGTAAAATATGCAAAGATATACATGCCTAGCATGTCCATGGACTAACGTTAAGCCCACATTAGCATACCTATGGGCTACGCCATGCCATGCCATGCCATGGATTTGTACAAGTGGCATTTTGGAGACATTTAATGCTATTGATGTCTAAGCACATTAAAATTTATTTTTTATGTCTGCAGCCTCAAAAAACTGCATTTTGTTAAAGTTGAACCTTTACATATATTCCTCATTGTTATTTTACAATAACATTTAAACTCATGTAGATTAGCTTTTGATATGTGGACTTTTGCATTCAAGGATCTGTATGAAATTATGAATCTTCCTCGGCTTCAGCTCTAGAAACTAGATTTGTGATCCTTGCCTTATTCTATCCCTCTTTAAATTGAGTACTAATTCTCTTCAAAAGATCCTTAAGGTATTCGTACACCTTTGAAACGGGTTTTTCCATAAAAAAATCGATTTTCCACTTATACAAAAATGCTTGCTGAATACCCGTATTTCGCTACGAAATACATTTAAATTAAATACAACGATCAGTGTATGCAATTGGTGTAAAAAAAAAGCAAAAAAAAATATATTTATAAAAAGATCGTAACGGATATTTTTATAGACAAAATAATGTAGAAGAAAATATTCAAATTAAATCTAATAGAACTTACTAAAGAATTTAGTACACTTAATATAGTACAGTTTGAGGAACATATCTTTTACTGTATTTTATTATCTTTTTGGATAATGTCCTATCGTCTGCCGCATTATCAAGAAAAAAATTATTTCTTGTCTATTTCGTTGTTATACACGTCACGCACAATTAGTTTAAAATATCACAAAAAGAGAAGAAACCACTTGATCAGCATTTAATAAATTAAATTCTAAAAACTTATCTTGAAAAATTTACCAAAAATCAGAAAATGGGGGTAAAGATTCGAAAAAGAATCTACTTCAAAGGAATTTTTATGATCTTTCTCGTGATTTAAATTTTATAACTGTCAGATTATTATTTTAAATGCAAACTTAAAAAAAGTTGCAAAAACAGCTTAAAAATTTAATTTAAAAAAATCTGAGAAGAATTTTCTTTAAAACTTTCTTAGTGCACCCCTACACTATAAAAAAATAGCCATACAAAATTTCAGACCTTTAGGTCCAGTGGTTTGGTCTGTGCGTTGTCTGTCAGTCAGTGAGTCAGTCAGTCAGTCAGTTACGGAGTAACTATATATATGTTTTATATATATAGATTAAAGCCTAGTCTTTTAATTTTTCTAATTCTGTTTCAATGTTTCCATATTAAGTAAGATCCGAGTAACAGTAAAACAGCAGTTGTTTAAAAATTTTATAAACTGAAGTAGCTTTTTCTCAAAATGAATTTTTTCCTCATATCTGTTTACGCATTACATCCTACCTTATAAAGTTATTCATGGAAGGCCTTAAGAGTTGCTCTTCAAATGCTTATAAAGGGCATAGAATACGTTCATTATTGTGGACTAGATGAATACCCGTGACTTGCTACGGACTACATGGAGTACATTTAAAAGAAATACAACGGTCAATGTATATGTATGCAATTAAGCCCCCGAAATTCGACACACACACACACATATATATATATATATACACACACACACACACACATATATATATATATATATATATATATATATATATATATATATATAATAAATACAACGGTCAATGTATGTAATTAATTTGTATGTTTATTATCCATAAAACATACTAATTTGAATTAGATTCTTAAAAACTTCCATCTCATTTGGTCTAGTGGTTAAATTTTAACCTTCACTGTATTTTAATATTTTGTTTGTCAATTTATTTCTTTTGTATGCACGTGACACAAAATTAATTTAAAGTATAACAAAAAGAAAAGAAATATCGTGATCAGCATTTAATAAAATATATTTTAAAAATTAATCTTTAAAAATTCACCAAACATCAAAAAATGAAGGTAAAGATTCGAAAAAGATTTCCTTTTAAAGGAAGTTTTGAGATCTTTCTTGTGATATAAATTTTATAACCCCCATATTATTATTTTAAATGTAAACTTAAAAAATTTACAGAAACAGATTAAAAATTTAATTTAAAAAATAAGAAGAATTTTTCAAAAATATATCTTAGTTCACCCCTACACTTTAAGGAGAATCGCCATGCAAAATTTCAGCCCTTTAGGTCCATCGGTTTGGTTTGTGCGTTATTTTTCAGTCAGTCACGGAACTGTTTTACATCTATAGATTAATTAGTTTTTATTTACATTTGTATGAATTGCAAATCAGCACATTAACTGATACAGCCTCTGAGATAAACAGAATGCTAACTTTAGAATACTCTATTCCCTAGAGAAAGTCATTATCTTCATTCTCCAATTTATGAGTGTTAACATATTTGTTTGTTTTGAGTTATCATGTTTTACAGAAATGTCAAATTTACCCCTTTTTTCAGCTTTCTCCTAGAAAGAATTACTTTAATGTTACAGCTAAATTTTTTATATATTTTTCGAAGTTTTTATTTACATCTCACTATAAGAAAAAAGATAAAAAACAAAATAAAAAAAATTCAAAAAATCACCTCCAAAAGTGTACGGATACCTTAAGAAAATAAATTCAACACTTCATGTTTTCTGGTTAGAATATTTGTATATGTTCCTATTATTTATATTAGTGCGAGGGTTTATTTGCAAATCAGTTTAACAGCAATGGGGATCAAATTTCTAGCGAAATTTTTCATATCATAGAATATATATCGCAACAAATATATATATATATATATATATATATATATATATATATATATATATATATATATATATATAAACTATTTCCCACTAGGAAAAAAAATATTTTCATTATTAAAATGAATGAAATCTCCCTTTTCAAGCTAAATTTTTCCTTTCCTTTTTTGAAAACATCTGCATTAGAGTCTTTGTCGTCATAAAATATTATTCGAACTGAGATAAAACAATTACAGTGATTAATTCCCAATTGCTTATAACTCTTTTGTGTTTTATGTGCTCCTTTTTTCTAACAGACCTGGATAGGGTCGTTAATTCTAATAATGTGATCAAAACGACTGAAATTAAGATGAAATGCTTTTATTGATGATTCCCGACTTTTTACAGTGCACCATTCTTTAAATAAATTTATGATGGTAAATAATTTGAGCCCAGTTTCCATAATAATGTTAGAATGGACAAATAATTTCATTTTATAATTTATTGATAAATTTGCGAAAAAAAAATCAGCTTTCACTAAAGGAATGTCAGATTTAATCCTGAAATTGTACATTCAGAGGAAATCTTAAAATCGAGTTTTATTTGTACATGGATATATGATTAATTAGTAACACTTGAAACAACATGCATCAATGGACTCCTTTGCACTCTTATGTTGAAGATTGCAGGGAGGTTTCTAATCAATTTTACTAATTAAGAAATTAAAAGTTTGCTATATGATTTATTTCTAGCGACAACTAATTTCGGATCCCGAGGCAGCTCTCAAACGAACTAATTGATAGATTTTTTTAAACATAATTTCATGATAAAACTTATTTAATTAATCTGTGAGTTTTGTACTTATGGATTAATTAAATAAGTTTAAAATATTTTACATTCAAAATATCTTTCGATGTTTTATCGATTCCTAACATGGATTTTACTGCATGGCAATAGACCGAAAACAAATTACATACTGCATAAATCATAAGATTAATTATGACATAATATGTAAAACTATGTGCTCAATTTATTTGCATTTTTAAGACTTGTCGACGTTATAAGAGTAATACTAATTATGGAATAACATAATTATTATTAAAAAGCTGTGCTTAAGTATTAAAAATCTTTATAATATGTTTCACATATGCTGTTTTCCATTTATATGTATTTCCTTTTTAGTATACAATATAAATATGTCTTTTTTTTTCTCTTCAAAATAACATAAATATGGGCGCGAGTAAAAAATACTTCTACTTTTGATGTTTTTAAATTTCAGACTAATATAATTTCAATTTAATTTTGCGGTATGCATTTATTATGAGTGTTATATTATTCCTTTCACATCACTAAAAAAACTTACAGTAAGACGGGGGATACTTTGTGACTGCAGGGGTAACTTTGTGACACATAGCGATTTTTTCGTATTTCGGATCTTGTGCCGAACCCGAGATACCGGGAAAGCAAAGAACAGCGCCAACAACTTGTCCTACATACAGAGACACCTAGTGGCCAGGGTCCGATGCTTCTGCGGGACATTTGTCTTCGCTGGCCAGTGTATTGTTCAAATCTGTTGTCAAGCTATTGCCTCAAACTTCGAAAACTTTGTGTGCTGAAGGCTAACACCTTTTACGACCAACTATCACATGTAATTATTTTTTATCGTCAATATGTTGGTCAGACAAGGAGGGACATTTCCGAGAGAACATAACCTTTATATCGAAAGGTGACGGGGTTACTTAGTAACACGTTGACACTGTCACAAAATAATCCACAAAGTAGATCCACCTCCTCCAGCCGCTCGATGCTGCATTTTTCCATCCTCTAAAACAGTCCCCCCCAACCATTTAATCGCCGCGGACCGGTCCACGTTTGATAATTTTACTGCGGCCCGCTGAGGGGGGCTATGATTGCAATTTTAATTCATAATCTTGAAATGTTTATTAAACAATAAACTAATTTAAAATAGATACAAGATTTCTTTTGTTACAAAGGTATAAATTAGCACAAACCAACAAAGTCGCACTAACCCGAGATAAATACACAACTGTCAATAAAATAGAAGTAATTTGATGTTCCTTGAGCGGCCCGGTACTATTTGATCCACGGACCGGTACCGGTCCGCGGACCGGGGGTTGGGGACCACTGCTCTAAAATACCACTGGAAAGAAAGAAGTATTGACTATCTGGAAAAAAACCACCGGAAGGTGCAGAATGTGCCGAAGGACAAATTTCCTCATTTTTTCAAAGAACTGATGGCTGCCCTGGGCACCCGAGGTCTCTTTGATGTCAAAGATATAGATAAAGATATCCAATAATTCTAATAGGTATATATAATTGTGTATCAAGCTTTTGATAAGCGTTTTACTGTCTAACTTTGTGTAAAGTAATTTTTCCTCTTGGATTCCAAGATCATCGAAAATACAGATGTTCCAAAGTAGCCCCACTCGGCGGGGCAAGTATGTGACACAGTAAGTTGCATTTCTCAATGGTCATTAAAGATCCGGGTAAGTTCAATGCATTACTACGTAAGGAAAGAATGTACCAATGTTTTGCAATTTTTCCTTTTGGGTTGCTTTTAAAACTGATCGTCTGGCACAGGGAAAAACTTAAAATCCGTCACAAAGTAACCCCATCTGACGGTAATATAAATGATGTAAATTGGATTTGTGAGTTTTTCTTTTGTGTCTTAACCTCTCTTCCTTTGTTCATATTAGATTATTAAATGTTAGTGGGCATTGCTTAGAGTTTATTCTCAAGTTAATATTTGCGAAAAAATGAATATTAGAAAATAAACGAATTACGTCTTTTGTAACTTCCAGTGAAAATAGATTTTGGCGATTGTCAGCACATTGACGATGTACAACATAAACGTTTTAAGAGGAATTCTAAATATTATTCGATTAGTTCGATTCCGATACTTCAAAGCACTTCATATGATAACAAATATTCCCGAATTTATAGAGAAGCCGCACTTGAGATTTTTCAGGAAAGTCAAATATACCATATCTAACTATGTATATATTGCACTCAAAATATTATTAACATATATCAAACCTCGAAGAAGAAAATTCATTATCCCCAAATCTGAGTATATTTACATTCGTTAAATGTTTTTATTGTGACCTTTATCTTGAGTATATTTCTTCAGTGATTGAATGATATTTTACCTTTTATGTATAAAGACATATAATTTCACCGCCTATTAAATTATCCTAAAATGTTTAAATTCCATTTGTTACCATTATGGAAATAAGCCTCATTGTTTTTAGAAATATAACCATTGAACGATATAGATGCCCGAAAAATAGAAAAACTTTCATGATCGAGGACAAAGGGTGGATACATTTGGGATGCATTTGGGTTATTCCTCTGACTGAGATGAGAAGGATTTTTTATTGCGTCTGGTAGTTCTGAACGTAGGACTGTCGTTTGCTTTATGATAAATGGGTGTGCTAATGGACATTACTTACATGAAGGTAGAAAAAAGATTCGTTTGGGGTACAAACGGGTCATTATTGCAATACTTTTATTTCTCAGTGCTATTTATAAGTTCTGATAACAATATGAGCAATACAATATCTGCCAGTGAGAAAAGTTAATGGGTTCATAAAACATTTTTTTGGTTAAAACTTTATTTTAAAGTTTAGGAGTATATTTACAGATTCTGTATCAAATTAATAGTAAGAATTTAAGTATTATTTTTGTAACATATTGTAACTAGGAGATTTGTCATAAATTAACAGCAGAGTTTAATACATGAATGAGACTAATGAGTGATATATTTAAATGCATCGAAAAGAAGTTTTGTTTTACTCTTATATTATTTATTTATAAATTTACAGTAATACCCGACTTACGCCACCACGAAGTTACGCGGTTTTTGATGCTATCATTTTTTTCCTCTCTAGTTTGACAATTCCATACTGTCTTTTGTTTATGACAACACATGACATTTCGAGAAAGTTAAAAAACAATTTAACAGGTCCATAATTCTATAGATACCAATTTAATACGTTATTTTTTCATTATTATGCTCAAAATATGCATAAGTACGATGTAGCATTTAATTGTATGAAGTTCATATAAATGGCGGTAATAATGAAAATATATAAAGGCCTTCGATCAGAGTGTTATAAAAACACTTAAGTACATCCTTTTTCACGTCTAAATGAAGCTATGAGGCAAAACAGAGAATTTTTTCAAGCCTTTTGGAGGTAGTTTGACATATTAGATGCAGTAAACCTCATAGGCAAATCTTGTAATGAAATTTCCTAAAAAAATTTTAAATGATGTTTGGAAGAAACTTCGTCCAATTTTTTTTTAAAACGAGACAGAAACAAAGCCTGAAACTGATCATTTCACTCGAGTGATAGAAGAGGTTGTCAATCAGGGACGGCTCCAGTCCAGAGTTTGTTTTTTGGGAGGGGGCAGCAACGTTGGCTTTGGGGGAGGGCAAAGTCGGCTTTTAGGGTTATATATATATATATATATATATATATAAGGGTTATATATATATATATATATATATATATAAATACGCCGGGCTTTTTTGGGAGGGGCAATTGCCCCTACTTCCCCCCACCTTGGAGCCGCTAATGTTGTCAATCTTGTCACGAAATTATATATATAAGTCAATGGTGATGACGTCAACGAGCTGTTGGATTCTCATATTGACGAGCTGACAAACGATGATCTCATAGAGATGCAACATCAAAGCATCACTGAATAATCTGACACTCAGGATCGAATTCCACAAGAAAGCCTATCGTGTCGAATATGATATAGCTGCATTGGGGTTCTCCGTCTTTATCAATTGAAACACAGTTGTCTCTCATGGACAAACATTTATTATGGACGAGTGAGAAGACAAAAATTGCTACTTTAAAAAAAATATTAGACAATTATTAATCTCTAACATTGCCATCTGCAATTCCACCATTACAGGATACTGTCTTTTCGTATCGCAGTATCTTTTCGTTCTGTCTGTGTGTTGCCCGTAAAAACGGCGGGGATCCTCGTTAGGCGGGAATACCTCTGATTGGTTTCGCTTCCTGTTGCCACAACTTTCTATATGTCACATATATTATTTAAAATTTTTTAGTAGGCTTCATTTGTTAATGTCCAGTTTTGACGTCCTTTCCCTCATCAAAAAACACGGGACATTCCGTGTATCAAGTATATTTTTTGAGCTTTTTACAGAAAAAAATTCAGTGAATTAAATTTGAAATAAATATTAGAAATATGTGGGAACTGTAACCTACAGTGGTGAGTTTTGAAAGAACAGAATTGAAAACACTATCAAAACTATTGGTAAAGAATGGAAATAAATAAAAAAATTCTTTTAAATTTGAACTTTAACAATGCTTGAAAAATATAACTTTTAATAGAAGTCAGAATAACTGTAACCGGGGTGACTTTTTCATGCGTCATCAAGAAATCGACAAATGTTTGATGTGCAAAGCAGAGCGGACAACCTCGAGCAATATCACAGTCGCAGCTTTTTTTTTAACTGACTCAAAAAACCGTTAAAACTTCCCAGCACCGAAAACGCAGAAGTCAGAAAATGTTCTAGAACAATTATCACCTTTCAGATATATGATTGATTAAAAGATGGTTACTGGGTCGTTGATATGGAGGAACTATGTCACCCTAATGACCGAGAGGGTGGCAAGTAATTCTCTCTTCTTGTGCAAATGACCTTGTGTACTTTCAGTACTGTTACAGGTCACACTTAATTGCATACGGGAGGAACATTCCCTTCTTCCAGGTAAACCGGTACGAAAAACCACAGGAATGGTTTTCAGCACATATACAATTTAAGATTTACAAAATAAAATAAATACACTTATAAATGTGCATTGAACCGAATTAATGTTGTTTCGAAATTGTGAAATAAGAAAATAGTATTTATTTATTTTTTTTAGAGTTAAAACAGTATCTTAATCAAAATGATTACAAAAGTCTAGTTCCATGTCACACGCGCTATCTGAAGTGTATTTATAAATATACAAATTGCTGTCCCGTATCAGTCGGCGACATATTTGAAGTGCAATTATATTTGAAATCCAATTATAAGTGATCCATTATTTTGCAAATACAGTCTGGAAATTTAACAGTATGATACCTTTTGACTTCGACAGAATAAATCATGCAATTTCGGGCTTGACTGAATAAAAATTTACTTTAATGGTAACTAATTGTTTTACAATAACTCCAATTCTGTTTTTTGTAAAAATGATGAGACCGAATTTACATGCTTGCATTATAGATTGTAATCGGCATGTTGGATAAATTTTCTAAATTTTAAATATCTCTTAGAATTAAATACTCTTTACCATTTGAATTTTTTCCTTAACAATTTCACGGATAAACATATAAAATTATTCAATATTTTTAATATATATAAAACTAGAGATTTTTGGACAAATTATTGCATACTTTTTTTTTTAAATCATGAGTTAACCTTTAGCATACGGGGCCCATTTTCAGATTCCCTCTTTACAGCAGGAAATTCCCTACCCCCTTTGTAAGAATGACCAACCAATATATATATATATATATATATATATATATATATATATATATATATATATATATATAAGGAACTAATTGGGGAAAGAATAATTAATTTAAATTTAAAGGTGGCTTCAGGATTAATTTATTTTCGTGGCGCTAAAGCCGCTAGTTTCATATGCCAAGACGCGTCGAGAGAAAGGGTTTTTCCCCGTTTCAGTAATTGACCTTCGATTCACGGTGGAATGAAGTTCCATGCAGAGAGAATCTATTTTGAGATACTGTACGGGTTTGGCGGGAAGAATGCTTCTAGAAAATTCTAGTGTTGGCGTTGCGCATGTGAAATAAGAGTAGAAGCGCTGTTTTGACATTGAATGCCGGCAGAGAGCGGGAGTTTTTCAATCAGTTCGGCCACGAGTCACGAGGATCGAGATGATTTCTTGGAATTTAATTAGCAGATTGAATCGGGGTAGATTAATAGTTGGATATAAACTCTTAAGTGGATTAATTTGTAGTTCTTTGCCACAGGCTCTTAATCATTGACTGCCATAACTTTAATAATTATTTAGAAATATATTAAGAAGGAATAACGTTGGATAGAAGACGCCATAATGGAAGTGGGTGGTTTAAGCTTCGCGTCATATATATAAATATATATATATATATATATATATATATATATATATATATATATATATATATATATATATATATATATATATATATATATATATATATATATATATATATATATATATATATATATATATATATATATATATATATATATATATATATATATATATATATATATATACCGGGTGGCCATAATTAAACAGACAGTGCTCACAGTGTTCTGTAGCGCGATCTATTTGCGAGAATGACGCCACATTTTGTAGGAAGATTAAACAAGACGGGGGACGAAGGATTCCGCGAAAAAGTAAATTAATTCCAAAAGTCACCTCTAGGGGAATATTTGGCGCTGTGTAATAGAAAATAGAGTGTTAACAAATGCAAATTAATACGGAATAAAATTACCTTTTATTATGCAAATTTTCTTATTTAGTTCAAGTGCAATATGGCAACACTTTTAAAAAAGCGTAAAATCTACATAAACACCGATAAAGTCTCGTGATCTGCAATATCACGTACGCTGAGCAGAAGAAGAAGTTCTTTATTCGAATTTCACGTTACATCCATTGGCACAGTGCCAGCTGCTTGGGTTTTAAAAGGCAATGTGTTACGTTTCGAATCAATCGGATTGAAAGTTTATGTGCAATGTCTCCTTCTTTAGTCGAGCGTGCGTTACTGGTCAAATTCTTTTACCTCAACCAGTGCAACGCGTCAGCGGCTCTTCGTGCTTTTAGAACGCACAAAAAAATGCGTAAAGGTAACGGTCCTGTGTCAGTTAATGGGCTAAAAGCAATGGTTCGACGTTTGAGAAAACAGGTTCTCTGAAGGTTCAGCCAGGCAGAGGACGAAAACCTGTACCACAGGATACAATCGAAGCAGTTGCCACGGTGATTGTCGACAGAGGACCAGACAATATTGCTGCCACCTCTAGCGCTCGTGGATTAGCTCGGAATATGGATATGCTTTACAGTACGGTATGGAAAATCTTACGAAAGATTATCAACTTCTATCCGTACAAGATCAGCCGTGTACAGGAGTTACTGTACCCCGACTATGATAAGCGATTGACTTTTGCTCTCACCTTTCTTGCCAGAATGGAGGTGGATGATGCTTGGCCGTGGAAAATCTTATGGGGAGACGAGGCCCACTTTTACCTGCATGGAACTGTGAATACCCAGAACTGCCGAATTTGGGATGACAAATCACCACATGCAGTCACAGAAATTCCCTTAGATTCACCAAAGGTAACTGTTTGGTGTAGGTTCACAGCGGAATTTATCGTAGGTCCATTCTTCTATGAGAACATTACCCCGACAGGACCGGAAACCTGTTCTGTTACCGGAGAGAAATATCGCCACACGTTGAACAGCTTTGTCATTCCGCACTTCAGCAAAGACAATGCCGGGTGGATATCATTTTCATGCAACATGGAGCCCCTCCACATGTTGCTGTACGTGTGCAACAGCTGCTACGACAGAAATTCACAACAGAAAGAGTCATTAGCCGCTACTTTCCAACTGCATGGCCACCTCGGTCGCATGATCTTACCCCATGCGACTTCTGGCTATGGGGTTACCTCAAGTCCAAGGTCTATCAAGGAGTGGTCCAGGACCTGGCTACGTTGAAGGATAACATATCACGGACTGTACGGGAGATTCCTGCAGACATGTTACTTTCTGCTGTTGTGCATACTGTGCACAGAATGCAATATGTGGTCCACAACAACGGCAGCCACATTGAACCTCATTTGAATGCAAAATAAAGGGTAATTTCCGTATTGATTTGCATTTGTTAACACTCTATTTTCTATTACACAGCGCCAAATATTCCCCTAGCGGTGACTTTTGAAACTAATTTATTTTTTCGCCGAATCCTTCGTCCCCCGTCTTGTTTAATTTTCCTACAAAATGTGGCGTGATTCTCGCAAATAGATCGCGCTACAGAACATTGTGAGCACTGTCAGTTTAATTATGGCCACCCGGTATATATATATATGTGTGTGTGACATCACGGGCGGCAGCGAGGGAGAATTGGTGATTGCCGGCCGTGGGTCACAGACTTTCAAGCTCGATATAGTCAACATATTTCAGTCTCGCGCTGGAAGTCGTGGCGTAGTCGGTAAAGTTCACTGTCGCTTTTGGCATCTTGAAGATCTTTGTAAAAAACGCTCTCACTTGCCCCTCCAGCCCCGGACACACGTGAACACAGCGCATTCAATACAAGGGTTTATTTCTATAAATTATTTCACGTTCTTTAAGCAGCGGCAATCCACAAAATCGCTCATGTACACTGAAGTGCGCCTATTTATAACCTAATAGAATTATTGTCATGTGATGCTAAACTCTTGCAGTAATTGGATAGTGCCCTGGAATCTGGGCTCTGACAGATTGGAAAACAACAGGGGTTGTGTATAATTCGTAATAGGGGTTGTATAAGATATGCCTGATTTAAGTCAATTCCTTTGTTCTTGAAACCAAACTGTGCAATTAATTTCAAATCGTTACGCCTTTCAAAATTTGGAATTTTTAAAGGGTTTTGGGGTTTTATATGATACATATTTATATATATATACACACACACACACACATATATATATATATATATATATATATATATATATATATATATATACAGTGCTAGATTTCTAGAAATAGAGGTACCGGAACGGTAACCTTCCGGGGGGCGTGTGGGGGGGGATTCCGAATTTTTGACCTGAAAAAAAGAAATCGTTGGTTATACAAAAACTTGAAAATTTTATTTAATTCCAATTTTTATTTTGCAAGACAAGTACAAAAAAAGTTGATGAATTTAAATACTTTAACATTATAATTAATGACAAAAATAAACTAAGAACAGGAATTCATAACAGAATCAAAATGGCTAATAAATGCTTCTTTGGGCTGAGAAGACAATTGAGATCTAATCTCGCAAAATATAATTAAGAATTTATAAGACACTAATACTACCTGTCTTACTTCACACATTGACCTCGACACATGGACCTCGAGCACAGACACGCAGCGCTCACTGGACATGTTTGAGAGAAAATTCCTCAGGGCTATCTTTGGCTCAGGCAGGAAGAAGGACGTTGGAGAACGAGATATAAATTTGAACTGTATAGGCTTTATAGGCAATCACAGATAACACGAGTCTTCCGTAGTAATAGATTACGATGGCTTGGCCATGTTTGGACAAGCTAGGGTGATAATCCCTCTAAGATCTTGACATTTTAAAATCCTGAGGGATCCTGATCTAGAGGTAGACCACCGACTGGATGGTTAAATAACATTGAAAAAGATTTTAAAACTTTGAAAATTACAAATTGGAGTGGAGTCGTCGCAGATAGAATACGCTGGAAGGAGCGCATGATTGAGGCAGCCAGGGCCTGTAAGGGGCTGTTGTGCTTGTGCTTATGAAGAATAAGAAGAAGACAAGTACAAAAATTTGTTGTAGAAAAGTAATAAAAGCAGTAAAATAGCACAGTTTCATGATTGTTTAAGTTTTGTGCCCATCCTAAAAGATTGTCCAAAACCTCAACATGTGTTCATCATACTTCTTGTCTCTTGACCTCTCCTTTCTCTTGACGGCTAATGCTGAATGGTGTCCAGACACAAGCCAAGAGTCAACATACTTAGTTGGGTTAAAGAGCCGAAGAGGAGGTCCATTGATCTATACAAACAACAGGCCAGAAACTGTTTCAATATTCAGTGATGATCTAAATGGTGTGATAATGAGATTCATCTGTGAGAAACCTCTTTCACATTCACTCGACGATATGGCTATCGAATTGATTGACTGTTTCAACGGGTTGAGACTTTCCGGGAACACTCTGAAGTGGAGATACTCTCGGAATCCTGTAATTAGTTGCCTTTTATTCAGTTTGAACTTGGAGGCAAGTTTCCGCATTTTATTTTCCCCAAACGTTATTGGGACATTTTGTGGAAAGTTTATTCATCCATTACTTTGATAGTGTCAGTAAGCTCAAAGTCTTTTTCACTGAGCAGTCTTGTTTCAATAGACTTTTTAAGTGCCTCGTAAAACTTTTCGGAGTTCAAAGGCTGGTTGTTTTTCCTACCTTCTTTTAGTGGAGAGGAACTCCAAAAAAGACAAGTTGTTTACTGCTTCTTGAGCCATGGATGAGTAAAATCCTGGAACTGATTTTCTTTCCTCAAACAAAGAATCTGTAATTTTTAACTTTTTGTTAACATAGCTTAGATCAACGTTGCGATGTTGCAAAGCTTCACTTAACTCTGAAAGCTCCTGCAATGCATCAGCCATCAAGCCCAGGTCTAAAATGAAATTAGTTTCAGTAACCTTTTTGAGGAGGCATTCAAACGTACTTCTTTCTTTGCTGTCTCTGGTTGGGTCATTTGAAGCTTCTTTAAAGTGATGGACTAGTGCTTAATAAGACCTCCAAACGGCTGACATGGATCTGAAACTAGACGCAACCCAACGTGTGCTCAAAACTCTTCCGATTTTTAAAAGTTCTGTCTCTAGTAAACTTGCACAGGTTCGCAGTTCCCTGCTGTTCTTTGGTGAAGCATGATACACAACATACAGTTTGACGATGAAGGATTTAAATCTATCAACTCCTGAAACTGACTGAACTACATCAGACACTGAAAGCTCAAGCCTGTGGTTAGCACAGTGCCAAACAATAACAGAAAAGAATTTTACACAAAATAATGCTCCAACACCTTTGTGTTTACCAATCATAGTATCAGCGTCGTCACATGTTAAGCTTGTTAAGTTTTTAATTAAAAACATGTTAGTTATTCCATTAGAGTGAAGACAGTTAATCAAAGAGTCAAATACCGCTTAAGCAGTAAAACCATCAAGTTCTACTAAATCTAAAAATAGTTGGTAGAACCACACATACCAGTTTTAGGCAAAGAACAACGAACGTAAACAATCAAACTTAACATATTACTAAGAGAAGTTGACTCATCAATTATCAAGTCAATTTTCGTGTCATTCTTAATTATTTTATTAACAAATGTTTTCTTCATTGCTTTACTTATGTGCAAAGCAATGTTAGTATAGGCTTTGTATGAATGTAAAATGCGACCCATGTCAACCCCATTAAGTTCTTGCAAATCAATTTCTGTTTCAAAATTGTGAAAGGACTGATTTTCTTTAACAATCTTATATGCAGTATGAAATATATTTTCAGTAGCTGGTTTTTCGTGAGCACGCTGCTTCAAAACAACTTTCTCCAATACTTCATTTTTACCTTCACATAAAATTTTGACAGCTGCTCTATGACCAGCACTTTCTTTGTGTTCATACATTTTTTTCCTTAATGAAGTTTCCTTTTTGCCTTTAGTGTCGCCGTAACTACGTATCTCACCACTTGCCCACGCTTTTGAAATTGGTATACCTGTTTTCTTATGGACAGATAAAACCCCAACCTTTTCACAAGCACTGCATCCTAACGTTCCATTTTTAACAAACAACCAGTCATATTTTTGGCAAAACTCGTTTTTTTTGCGAGTTAGTCCAGCAATCTGGCAAGACATAGTCGCACTCAACAGGTGTATCTTTTTCTTTAAGGTATTCTACATTACAGTCAAGGTTTTTAGAAGCCATTGTTTCTCTTGCAGTTTTAGAGGACGGTTACGAACTTAGGCTTTTCCTTTCGCCGTCATCGTCATTAACCACTTTGTCATCACTAGTATCGTCACAACTAATGCTGTTCTTGAGTCTTTTACTGCCACCCGAAAGTGACAAAAAGTCGGTTAGCTTTTTGCTCATTTCACTTCACAATCTATCGCACTCACACAGACTTGACAGTGCTCAAACGCAACTAACCTCAACAATACAACATTCAAGAAGGGTAGCTGCCTCGGGGAGGTCGATTCTCGAAATGAGTGGTCTGGGCTAATCAATACCTCATTTGCAAACCCGTGAAAAGTCAGTGCAGTCCGCAAAAATGAGTCAGTCTACCGTCCCGTCAGCCGGCCAAGGTCAAGCCACAATACCACCCGCTTCAGTGAAATAGTCGCAGTTCTCTGTACTCAATAGTAACTGTCAACAAACTAACCTAGCCTCACATCAGAATCGATAGTTACGACCAGCGAATGGTTCTTTTACGTGAAGTGTAAAGAGTATTAGGTCAGGGTCATTCACTAACAAAATAGTAATTTGTGATTAAATAAATGTTTTCAACTATCACAATTTTTTTTTCCTAAAGAGAGGTAGCGGAACGCCGTTCCGGCTTGTTCCGCCTCAAATCTACCCCTGTCAGTATATATATATATATATATATATATATATATATATATATATATTTATAAGGGGTTTCCAACTGGCGGCCCGAGGTACCCTTTTTTGCAGCCCGCGAAGACTTCTAGGAAAATAATTTGCAGCATCAATTTAGATATTTTTAGTTAACGAAAAAAGTTTTTGTAAAAATCCATATTGTTTTCAAATGCTGTTAATTTACAAAAAAGATTGATTTTCCTCGAATTCCATGAAAAGTAGGGTGCCCAGTCATGTTCTGTTTCATACCCCCCTCCTCCCTTTCCCCGTTGTTACATGTCCGAGAACTCGTTCACTGACTTATTTTGAACCCAGGGCCATAACCAGTTTTCTTTCATCCCTGCTGACTCAATTGTTCCCACGAGGAGAAGAGACTTGACCCTGCTATGTGATCACCGTCCATTTCTGCATGGACTGTCCATTTCCCCGGTTTTAGGGGGTACGGGTTTTGTTGAGGATACTAAGCTGAACTAAAGCAGCCCCAGGATACCTACCCCATATCGCTGCATTCCAACCTTGAAGTAAAATAAACTTGTCCTCCGAGGGCTTCTCCCAAGTCTCTTCTCCTGAAAGGCAAAGATAGGTGTGCATTTCTTTTGTGACCAAGAAGGTACGTGTTACGATATAGGGTTTTTCTTTAAAAACGTTACTGTGCGTATTTTCTCTAATTATTAATTTTATAAGTATGGGTGGAATTTCAAAGAAACGCAAGATTGAAAATGAAAACAGAGCTTACAATGATCGTTGGGAAAGCAATTACTTAATTGTGAATAATAATCGAAAGTTCCATTGTTTGGTTTGCATGAAAGTGGTATCAGTGCCTAAACAATACAATATGAAAAGACATTATTCAATCCATGAAGAAAAGTATCGAAGATATGGAGGATAATTTAGAGATATCTTGATTTCAGAGCTGAAGAAGACATTGAAACAGCAGACAGGTTTTTTTTCCAAAATATCGCACGGTCAGTCATCTGCTTTGTATGCTTGTTATGCCATTTCTCTTGAGCTTGCTAAAGCAAAAATCATTTACTGATGGCAATTTAGTAAAAAAACAATGTGCTATTGAAATAACAAAGGCTTTTGGGGATGATAAATTAGCCGATAAATTTGATTCAGTGCTGCTTTCTAACCAAACTTTACAGAGAGGAGTTATTGATATGGGAGAGCAGGTAGAAAAATCATTATTTGGTTTAGTTGAAAAAAGTACCTATTTCTCACTTTGCTTCGGTGATAGCACTGACCAAACAGATGTAAGTCAGTTCTTAATATTTATACGTGTAACTCAAGAAAATTTTGCTACCAAGGAAGAATTATTGGAAATATGTCCAATGACTGAAACCACGAAAGGAAAGGACATCTGTGAAGCCGCGAAAAAGCAGTTAACAAAATCGGAGGTTTTGATAAATGTTCAGCAATTGTGACGGATGGTGCACCAGCAACGGTAGAAAGAAAATGTGGACTGGTTGGATTACTAAGAGAAAATGGAGTCCATTGTATTATTCATCGGGGAGCTTTGGGTGGAAAGTCAGTGAAACCAAATCAAGTTTTCAAACTTGTGATAAAAGTTATCAATATGATAAGAGGTGGAAATCGTGCACTTTTACATAGGCAGCTAACGTGGTTTTTGGAGGAAATGGAAGCAGAATATAGGGACTTGCTGCTCTACAATAATGTAAGATGGTTGAGTGCTGGAAAGTGTCTCGAGAAATTCTTTGGCATAAGAAAACACATCCCAGAATTCCTGAACAAGTTTATTTCAACAGACACTAAACAACTGGGAGAAGAGCTCCAAAGTGTAGATTTCTTAAAAGAATTGGCTTTCCTCACCTACATCACCACTCATCTTAATGAACTGAATCTAAATCTCCAGGGAAGAAATTGAAGAGGATGAAACACTTGATTTCTCTGAATTTGCTACAAATATCCAAGAAATCATAGAGGAGTTTGACAGTAGATTTAAAGATTTTGAGTCGTTGAAAAATAGCATGCTGCTATTATTAATCCTATTCAAGCAAAGATTGAAGATAAACTAATTCATCTTCAACTTGAAGTATGCGACCTACAAGCGGATACATTTATTCAAACGAGGGAAGGAAGGGGAGCAAATTTCTTTAAATTATTAACAAAAAAAAAATTTCCAAATCTACGAAACTTTGGGCAGAAAATTACATCAATGTTCGGGAGTACGTACTTATGCAAAAGTGCATTTTCTGTTTTGAAATTTATTAAGATCAACAATAGAAGCCGCCTAACAGATTCTTCTCTACTCCATCTCCTGAGACTCTCAACAACAGAGCTTGAGGTGGACATACGTCCTTTGGTGGCTGAAGCAGAGAGACCTGAATTCTCTGACTGAATATTTTGCGTGCTTTTCTGTAAGTTTTTTTTCTCTTATTGAAATTTTTAAGATTTATGTAATTGTCTGTACACTTGATACAAAATTAAAATAATTTTAGTATAGAAGTAAATTGTTACATGTGTGTTGTGTAATTGTTAAATGTAATAGTAAGTTCATTGGTGGCATATGAGCAAATTAATGCTTGAAATTAATTTTAAAAAAAAGAATGATTTAATTACTTTTAGGAGAAATAATTATTATAAAAATGTTTACCATTAAACCTGTTTTTTTAATGGTTTGTAATACAATTGTATTATGTATGTAATGTGATTTTTTAATGCAATAGTGAGTGTAATTATGTTTGAAATTGCATCTTAAACGTAAAATTGTAAGAGTAAGGTATTTGTATTGAAATTTTACCTTGAATGCAATTTAAGAGTGTACAATGTAAATCGTAATTCAAAATTTCAATGTATCCATAATGTAGTGGTAAATGTTATTGTAATTTAAATTGCATCAAAACTGTAAAATTGTTAGTATATAATGTAAATTGAAATTGTAAATCGTAATATGGTATTAATGCAATGGTAAATGTAATAGTAAGAGTAAGAGTCTTTGAAACTGCACCTTAAATGCAAAATTGTAAGTATATAATGTAAGCTGTAATTGTAATTTGTAATATGTTCGCAAGCGTAATTGTAATTGAAACTGCAGTTTGAATTTAAAAGGGCAATTTTATAATGTAAATTGTAACTGCAAAGCGCAATTAGTTAGCAGGGTATGGATAAGAAATATATGTATAAATAAGTAAAGGGAAAAAACAAAGAAAGCAACAAGGAACTGGTGTGTAACTTAAGCGGGGTTGCCATTATAAATTGGTTAATTAGATAGTTTAGGATTGCGAATTGTAAGGGAAAAAATTCGGCTTGGTGGTGTCCGAGTAAGTCGTTCACCTCCGAGCAAATGGGTCCCTGCTGAGCGGATTGCTGGGGGGGACGACTTGGCTCCAATTAAATTTGCCATAGAAGCTTATCGCTGTGGTCGGCGGAACCTTTAGAATTAGTATAGAAGTTTTTTAAATATGCAAGTAATGATGTTAAAATAACCACTTCTTATTTGACTTTTTTGTGCGAGTCTGTAATTTAAAGAAAGTTTGCCAGTTCTAATCAAGGTCATTGTTGGAGGTTCATTCTCAATTTTTTTTAAATTTCATAGTACATACTATACACATATGCTCCAAATCCCCGCTCCCTCAAGAAAAAAAGTCTTGGGTATGGTCCTGATTAAATTGCGGCCCGCCACTAGACAGGTGTTTTCGATTGCGGCCCTTGGACACTTGTAAGTTGGAAACCCCTGATTTTATATATATATATATATATATATATATATATATATATATATATATATATATATTTATTCATTCTTGAAATTAAGTACGAAAGGCAGAAAAATCTTTGAAATTTTCGAAGAAGTTAAAAAGCAAAGATTATGTGACGATTTTTATTTAAATATCAGGCCATGACAGGACATGATAGTTTTGGCGATTACCAAAAAAGATTTCACAGTAAAGATGATAAAGGCATGTGCGGCAGCGTACAAACAGTCGACCACTGCATTTATGAATGCATTTACTTTCAAAAGCACAGAGATAATTTTCCTACAGGTTATGAAAGTTGGACAAAAGCTGAATTATGTACGAACTACTACTGTATCAGACAGATTAGATTCATAGTAAAAGAGCTCATGGATTTCCACTTACCTTTCGCTGAATCGGGAAAGTCTTTGTAAATAAGCAGAAAATATAGATTTATGGAATTGAAAACTGGTTACACACCTATTTTAATATAATACATCACTACAAAGGTTATTGTGGTTGTTTAGTCAATAAATGATACACAATTTAATGTAAAATATTGTTTATTGTTTAGCACTATTTTTTTTTTATTCTGAGCCTTGTTATTCAATGTATTTGAGACTCACTGCGTGGAGGAATGAAGGGCTGGATCCAAACTGCGGTTGGTAGTGTTCCACCTTATGCACAATTGAACTGTAATAAAGAAAAATATAGATATATTTAATTTATAGAAATCTTATATAGGAATCAAGAAGCATATATGATATTAAGTGCTTTGTTAACTCCAAAGAAGAAAAAAAACTATAATTTTTATTGTATAACATGTGCAAAGAGTAAATGTATGATTTTTATTGTGTGTGCAAATGTTATTGGTTTGCTTTTAGTGGTCTTATGTGTGTAAAATTTAGTATATTGTCTTGCCGTAATGCTTTAAATTGCAGTTTTAACTTACTGCAACTTGTATCAAAGTGTTCAAAGATTTTGCAGGTTGAATCGTATTTTAGTGTCATTATAATTATTTAATATAAAGGTGCAATTTAATAATATTTATGAATTAAAGTGCATGTCTAACTAAAGTATTAAAGTGGTAAAGTCAGTCATTTGTAACTCAGTTGGATAATTATATGAATAAAAAAATATCATTCCGGTGGCGCAGAGTCTTCGCCTTGCCTTACGGCAGGTGAGTTCTTCGGTTCGGGCCCTGACGGTGTTTTACAAAATAAAAAAAGGTAAATATCAATGGCAAAATTAAATAGATAAATATATATCTCAATAAAATGATTAAATAAGTATATTAATTCATTAATTAATAAGTGTTCTTTGAATATTTGTGTTCTTGATATTTGTGATTTTTGTAGCTGTATGTAATAGATCTTAATTTTAAAAAAAAATTGTTTCGCGGTTTGCAAATTGTTAATTTGTGAAGTTGTTTATTTATTTGTAAGCAAGATTTGTTATGTAAGTAAAGATTTATGAATTCTAATTGTGGTAAAAATTATAAATAATTTTATTAATGGGTTATAAGAAAAATTACTAAACAACTAGTGTATATCAATGTAAGTTGCAGTTGTTTTACTTGTAAATTATATATGTTTAATGGTAATTGGTGAATAGAATTACTTAACTAGGGTAAGTACTTTGTTACATGGGTATTGTTTTAGCGTTCTTTATAACTCAAAGTAAGTTGTTTTAATGAATCTTAACATGTCTTTAATTGCCTGTAATCTTCGCTCGTTAGCTGGTATAATGGGAATAAATTAAATGTTAACCTTGGGTTTTATGTTTTAACCAATTTGTCTGAATTAAGTAGTTTTGGGGGGCATACTAAATGGTTTTGTAACTTATACCTTTGTTCACCCTTGTGCTATGGCTATTCTTTATACTTGTTTTGAATGGTGGTTATTGGAAAGGTATGGCTTATTTTTACTTTGGCTTTCTATAGTTTTTAATCTTAACACTATAATGCAAAGTTAATACTACTTACCGGTGTTGCGCGGGGCCTCCTTGGCTGCTAATACAAGCGGTGACATGGCTGTAGTGGTGCTATTTCGGCTGGCTATCTGGATGCATTTTAACTGCTTGCTCTGGTGTCGTCTTTGACCTTGTTCATTGGTTTGGTGCTGTATTATGATCTGCGTTACTTTTCTTGATATTGATAAGTGTTATAACTCCATTATAATGAGGCTAAAAGTTAAGTTCATAATTGTTTTATTATGGTGGAATAATTAGTTGTGCCAGGGTCTAATATTAATAAGCAGGAAATTTGTTAATTAATAGCTTTTGCATTTGAATATGGTAAATTGGAAATTGTCTTACTTGCAAAACTTAATGGATAATTATGAGTGTCAAAAAGTCAGCTTGGGGCCTTCGTCTTCGATTGGGATGGAGGAGTTCCTGGGTTCGGGCCTTGTCGGAGCTTACTTCAAGTATCTGATAAAGGGTACTGGATATTGCTTAATTAAAATTAAAATGCTAATATTATCAGAAAAATATTTGAGTTTTTATATTTAATTAAGAAATTAGAAATAAATAACTAAAAGAAATTACAGTTTGTTTTTAGTAGGAATAAAATTAATTGATAGTTCTTTGCAAGTTAAATATATTTAAGAGCTAATTGTTCCTAAGTATGCTATTTGAAAAGTTTGTTGTGATTTGAATAGTGTTAATCTTTGTAATATTTGAGTACAATTATATTGAATATTGTATGATTACTATGGCTAGCAGTTTGTTATTATTTGTTGAATATTATTGTATTGTATATTATTTACATTGTTTATCATACTGCTAATACGCAGTAGCTGTTTAAGGTATATCATAAATAAACTTGAGTAAATCTGGCATATGGTAAAAAATATATGTATGTATATGTATATGTATATATATTTATATATATATATGTGTATGTGTATGTATATATATATATATAAGAATAATTAAATAATAAAAAATTCTAGGACTAGGTTCAAATGGAACCAGGAATGGACTTTTTCGGCTATTAACTAGCTAACTTAAATTATACTAGTCGTTTGCCACTAAATGACATATTTTGATCTGTTTTATTGTTGCATTAAGCTTGTCGGGTTGCCCTTGCGGGTTCTTTTGTGGTCCAGCAGGATTACCGCCGTAAGGGCAGTTATCAGAGTATGTTTGCCTTATAACCGAAAGGTGTGGGAGGCGGAAGGATCGACTTATTCATTCTTGGGCTCGTATTCTTGGGATACATGCTATCCCACCCCCGTAAGGAAAACGGTTAACTGGTCATTTACATCACAGCCTTGATACAATATACTTTATAATCTTTTTTCTTCTGGCAAACTCTCCGTTACTCCTCTATGATTTTTTTCGTAAGAAAAGTCGAATTTCGTACCATTAAAATTCCTAATTTCTACGATTGCATTTTTTTCCCTATGTAGGCCTTAAATGCGTTCATTAACAAAAATACGTAATTTTTGTACATGAAAATAAAAGAAATATACTGGAATTTTTAAACAAAATTTGTATTGTATGAAAAAACAAAAATATGTCTAGAAAAAAACAAAAATATGTCTCTAAAGAATTCCAAATGCTACCGTATGTAATGACATAGCATAGAAACAGTGAATGCTTGATTAGGAAATGGTCCCGTCTTGATCGATTTTATAGGGTGCTCCAGAAGATGACTTAAAGGTGACTCTATGCTTTTAGAAAATCAAAGGTAAACATTTACGCTTAAACCAGAGATAAATGTAACTCAGCGCATCTTCCAGATTGAATACAATAAACTACGCTCCCTGAAACGTGTTTTAACAACTTTCAAGGAGTTAAAACACGTTTTTAAGTTAAATCTATCACCATATGAAAACGACTTAATCAGTAGCAAATATTAGAAACGAAATTTTACCATGCTGCAAAAGGAAGATAGACATATCTTCCTTCAATAAGAATTAATTCAAATTGTAATCTAACTTAAATTTTATAAGTTAGATTACAATTTGAATTAATTCTTGTCCTTTTTTAAAAATGAAATTTACTTTTAAAATAGTCCTAACAAATATATATATATATATATGTGTGTGTGTGTGTGTGTGTGTGTGTGTGTGTGTGGCTGGAAGAACTGAGCCTAGACTCTTCTCCGGGTGGAGCCGGAAACGTGAGACCACTTCGCCGTATGCGTTGCCCCGAGTGCACCACAGGGGGTGGATCCACACTGCACCAGTTTGATGGTTCGCGAATTTTGAACCGAGTCAAGTGGCAGTACCAGACCACCTGACCCACAGTGGTAATTTTGAGAATTTGGAGGACATTGCAGCCACGCCCTATTTTACGTGCCCTGGCCACCATTAGTGAATTCGGCGGTGGATTTTTGTCAACGACCGGTCTCGAACCTGCAACCCTCAGATCACTGGCTCGTTACGAACTCAGGTTACGAACCAGGCCACCGCACCCCTTAGAAATATATATATATATATATATATATATATATATATATATATATATATATATATATATATATATATATATATATATATATATATATATATATATATATATATATATATATATATATATATATAAGTAATTAATTTATATATATAAATGTATGTACGGCATAGGTACGTAGTATAATATTTTGATAGGATACGACATATACGCAGGTTATCAAAAGTAAAACATTATCCAGATTGCAGAGTGGATACAGGGTAACATCCAAAATTTTGATTCTGCGAAGCTCATCTGTATATAAGGCCGTAAGAATTATCAAAATATTGTAATATGTAGGAAATTCACTGTGTACAAAACTATAACAAATAAAAGTAATAATCAATCCACAATATTAGCTTACAAATTCTTCTCCATGTCGTCTCCCTTTCATTGTAGAAATTAGGCCATGCCTCAAAAGCTGAAATTATTAAATTTTTAGGCTCTCAAAACTCTATCACTTTTTGGAAGTAGCTAACACTGCTATTTTGATATTACCTGTTTTCAAGCAGAAATGCAACGAAATGGAAAACTTAAGAAATAAATGAAAATAAGTTGAAAGTTTGAAAAAATTTTAGATTTATTCCAAAAGTTATTCAAAACTATTTTAATAGTATTATTGAATATATTTTACTTTTAAGCCATTAGCAAAAAATTCTGCATGAATAATAAGCACTTAATTAGCCATTATATAACACCAATAAAAGTTACACGGAGAGTACTGAATTCTATCATATATGTGATTGTGCAGTCAAAAACCATTTATATAATCCATCAAATCAGTTTTAAAACGTCTACTATAAACACAATTACTGTGCTTAAAATTTTGTATAGAATTGAAACCGTCTGGCATATACCGTGATTGTATTCAAATCGAATTTCGATTCTTTCCTATAGTTGCCTATGGTTCCAATTCAACAGTCATAGGATAACATATAGCTTTTAAGTATGTTAACACTGTAAGGGATATTAATACAATAGAAACTTTTGTGAAATGCCACAATCAATATTTCGTAATTATACGCCACTACCTGTCACGGAAAAGCATTCATCTATAAAGGTCACAATAAATTGCACTCTGACATGAACATTGTTCATTATTTGAGTTTTGATTGTAAGGTACATCAGATTTTAGTAATTTTTTCTTTGTTGTTTACTTGAAGCACGTATGATCATTGATTTCTCTCTAATTTATGTTTCAGCTGTGTGGCCTCCGGTTTCGGTGTTTCGAAACAACAACTTTTGAATATCTTATGTCGAAATGTTTTCATTTATAATAAAATTATGATCAAGCAACAACAGAAAATTTTAAAAATTTTCCTTGTAACTTGCTGTTGTTAATAAAAAAATTTTATACAGCAAATTCTTCAAAATTGGTAATCTTTATTTTGCATGTTACCAGATTGTGACATCATGACGTCACCAGAGTTTCTCATATTTAAAAAAATAAGCATTTCCTTAGTTGAGAATACAATAAAATATCATATCATAAGAAATCTGTTGTGTCATTTGTTGTAATCAAGTTTGCGACTGCCAAAAGGTTATTTCCCCTGTGACAGAACAGTCATAAATTCTTATTTAAAATATTAATTTATCACTTTTCGGTTACCAATTAAAACTTATTTTGTCTCGTCAAATTTTTTGTTGCAATACTTTAAATTTGAATGCTGTCATTACATGTAAAAATTTTGACTGAGTCATTTAATTAGATCAAAATGTGTTTTGAAGAAGAAAACTTTAGCGCCTTTTTAAAAATTCCTAAGTCTAGGAAATTAACCTATTTACTTAGAGTTTGCCATATTATTGATACGGTTTGCAGTTGTATGGTTTCTTACAGATCTGGATAGCAGTGGGGTACCATTGTAAAAATGATAAACAAAGACGAACGGACTTAAAATATCTTGTATATTGAGTCTTTTCGTTGCGTGTGTACAAACTATATTTTGTGAGTAACGAAGCTGGAAGGCAACGAATACATTTTTATTTTTCCATTCTATGAAGATGAACTATTATTAATCATAAACATCTGCCATAGGTTTACCTAACGACCTATCATGGCTCTTTTCAAAATTTTAGTACCCCTGTAGAGATCCCTTGGTCGCAGACAGGCTAAGACTGCCTAATTAAGATTCACTTTGAGGGTTTAGGGCGAAAAATCGGAGATCGATTCCATACCCCACCCCACTGAGAGATAGTGTAGGAAATATTCGCCACTCCCCGGTTTCATAAACTTAGCGCTATTCCGGCAATGTGAGGGACTTTAATTTTTTTTTTAAAGTCCCTCTTCTTACTGAGTCTAATTGACATCAACAATTAAATTAAAACTTATCATTTTATGATTAGTTGAATTTAAATATTGTTCAAGAATTTAATTAGATCCTTATCAATTATTGCACATTATCATTTTAAATTATATTAATTCGCAAATTAAAATTTAGAAATAACTATTAATAAACAATAATCAAATGTATATTTTATTGATGTTTTGACGAAAATAATTTTTAGATAAAATTTAAATATTAAACAAAAAAATATAAACCAAAAATTATTTTAATAATTTAAACAAAAATTGTACCATATTTAAGGCTATGCACCCTGTTAGTCTTTTTCGTAAAAAGGAAATTGAATATATAAATGTAATTTTGTCACCAAAAGTCGAGATATATTAACAATAAATTATTAAATTTCAAGTAATTTCTATTTATTAGCTCAGTAATTACATTTTTTAATAATCATAAAGAACTTTGCATTTAAATACATAAATATTACGTATATGCAAATAAATGTGAATGCATGAAATATGTAAATTTATTTATAAAGTAGGAAAAGTAGGAAAATTCAGCCATAGGTGCTATAACAGTAATGGCAAAAAATTACGGAATGAACCAAGATGAAAAAAATTCATTGAACAAATGCGTGATGCAGGATTTAAGCTAGCAAACTCTATCAGACCTTTTTTTTAACGGTTAAGGGCAAAGAACTATATCTTATGCATCTTTGAAGTTATTAATTTGAAATCACCTTTCAAAATTCTCCACATTATTTTTTATTCATGCCCAATTTTCCCCCAAAATTTCGATTTTAACTGATTGAAATACAATCCTTAACTCAATTTTGAAAAGCACCGGAAATTGCTTGTTTTGATTCTGCACCACTCAAATCCTCGCGGTGGATGTCACTTAAACAAAGGTTTGTCTTTAAATTAAGGAATGGTACCAGGTGGCAAAGAATTAATATTTGGTAGAATTATTGCTTAATATAGGGTTAGCCAAAAGTTCGCAAAAATTTAAAAATTCATAAAAAAGGAAGAAACTGTGATAAAGAAGTCCGGTTTGCAAGAAAGGGCTCACAAAGGAGGTCGGATTTTTTTAGCAGCAAAATAAAAATTAGTTAAAAAAGTCATCGGTAGAAGGCGCTGACAACTCAAAACACAATGAACAGGACAACAATACGCTCCATTCATTTATTCTTGCTATGACAATTGTTGAACATGACCTACAGAACATTATACGACACAACTAAGGCGACTCTTAACAGCTTGACCAACAACGCTCGATCATGTAAAGATAACATTCGGAAAGCTAATGAGAAAATCCTCGTGTATCACGGTCTTTTATTGCAGGATTGATTTGCATAATTCTACTGAATCTCCGCTGACTTTTTTTAACTAATTTTTATTTTGTTGCTGCTTAAAATATCCGACTTTCTTGTGAGCCCTTTCTTTCAAACCGCACTTCTTTATCATGATTGTTAAGTTTTTTATGAATTTACAAAGTTTTTACGAACTTTTGGCTCACTCTTTGGCTTATTCATTTGTTTTACAAGTATTCGTGAAGTGATTTCAAGGGCGAGGTTACTGACATCGCTTCATATTCCCTCCGTCCAATATACGCAACATAATAACCACAAAACATGCAGTAGTACGAATAGCTATAAAACTTCGAGGTCATAACTTTATATACGTAGATGACGATTTTCCTTGTCACGGCGCCCACAATTCAAAACTTTTCTCAATTTGGAAGCGGTATGAAGGATATTGTGCTATATCTCATGAATTCGGGAAAGTCACTTAAAGGCAAGACTGACTTCATTATTCATTCTAAGGAGTGAACATTTACCATGGAGTCTGTTCTAAAGAATTTCAAATTAGATGGTCTGTATACAAAGTATTTGTCGGGAGTCTGTTATCATTTCGAAATAGTACAGAAACTTTGCATAACTAGATTTTAACAATGGCTAACTATGTCGTCCGAATTTCATCTAGTTCTAACCATAAGTCGAGGATAAGCAATATGCGTTTAACTAGCTGCATTTCTAGACTATCTATAAATTTGCAATATATATATATATATATATATATATATATATATATATATATATATACCGGGTGGCCATAATTAAACTGACAGTGCTCACATTGTTTTGTAGCGTGATCTATTTGCGAGAATGACGCTACATTTTGTAGGAAGATTAAACAAGACGGGGGACGAAGGATTCCGTGAAAAAATAAATTAGTTCCAAAAGTCTCCGCTAGGGGAATATTTGGCGCTGTGTAATAGAAAATAGAGTGTTAACAAATGCAAATTAATACGGAATAAAATTACCTTTTATTATGCAAATTTTCTTATTTAGTTCAAGTGCAATATGGCAACACTTTTAAAAAAGCGTAAAATCTACATAAACACCGATAAAGTCTCGTGATCTGCAATATCACGTACGCTGAGCAGAAGAAGAAGTTCTTTATTCAAATTTCACGTTACATCCATTGGCACAGTGCCAGCTGCTTGGGTTTTAAAAGGCAATGTGTTACGTTTCGAATCAATCGGATTGAAAGTTTATGTGCAATGTCTCCTTCTTTAGTCGAGCGTGCGTTACTGGTCAAATTCTTTTACCTCAACCAGTGCAACGCTTCAGCCGCTGTTCGTGCTTTTAGAACGCACAAAAAATGCGTAAAGGTAACTGTCCTGTGTCAGTTAATGGGCTAAAAGCAATGGTTGCGACGTTTGAGAAAACAGGTTCTCTGAAGGTTCAGTCAGGCAGAGGACGAAAACCTGTACCACAGGATACAATCGAAGCAGATTGCCAAGGCGATTGTGGACAGAGGACCAGACAATATTGCTGCCACCTCTAGCGCTCGTGGATTAGCTCGGAATATGGATATACCTTACAGTACGGTATGGAAAATATTACGAAAGATTATCAACTTCTATCCGTACAAGATCAGAAATATAAGCATGTTATTAAACGTTTAGAATAAAATTTATAATAAAGTGATATCATAAATTTTAAAAACTAATCTAAAAAGTAATAATTTCCTTCTGTTTAAAAGAAAAAAAATATTCTTTAAAAATATACTAACTATATTCTATATTACGAAATTAATGATGGATTCTCAATCTTTCTAAGTGGGAAATATATGACATACACTCTTTAGACAAAAAAAAAGGTGCACCAGGAAGGGGTAATGTAAATTGGACACAAATTGATATGCATACTGGTTTCGACGGGAAATGCAAAATTTTATAGTTTGGTGGCCAAAGAATGAACATGTGACGATGAAGAGCATGTTAACTGCGCAACTGCGCAACTATTAAAGAGGAGAAATTTCGTTTCCATGTCATAAATTCTTTGCGAATTCCATTCCGTGTACTCAGGTAGACAGTAACTATGCCTCGCATACCAGTGCGCGAACAATATGCGCAGATGTCAGCATTAGAGAGAGGACGTGTTGTTGGGCTCAAAGAAGCCAGTTGATCTAATCGGCGAATTGCTCGACATTTGGATAAGAGCGATGCCTCTATTTGACGACGTTGGCAGGAATGGGTGAACCATGGCCGAACACAGCGTCAAGAAGGAAGCGGTCGGCCTACAGGATTGACAGAACGTGAGGACCGAGCAATCGTCATAGCGGCACTCACAGCCCCAAATTCATCATTATCACGAATCGTACGTGCAACTAGTACTTCAGTGACCGCAAGGACCATTCATAGGCGGCACAGAGAAAGGGCGATCAGCTAACGGCACCCCTTGCGTCGACTACCATTGACCTCTGTACACCGACAAGCCCGTTTGCAATGGTGGTGGGCCCATTCAACCTGGAATGTCACTGACTGGAGTAGAATTGTCTTCAGTGATGAGTCCCGCTTCGAATTGAGCCACGATGACCAGCGAATACGTGTCTGCAGACACCCCGGACAGCGGTGGAATACCAAACTGACTATCTTCCGCCATACGGGCCTACAACCAGGAGTGATGGTCTGGGGCGCCATTTCATTTCATAGCAGGACTCATTTGGATGTTTTCCGAGGCACTCGTAAAGCACAGCGGTACGTCGATGATATTCTGCGCCCCGTTATTTTGCCCTTCATATGACGCCATCCCGGGCTTACATTGCAGCAAGATGATGCCCGTCCGCACACGGCGAGTGTTTCTACTGCTTTTCTTCGTGCTTGCCTAACGCTACCTTGGCCAGCAAGGTCACCGGATCTCTCCCCCATTGAGCACGTTTAGAGCATTATGGGCAGGGCCCTTGAACCAGCTTGGGATTTTGACGATCTAACATGCCAATTAGACACAATTTCGCACGATATCCCGCAGGAGGACATCCGCCACCTCTATCAATCAATGCCAAGCCGAATAGCTGGTTGCATAAGGGACAGTGGTGGACCAACGTATTATTGACTTTTTCACTTTGTGAAGTTCTTTCTTTTGAATAAATCATCCAATTTTTCTTAAATTGTAATCATTTGTTTTTCTGTACATGTACATCATATCTACCGGTTTTCGACCTATTCGGATATTTCCTTCCTTTTTTTGGGAGGGGGGGGGGAGGTCTGAGACTGTATGTAAACATTTATATTCTTTGGGAACCCATATATCTTTTCCATAATAGCTGGCACATAAAGTATAGTGCTCAAATTTAAAGATGATTTTCCCTCAGACAAAACCTACGTTACTAACTCCTACACTTATTATTTACTGTTATAAGTTATCTCAGTCTAGACTGTTCCTCTTAAGTATCTATTAATGTGATATGTCCACTTTACAACATTGAACGCCATAATCTTAACAATATTTATTCACCTGCAAATAGAAGTTGTTAGATATACAATTTTTAATACTACTCGATATTTCATAACTACAAAATTGAAATGTACACACACACACACACACACACACACACACACACACATATATATATATATATATATATATATATATATATATATATATATATATATATATATATAGATATAGATATAGATATATAAGACAAAGTTGAAAGTGAAAAACCAGTATATGCGCAAAACCACTACAGCCAGGAACTAAAAACATGAAAAGATAAGTGAAAAATAGGTGTTCGACAGCATCTCTTCATCAGCGGTGCCGATACTGTCTATAAACCAATGGATTGTTTCTGATAAGTATGATCTGAGCAATAATCTTACTTAGACACCGTACAATCCATAAGGACCAGAAGTGAATAAAGAGTTGCTTAATCATAGAACACCAAGCCCGGCGCCAGGCAAAGTGGATGTTAAGTAAAGGAGACCGCAAGAAGACTGACTTCACAAACATTGCAACCATGAAGCAAATAGATACACAGAAGCAGACTTACTAATGATACTGTGTTATTGGACAATATAACCTGAGTGCACTTAGACATTTATTATGACTATGAGTTATTATTATTTATTATTATTATTATTATACTAGTTTTTATTTATTATTTTTAATTCACTTTTTTAGTAGTTATTTACTATATTTAATCATTTAGTTTTGTTTTACTAATTAAAAGCAACAGTACATGCTATTCATTAAATCTAAAACTACTAATTATGTGCTTGGAAAGACTATCAGGGTAATAATTGCGTTTTAGCACTACTAACAATTCTATAATATGCTTATTCCTATTGTTCTTAGAACAAAGCCTATATATATATATATATATATATATATATGGGGGGAGGAAAATGGGAGGTCTTTACTCCCGGCTGCCGATGTTTAATGTGGAAATGGCTGTGTTTCCTTGTGGAAAATGATATCACAACGTAATAACATGTGAAGAGAAATCATATACTACGCGTAATTCTGTCGGGGACAAATCGGGCAACAGAGGAAAAGAAGTACACTTTGGTTACGAGAGAAACGTTGGACAACAATGGGGGCTGGAAGAAACTTTTAAATTGAAACTTCTTTTAGCTTAAACAATTTTTTTAAAGCTGTTCACATTCTTTATAGTTGTGGGGGATAAACGGCAACATCAATTATTCCTAGAATTCTCGTGGCGCCGACTGTCAGTCGGAGTGTTTTAGACACTAATAATGAACAGATGTAGCCACGACGACGCATCTGTCGATCTTCCATGAGCGATTTTCCAGTGGTCTCGACATATCCCCAAAGAAACGCGGACGGCAGTCATTCGGGGCGCTGACGTTGTGAAAATAGTGTCCGGTTAAAACCCTTTATGGGGCAACAAACTCCACTGTTTGCAAGGTGCAGAATTTTGTCTCGATTTTTTAACCCCAAAACCTTGAAAAAATTTCAAATTAAAGGTTTCAAAATGTTTTTAGTTTTTTAAACTGATAACATATGGCAGCACTAGCCATTTTACAGCTGATTTAACTGGAACACATTGAATGCAAGTGAAAAAAAAGACTAAGTTTAGGCGTTTGCACTTTGCAAACGGCGCCCTTCAAAGTGTTTTAACGGGAGACTATATTCAGACGTGACAGTAGTTTCAGTTTCCTTGTATTTGTGCTTTTCGAGGAAAAAAATAGGAGATCATAGAACCTGAATGCACTTCATACTTGCGACCTGTTCACGGCGAGAGCATGAAAGAAATGAAATAGAGCACCAGACCATTAAGCTTCGAGTGAGATCAATATATCGCCCTGCATGTACCCTTCTCCACTCTATCTGCAAACAAGGTTTCAGACCTCAAAGTTGTTGAGATTGTAGCTAGACGCACCAGAAAACCTGATTCGCTCCCATTCAATGTGTGGGGGGACTTCTCTCTTTGTACCATTCAAATTTTACTTTTCCGTACATGTGTAAGGTTTACACATGACATAAAACTTTTCCTTCCTTTTTTACTCTTATATTTCTATAATATAATTACTTACAGTTACTAAATATTCCGCTGTTCGTGTTTACTATCATTTAAATAGGATTTTTATTATACACACACACGGTAAGGGAAGTAATATATGTGCATATATTGGAAATATATGTACTTGCATACCGTGTTTACGCTTGCGGTAATGAAAGTAATATGCGTGCAGAGAAAGGAATATTTTTCTATGATACGTAACTAAACTATGAATATTCATGATAATGGCTTATTCCAATGACGTCTAGGCAATGTACATTATCTCTGATGTATTTCGTTATGGTCATTGACATGAATGAAGAGCGAAACAGGGAATATTGCATCAATATAATTCAAATGTTGTTTGCTGAATAAATTGCATTATTTTGATGTTAATATATTACACGAAATTTTTATAAATTTTTCACAAATACAAAGAATAAATGTTGATATTCTTATGAGTAGCTACATGAATTACTGGATTATTATCTTTTAAAATAAATTCCATTCAATGTTGGAAAAAATTTAAAACAAATATTTCATGCAACCTTAGGGCATTTTCTTCTTATAGAGTTTTCAAATAACGTTTCCGTTATTGAATCCTATTAACCTTATTTTAATATATAAACGTATTTTAATATAATTCGTAGCACATGAATTATAAAAACCTGTTACTTGTACGTGGGAAGCTGAATTACATCTGTTGCTTATTTTTGCATTTTAGCTATTGCTTGAATTCTTATCGCAGATAACTAGAAAACTACCAACTTTCTAATTGGGTAAAGTTTTTATTTCTTTACGATTTCTTTTCATACAGCCTGTAAATGGGACTATGCTAACTTAAAAAAACCGTTTTGAAAGACACGGGATTATACTAACATATAAATAGCGTATATCATTTGAACTGAAAGATACATCTCACATCCGTCTTGAAAAAAAAACACTGTCTTATAATTGCTTTTTTCGGATTTATTAAAATTTTATTAGTACTCTGTTTAAATCTCTCCTGGCATAGGCACAAGGATTAACGCAGCGTTATTTACGAAAGACATTTCCTTTTAAAACAACTTTAGATAAACATCAACTTCCACTTCAAATTACACTTTTCTGTGCTTTACACATATTTCGCGAACTTAAGCGTATGGAAGTATTGCAGACGCAATTTCAGAAATCACCAGAAATCGCAACCTCAGTAAACCATCTACTGCGAAAACTGGATCCTCAGTACAACCATTTTAAGTTTAATATAATGTTTCCTGTTTAGCAATAATTAAAGGCACGGAACTTTCGTTTAATGTTGATGTACGTTCATCCACAAAAATGATAAATGGAGAGTGGAGAAAAATTAAAACGCTTACTCTCTCTTACTAGAAATATGATATGAAAGTTACTTTAATTTATATTTTAATTGCATCATTAAATGAATAAACTCTTAATCCTGGTGTTCTGTTCGAATTTACTTTACCAATGTAGCGTTCCGGTCAATATAACCCGGTCTTCAATTTTCAGAAATTTTGTGCTTTTAAATTTCATTTCTTTAGCTTATTCTCTGTTAATCAAGAATTGGTGAAGTTAAAGAGAAATATATATACTAATACTCAGTTTACCAAACAGAAATTTATTTCGCTGCAGTATACATTGTATAACATAAAGGTTCAATACTTTTCAATAAATAAATATTTATATCTATATTTAAGTATTATATATATATATATATATATATATATATATATATATATATATATATATATCTCTTGCACATTTCACCACACTAATGTCTGTTGCAGATGGTCCTGAAAGTCTTGAATCTTGGGCTGGTTCTTGAATCCGCTTCACTACATTGAGTGATTCTAGATTTCTGGACATGCTACTTATTAGACCTCACATAGCTTCCAGGGAATTTATGTGAGGTCTAATAAGTAGCATTTCAAGTTCCTCCAAAAATAACCGCAACCTAGTTAGCTTGTTCGCATTCTAGTTTGGATCAACTGAAACCTATAGAACAAACGCATAATAAGCAGATACCTCAAGTAAATTATAGAATACAATCATTGGCCAGCGGTTTGTTTTCCTTTTACATGTACAAGTGTTTATAATTTGGTCAAGAGTATATACTGGTTCCTTGGCGACTCTGTTATCTAATATTAGTTGGGGTCTTATCTGCCCTGGAACTTATGTCTTTGTAAGAATGTAAAGTGCTCGTAAGTACCAAATCTTTACTCATTTTTTAGAGCATATTTCAATACTGTTGTATATTATGAGGAGTAAAAAGATGAACTATGCACTTCTTTGTTAGTCATTTGTTGGGATAGGTCTTTTTTTATTTATTTTATTTTTTTTTCGTACTGTACCGAACATTCTCATTTTACGACTTAGATGAAATTTCCCCAAATTGTAGGATATAAAGAAATTATCACAAGTAAGTTTGTGCCCCTAAACTTATACGTAAGATCACATGCTGCCACATTCGCTGATTTTTCTCAGGCATCACTCCAGATTGTTTTATTGAATAAATTTGTACTTTCAGTGCGTATAATGTTTTACTATCACACAATATCCATGTCTTGATCCCGTACTTGGGGGGGGGGGGTTCTGGTTCAATATAGTTTGAATGATACTCTACCTCAAAATGCCCCAAACCATTCCTCCACAATGACATTTTCACCAAAATAATAAAATTTGGGAAGCATTTCTATCCATTTTTTCTCACCATTTTCCCTCTCAATCCTCTCGTCTTCTTTCTTGACGTGTGGATCTATTGTCAAAACGCAGCACTCCACTTATTGTACAAAACGTCTCAGGAGACACTGTCGGATGAAATATACTACAACCACTTTCTGCATACCATAAGCTTTTTTGTCGATTCGCCATGTGACTTATACAAGGTTCCCACCTAAATCCGTTACCCCCGCTGTCAGACTCACGTCCTACATTCTTAATTGGGGCTCACAAAAGAAACGACGATACAGGTTTACAATACTATTCATTCATTGTATTACTTTTATTTGGCTAAGTGTTTGCTGTGTTTATTTTGCAATGTGTTTAAATTGTGCTACTTTCGAAGTATATGGTATTTAATTTTATTGCTAAAACTTATATGCATGTGTAAGGTATACATAAGATTCGATTCACAAGAATCGAACTTTTGAGTGAATAAATTAAAGAAGCTGCTTGAGATATGCTAATTTCGGCATACCCGCTTGGTATAAATACCATGCAGCTTGATTAGAAAGAAGAGGTTGAAAACAAGTTGATAGATAAGCGTGAGGGAGCTACGAGGTAAGCAGCTCCAGGTGTTAACCGGCGCTTCTGCTTAGGGAGCCCAAAGTTTACGTAGCAGAACTGCTGGTTTGACTCTCTAGGTTTTGAGTATTGCAAAGTGTATTTTTATTGAATGCTAATATATATTCCGTACACGTAGTACGTATGCTTATTGCTGTAAAAGCAAATTCTATATGTGCAACGAATTCAATAAACATTGTTTCATGTATAAACTGTGTTTGTATCAAATTCATTTAGAATGCCACTTCAAATTATATACACCCAAGTGCGGGTAGAAGTAGCTATACTCTACAGTGGTACCCGAAAGTTTATATATACCCTGGTTGTTCTCGTTACATTTATATCGAACAACATATTTGAAGTTTTAACTTTATACTGTGTTATACTCTGATATTGATAAAATTAAATTGTGAAAGTATCTTGTTATTGAACTTATCTACTGTTGAAAATGTATTTAAGACAAAATCCTTCTGATAATTTATCTGGGGTAATTATGGTTCATCAAATTTCGCCATTAGAAGCCACCTTCAATGGCGGCCCCTCAAGCCAATTCCTAAAGAAAATTGAGCATTACTTTCAGCAACAATGCACCCCAGAGGGGAAGAAACAAAAAATTGCTCTAGCTGCTTTAAGAGGTAATGCATATCAGTGGTACACGTGTATGCAAAGCAGTAATCTGATTTTTGACTATTTGTCATTCAAGCAACATTTTCTTAGCGCTTTTCCAAAGACCTTTTTATCAAAGTCAAATTGAAGTGGAAATTTATTCGCTAAGGTACGAAATACGGGGAAAAAGCCAATTACACAGTCATTCATCATTGTCAATTTAGTAAGAAAAGACACCTTGTGCCCATTAACAGTTAAAACAGAATGTAGAAAATGAACTTTTGTTTGGTCACTATTTCGAACATTGTCATGTCATAAAGAGTGGAAGAAATAAACTGATACACTTCCCTATCTACAGGATCATTTATTTATGTTGCTGAAAATGCTCTCCATTAGCCACTATACGCATTTGCAATCTGGACTGGATTTCTCGCTGCACTTTGTGCAACATGGCAGGTGTTCGAGTTTCGTTCTTGTTTCAAGACGCCGTAGTGTTGAAAATCCCGACCAAACATATGTTCATTTTTTACATTCTGTTTTGAGTATTAAGGCTGCTATGTACTAAGAAAAAAAATAGTATTTCCCTTTTCCTCTTCTTGCAGACTCTTGTGGAAGGAGGAGTCCAGTTAACAGTGCTAGAATCCCCCCCCTTAGGATTGACATTTTGAGGGATTGTAATGGCTCTCTCTCTATAGGGGGGTTAAGCGCTGCCCCCAAATATTTTTATTTAAATTATATTTTTGTCAACTATTTACGTGTACATAAATGCTGATAATGAAATAAAATTGCCATTGTCAGATAACCTGAACTTTTTTGCAAAGCCCGTCTATATTCCCGGTTATAAGTTAAGGGGGGTGTAAGAGATATAGTTGGGAACCCTCTATACTCCATCTAACAATAACACTCCAATATTCGCTACGGTAACGTCATCTATTGTCAGATAACCTGAACTTTTCTGCAAAGCGCTACAGGATTCATTTTATAAATTTCGTCCACCGAAGGAATTTATGAGCATTTAAAACACACTATACCAGATTTTCCCCGAATAATTTAAATTTAAAAATATTAATTCCATTTAAAAAAAGCGAAAAATGTACACAAATGTAAAATTTATTTCTCTATAACGGAGTACAATTTAAAAAAAAAATCTTTGAAACCAAGTCGGCAATCCGTGGACAAATTTTTTCCATAGGTTAACATTGAGGTGAGCGAATCCAATGGGGTTAGTACATAGCAGCCTTAATGTGCGTAAGGTGTCTTTTCTTACTAAATCGATGATGCTGGACAACTTTGTAATTGTTTTTTATTCCCGTAACTCGTACCGTATTTGAGATAAAAACGTTAATTACAAAATTTGCCGATAGATGGCATTGTAATCTGTCTTATCGTGTAGCGCATAGCCTTTTAACTATACCTAGACACCAGCTTATGGCCTAAACTGTCACCGTTTATAAGTTAAGGGGGGTGTAAGAGATATAGTTAGGAACCCTATATATTCCATCTAACAATAACACTCCAATATACGCTACGCTAACGTCATCTACATTTTTCCAGTTCTCCCCATAAACGAATAAACCCCAATATTGGTAAATTTTTTTTTATTTCATTTTCGCCAGAACTAAATATAACATGGAAAACTCTCTCCAAATCTAACTTGTAACAGGGAATCTTATTTGTAACAGGAAAAACTGTTATAAGGATGTAAGGGAGTAAAGGAATATCCTTGCAGTTTTGCATCGGGTCATATTAACCCGAACAATACACGAGTAAGAACTTAAAAAATACTCAAAACATAAAAGCAATGTAAAGCGATTTTATGAAAATTAAATATTCTTATATAGAAACAAAGATCTGACACTGTTATCCCTGAGGGTCCAGATTTTATACACTGATAAAATTTATTCCGTGTCAAATAGACCCGAACAGAAAACCACGGTTAATGAAATCTCTTCCATGGTAAAATATATCTGTCTCATGATTTCTGAAATATGAGGATGGTGTTAGGGACTTTCAAATTATCCTTCAAAAGTGGACTGTATTAAAAATTTATTATACATAAAATATCTTGTCTGATACAATAAACATTGAGCCCAATGCTCAATAATAAATGCGAGCACGACAGCTCACAACACAAGAGTACGATAGCTCGCAAGGCGACAGCACGATAGCTCTCCAGAACACCACAGGTTGACTAAAAACACAAGCACGTGTACGTCGCCAATTCTCAAGATGAGCCATGCTCTTGGCAATTTATCGCCCGGGTTGGGGAATTTTTCGAGCATTAACATATAGAGAATTAAAAGATGGCCCAAATGAAAGTGAGACTTTTGGGTGATACATGAGCTACATATCTGTTGCACATAGTTGCTGTGTCGATTCAAGCAAGTGTCCCAGAACTCACTGTATTTTGGATACCCTAAGCAAAGAGCGTAAATGGTTGTCTGCGGAACCAGACTTGAATAACGTCCCGGACCTCTGCATCATTAGCAAACCGGTGGCCATTGAAAGCCTTTATTAATGAGCCGAGGATTTGGTGGTTGCAGGATGACAGGCCGGGGACATAGGGGAACAGTCTAGGACCTCCCTGGGCAAGCGCCGCAGAAAATCTTGCCCACGGCAATCGATTCCATGATGATGGCCAAGTGTGCTTGAGTAGGTCTAGGCATGTCCCGTGCTCACATGTTCTTTTCACAATTCGCAAATCCATCTGAATACTGTCCACTGTGGTAAACACACATGGTTATACACATGCCTCATACGATGGTAAATTTCGGCTTCACTCACACCTTAAAAAATTAATCAGCTCTCTCGGGGTCTGTTTGAAAGAATTCATGCCACGACCGTACTTAGTCACCTTGCTTAAACACTTTCAAACAGCGCACTGTCACTTTACAACGATAGCAACTTTGTTTCGTAACACACAACGTCATCTTTTAGCGAAAATGCATAGCCGTGAGTGTTTAACTACTGCCGCCAAAGAAAATGCTAGGGAGCCTTATGATCAATATTTGCTACACGAGAACTAATTAGACTGGAAATACTGCTTAAAGCCGAATCCAAATGGCTACAAACGTCCATGCCAAAAGTGGGATTTGAGCCCACGGACTTTGGTATCGATTACCAGCGCCCTAGCCATTCGGCCACCGTCCAGCCACTAGAAATGTCTCATACTTGACATCATTATATATATATATATATATATATATATATATATATATATATTTATATAATAGGAAAAATTTTAAAGAATATTACAATTTCATTTTTAACTAGCCTAAGAAAAAAAAAGACTTCGAGTTAAATCCTGCATCGGTTTGCAAATAAACACAGTGTTTTTTGAAGCCTAATCTGCTGATATATTTTTTAAATCTTCGAATTCATTGTTCACTTAAATAATCATCAAAATTTAATCCGAAAGTTAAGCTGAGAAGGGTCAATTCAATTATTTACGTAAATGAATCTTATAAACTTTTTTGATTTCTAAATGATTGTAACGACTCAGCACATCTAAAAAAAGATTAAATCGGTTACCACAAAAAAGTAGTTTCTACTTTTTAATTACTTTTCAATTACTGGGATTCAAAGACTTTGTTCTGAACAAATGTTCACTTATAATTTAGCTGTTTAACACGCTAAGACCCTGCATTTTTACCTCAAAAATTTTGCTTATTTTATAGAGAATTTGACTAAATTGTTGGAAAATAATTCAAATAAAACTAATCTTTAAGCCTATCATTATATTAGATAAATAAATAATACAAGTGTCTTACGAAAAAAAAATAGAATTGGGACAATATATATCACAAACAAGGTTTATAACACCCTAGATTTTTTATTTTTATTTATTTTTTTTTGCCGTATAAACCCCATAGTAAAGTTTTGGAATATTTGACTGGCCATTAGTGAATTAAATAATTGAATGAGAATAACAATGTCTACTCCCAAGACTAGTTCATGTTAAAATTCATGTCTCTACAAAAATAATCGAATTATACACCGACCTCAAACAGTTGTCATTACGGGTTTCGTCATAACTAATTTACATATCAGTGCCAATCAGATATTTCAAAATCAGTCATATCCATTTTAAAAGGTTTCTACGCTCTGTTGAATAAAAAAATGTGTTTATGACCTTTCTCCTCGGCACATCGATTGCGGCAGTGTTCTCTGGATCGAGAAATTCAGTGAATAAAATAATATACGATAGAATTAGCATAAAGGGAGATTAGAAAATATACTAAAGAAAATATGAAAGTAATCTAACCTCACAAATTTTTTAAATTTATTTGGTAAAGGTTGCACTACATTTCATTTTTCTGAGAGGGAAATTTATTTTTTGAAAAAAAGAAGAATTTAAATTACATATTTCGATGGCATTCATTATTCAAATATGGTAATCATTAAATTCAATTTATAGACTATATGAAAAATGGATTTACTTGATTCTACAACCTTGTTACCTAATGAATAAAAAATTTAAATTTCATATGAAATGTAAATATAAAAAAGTTTGTTATTTGAGCATCTGAGTGTAATTTACACCCAATGGTTTAAAAGAAGCTATAATAATATAAGGAGGAAATTGTATCAATTTTTTTATATATTTTTACTGGTGTGAAGTTCATGATAAAAAGGCACACATGTCTAATTACAAAAGAAAATAACATGCTGTGATGGCTCCAAGGCTAAGACGCTTCACTGCTGTGCCCCGGGCGATCACCTGCTAACTGTCCCGGCTTTGACTGGCCGTGACTATTTCCACAACCCAAGAAAATGACTCGAGAAGCGGAGTTTAGTGTTTCAAAAACACTTTATTCTTTTCTGGAAAGGTTCACAGGGAAATGCACTGTACAGAAGAATCAACATACGCCAAGGCAAACTGCCTTTCGGTTTACACGGCCCACAGCGCTCACGCTCACGCTTCGACGGTCCTGTCGATCCACGTGGCCCGCTGACGAGATCACTTCAGTCCGCTGAAAATCGGGCGACCAACGCCTCGAAGAATCTCCCAGCAAACAGCCCCCGTCGAGGGCACGCAGTCCCTTATATAGACCTTGTTCCTCCGCTGAAACTCGTTCCTGGTGACGTCAAACCTTCCGGGGGGGGAAGCATTCTTCCACAGCCCGGCGATATGCCTCAGACGCTGTCAAACCTGTTCGCGCCAAATGGGACTCGGCCAGAAAATGCTTATTCATCCTCACATACCGTTTGGGGGACAAAACCCTTTCTTTACCAGATTCACTTCTGGCACATTTTCGTAAGCGTTATTCCCACGCTATTACAATGCCTAGATGGGAACAATTAAAATTAATTGGATAACACAATGTAAAATTAAATTAAGAAGAAAATAACTTAATGCTTCTAAAAATACGCTCGATGATATTTTTGATTTAAAATTATGTTTAAAATATTATAAATAATATTGTATACATAAAATATTATAAGCATTTATAACGTATTTTCTATTTAATTGAAACCAAATGGTCTGTTCTAGAAAATAGATGATTTATATGTTTGGTTAACCATAAATAAGAGGATATCTTTTTCTTGCCCATTCCTTACCCTTTATTGTATTTTTTCAATTCCTACTATTAGTTCACACTCTCCCTATATTTACATATATTGTTCAAATTTTCAACCGTTAATAAAATACTTTTTATTCATCCACTCAAGTTCAAATACATTTTTTTTTAAACTTGCAGTGGATGACACTTGATGTTAATACAGTTTTTTCAAATATTAATTCATTAATTAAATTTAATAAATTAATTTTAGTTTTATACGGGAGAAAAAAATTTCTCGGCAATAATGGTGTTCACAGAATCGAGCCAATATCAGTGCAATTCCCTGCCAAAAAGTAACTAAAATAAAATTTTTCTTTGTTGACCTAAGTTGGAATTGACTTTGAATTATTTTAATATTACTTGTTTTTACTAAGACCAATTACAAGGGATATCGTGATTTTGTTGTTTATTTATATTTCTTTTCTTTGGGTGTTCAACTTTTTTTTTGCTAACATCTTATCACTTATCAGGATTATAGTCTATCAAAATTTATTTCTGTTGGCATAGCGTCTCTACAGCTAATTTATTTTAAGAACATGAGTTCAAGGCCAGAACTTTCATTCGTCACAAGGATATTACACCTTTTAATCTACAACGAAGTTTAGAGGAACTTTTAGTTACGTTCACTTTCCTCAAGAAGTTAATATTCATATTTCATAATTTTTATTTCTTGGAAATTCTTGTCCATTTCTTTATTAATAAGTTAGTGATTCAAGTAAATTTTTTGGCAACGTTGATAATTCTCCAATTTTGATTACCTTACAAGTCAAAAATATTAAAACAAACTATGTGTGAAAAATACGTTATTCTCCCTGACTTGATAGGTATTTTTATAAATTTAGGATTAAAAAAAACTTTTCAAAGTTATTGAAGTTCACTGGGGGATTACAAATTTTAAATTACAGATATTCATATTTTTTTTTTAAAGTAACTCTTACATAACTTATGACTATGTTTAGACTAACCAAAAATGGATCCTCTGAATATTTATTGTATGTATTGTACTGTTACTCACAGATATTTACGTAGTAAATAACACCTTTACACGTTTACTAAAATTCTCTCTTTAGTTTTCAACTGCTAGGGGTTTTTTTTTTGGAGAATGGGGCAACATATTTAAAATATATTTGATATCAGACAAAAGGGCCGCATAACATTGAATAATATAAATATATACAGAAAATACGGGGACTGTTCCATGACAATTGATTGTTTACACTAATTAAAAAGAATCCTTTAAATCCTTTTTATCGCTTATTTACTCACAGATATTTACGTAGTAAAAAGTGCCTTCAAAAGTTTATTAAAACTGTCTTTTTAGTTTTAAACTGTTAGGATTTTTTTCAAATTTTTTAACATTGTATTTTTTCAATATCAGTTAAAAAAGTCTTTAAAAGATTGAAAAATAAAAACATACATAGAAAATTTCAATAGTTTGTATAGATGACTAATTTTCTTTCTCAGTATATATTTATTAATTGAAATAGTCGAAGCATTTTATTTCATTTTTTTGAATGTTTACACTACTTAAAATAAATTATAGTTTCTAAAGAAAAAAAAACATGTCATCTTTTTATTTTATTTTTATTTTTCCCATTTTCTAAATACAAATAAATGCTCATTAGGATTGTCATGATCAATCCTTTTTTACTTCCTAAAGTCAGACTCGTACTCTTAAAATTGTACTTCATTATGCATGTATCCATTTATTATTCATTCTATGATCTTGTCTTATTTCTAAAGAAGGGTACAATCAGTTTTATATCACAAAGCATCAACATATTTTTCTACTTATATGAAATATTATTAAGTATTAAATATATTCTAGTATTTCATTGACATATTGAATGAAGTGGTTAAAATATATTTCTGATATATAAGAATATACGAATTTCCATGAATAAACACTTGTACATCCCTTTCAGTTTTCTTACATTAAATGACTTTTATTTATTGTTCATGACTGATAAACTTCAGAGATTAGCTTCGTCGGGTGGAATATTGCATAAATTTGGGAGTATTGGATTTTAGGCCAGCAACGGAATGTAGGACCGCTCTGATATTAGCTTTAACTCAACCTTGAATAACAAGATGACAGGTCAGATCTTCGAGGTAGTTAGGAATTCATATCTTCGTGCATAATTTCGATGATGATAAATTAATTCATTACGCGAGACATGTAACCCGAACAACGTCATGTGAAATTTTGATTGCTCGGTGTGGATTCCTGTGGCTTATGGAAAATGCTTCATTTTAAAATCTATTTTGGCTTCAATTATGATGAAATTATTTTAAATATACATCATATTTCACTCATGTATATTCAAATAACTGAATAAATGAAGTCCTATATATAAATATTAGCATCTAGATACTGTTTCGTGTGCTAAAAGGATGCTTAGATTTTGATATAGCATCACACTTCACGTTTTCATTAAATGTACTCGCTTTTCTGGCATGTATTTTTTCTTAAACTCTGATATCAAACGCCAAATTTGCTGCTCATCTAGGCATCTCTTGATTTATTAATTTATATAAATTGACAATTTTTTTTCTAAAATAGGGTGGTACTCACAAGTAAAAGATTTTAACCTTACCATACTCAATTTCCCATTATAAATTGGCGTTAGCATAGGAATTGATTTAGTGTGTAAGAACAGTTTGGTACTTATCTTTAAGATATATAACAAAAGATCTCAAAACACTTTAATTAGCAATTCCTCTCAGCGTAATTGTCAGATATATAATGTTGAGAAGCCTATAAGGAAAGCAAAACATAATTCTTCGACTGCAGGGAATTCCGGAGATACTTATCATTGCATAATCGATACTTCTTTCTAGGAATATCCTCTTAGCAAATTTTATCGATTTTCTGCTGTCTAATTTTTCTCTAAGCATCGTTAAATATGCTCAGTTCTCTCAATTTTGTATATGAATGAATAGAATTCAAAAGTTGTCAGCAAAAATGTTATTTTATGCCATCTGTATACTTGTCAGTTATACTATACTAAGGAGCGCAAAAATAGTTTGAATCGTGGGTTGATAGTGTCGAGGGGTACGACATGCTAAAAGTTCGAAAAAGCAAACGAACCAATTAAGTCGAACAAACGGGGTGAAAGACGTAAGAATGAGTTGGCGCCAGGCGTTACAAGAAACCAGAAGGAGAAGGGATGGAAAAGAGCAGCTAAAAGACAGGTCAACGAAAGGAATAATAGAATAAAAGGATAATTGTGAACGGAGGTAAAATAGACCCTACACATATGAGATTTTTTCGGAAAACAAAATTCCTAGAAGGGCAGGGGAAAGTCGAAGGCTAAATTATTTTAATGAGAAACGCCCCTCACTCGGAGTGGTCAATAAAGAAGATTTAGGGGGTTAGAGTTAGCGAATGGAAATTGAAGGGTGAGAAATGATATAACATGATTGACCAATAAAAGGAAAAGGGAGGAACGGCGAAATTAAGTAAGAACAGAGAAGATAAAAAAAATAGAGAAAGAGAGTATCAATTAATTGGCACTCAGACTAAGCACACCGCTATGAGATAAGCAGAAAACGTAAGAAAGAGAATTTTGAGGGTCTCCGTTAGATTGCTCCCAGATTCAACCCATTGCCATGATATAGTAGCATAATAAGAGAGAAGTTTTTAAAAGAATATATGCTAGATTGCGCCCAGACTCAGCGCATCGCTATAACCCTGTAAGCCAACGATGAGAATGATATAGATGAACGTCGGAGTTAAAAAAGATTACTTGACCTCTGCAAGCCAACCATGAGAATGAAATAGATGAACGTCGGAGCCGAAAATGATTACCTGACCTCTGCAAGCCAACGATGAGAATGAAATAGATGAACGTCGGAGCCGAAAAAGATTGTCTGACCTCTGCAAGCCAGCGATGAGAGTTGATCGGAGGGGAGCCTGTCCTGCTACTGTGGAATCCCGATAATCACCAGATATCTTCCCGCGCCATCCAGCGAATTTTGATGACTGCGTTCTCCGGAGAAAAGTGATACCCGAGAAAAGATACACCAATCGATGCAAGATAACACGCCGGCGAGTGTTTCCAGTGCTGTCTACAAACAGAGGTAACCTTTCATTACCTACTGCCAAAAAGTTTATAAATTCCCGAGAAATATAATACAGGCTAGAATTAGGAAATGACAATAAATTTCGTACTGAGAGTGATATAAAATTAAATGAATTAAATAATATGATCGAATAATTAATTGAGATAATGAGTGTCTTTCTTTATGTTGATATAATTATCAATAATATAATTTAGTGTGTAAACATCTATGTGTTTTTTCTTATTAAATCAGTATGTTATTTAGAATTCAGAGTAATGGTGTCATTAACTACCACTATACGAGATCACCAAACAAAAACCCTATGACATATAGATGCTGCGAACACTAAAGATGTCGATTTTTACTCAATGCTCATATTAGGCGTGTTTCATTTAATATTTAATTATATTGTAGTTTTGAATCACTGCACGGTGTAAAAAAAAAACATTTTATTTTAACCCATAGCTAATCGAAGTATCTTGTAAGTCTCCTTCCTCTATTAACCAATTTTAGTTACTACATTCTTGGTTCGATATTCAAACCATTACTTTACTTTCGTAATATGGCTTACATAATATATCTGAAGTACAAAATATTAGTTATTAGCTAAACAATAATTACTGATTTTAAATAATATGTATAATCCTTCACCCTAACTTAAAGTATTATAACTGATTGTTACTGTAGACAAATAACTATTGCGAAAATCTTAAAGCTCTTGTTTGTGGAGAGTAATTAAATTACGACAAATTTCTATAGTATCATAGCTAGCTTTAACTGGGATTCGTCTGTTTCCAGTTATCGTTTATAATGATAATATTACACTAAAATATGTGCAATAAGAAATTCTTTATCATTGTAAAACGAGCATTTTACATTAGTGATTGCGTTCCTTTGGTTTAGAAAATTTCTTCTATGAGAAAAAATTCATTCTAGACTCTCTTAAAATCGATGTGATAAATATTGTCGTTGAAAACTACTTTAATTCTATAAATATTGCTTTAATTATAAAAATAATTTTACCATTTAAAATTACGAGGTTTGTGTCTAGAGAGAATGCTTGAATTTTAGAACATACTATAATTTATGTGCATGTAAAAATCCTTTATCTTCTAATTATACCTTCAAATTTCCCGATATAATCAGTCCCTTCCCCCTAAAATTATAATAAGAATGAAACAAATAATATATCAAATATCCTTCCTTTGTTTTGAACAAACAAACTTGGGTTTCACACAACTATTAAAAAAGTTTCTTTCGAATAAAAAATTAACTAAATTGGAATCGTTCCAACTGTTCTTAATAGAGACCTTAAAAAGTTATAGAGTATAGCTCACTTCTACCCGCACTTGGGTGTATATAATTTGAAGTGGCACTCTAAATGAATTTGATACAACATATTGTCGTCAACTAATAAATATTCACTAACTTCCGTAACGCATACTTCGTCATCTACTATATTTCCTTCAATAACAGATGTGCGAATATCATCTAAAATATCAGGTACAGCATAAATAGAAGTATCAGATGATTTTTTTTCTAAACAACTAGCATCGACACTATTTTCAGAAATATGTACTGGAATTACCGCATTATTCGAGCTAGACTCACTTTCATTATAAGCCACAAAAATACACCGACTTTCACTATTCTCAAAATAATGATTACTGCCCGGACAAGTTAATACATTTGACCACACAGTTTCAACAGGTTGAACCATATCATGTGAAACAACTTGTCAGTGCACGTAAGGTTCTTGCATATTATTTACTTTAAGTGCACTAATTTCATTGTAACGCCGTGCGTTTCTATTCTTTCGACAGCGATACTGGTTTCGCTGTTGGTTTGAAACTCACGAAAAATTTTGGCGGGGGTGAATAAAACTTCTCGTACCTGAGTGAGGGTAAAGGCTAGCGAAGAAATGCCTATTGTAATGTTTAGCTAAAGCTTGAAAGAGGGTAACCTTGCTTGAAATATCTTGATTGTCTAAAACAAATCTTGAACACTTGGCTTCAAACGTTGGATAACTATTTTTAAGATTACCGCTTCTGTCACCCCTTCTAGATATTCCTCACACTTGGAAATCTTTTCCATAGCAAAATCTATAGCAAACTGACCTTCACGTTGCCTTAGCGAAAAAATTTCCGCTTCAATTTGACTTTGATTAAAGGTCTTTGGAAAAACGCTAAGAAACTGTTGCTTGAATGACGAATAGTCGAAAATCAGATTACTGCTTTGCATACACGTGTACCACTGATATGCACTACCTCTTAAAGCGGCTAGAGCAATTTTAAGTTTATCCCCCTCTGGGGTGCATTGTTGCTGAAAGTAATGCTCAATTTTCTTTAGGAATTGGCTTGAGGGGCCGCCATTGAAGGTGGCTTCGAATGGCGCAAAATGCTGAACTATAATTACCCCAGGAAAATTTCCAGCAGGGTTTTGTTCTACAGCACTCATTTTCAAATAGTATATAAGTATAATAACAAGATACTTTCACAATTTAATTTTATCAATATCAGAGTATAACACAGTACAAAGTTCAAACTTCAAATATTGTTCGTTATAAATGTAACGAGAACAACCAGGGTATATATAAACTTTCGGGCGCCAGTATAGAGTATTACTTAGGGGCACTCTTTTTGAATTTGATACAAACACAGTTTATACATGAAACAATGTTTATTGAATTCGTTGCACATATAGAATTTGCTTTTACAGCAATAAGCATACATAGTACTTGTACGGAATATATATATATTAGCATTCAATAAAAATGCACTTTGCCATACTCACAAACCAGCAGACAGTCAAATCAGCAGTTCTGCTACGTAAACTTTTGGGCCCCCTAAGCACTAGCGCAGGATAGCACCTGGAGCTGCTTTTCTCGTAGCTCCCTTAACTCGCTTATCTATCAACCTTAACAAAACCTTCCAACTTCTGTATTAATCAAGCTGCTTGGTATTTATACCAAGCGCGTATGCCGAAATTAGCATATCTGAAGCACCTTCTTTAATTCCTTCACTCAAAAGTTCGATTCTTGTGAATCGAATCTTATGTATACCTTACAAATCGAATAACTAACTTCCAGGTTATGAAATTCAGGGCTTTTGATTCTGCCCATCTCACTTCTATAGAACATTACCTCAGCGTATTTTCTTCTGCTTTGTATGCGCAAATTGTGCAAAACTCATAAAACATTGCCAGATATTTTCTACTGTTACTCAGTTTTTTAAAGTAATTTCTGGTCGACTGGATAGCAAAGTGCTTAAATCGCCCATATCTTGTATTCTTTACTAGTTAAGATATCTGAACATAAGTAGTATGAAAGGTATTTAAGTTAGATCGTAAAAAATTAATATTATCATGATTTCAATCCTCAATAAGGAAATACATCTTCAGTGGCTTACTTATTCCTTTATATTTTATGTTTTTCGGTAGATATACCTTAACGTGACCAGTAGTAAAACCAAAATTTTATTCACAATTAACAATTTTGTGTAATTAGATTAAAGGTCTGTTTCAATAAATGAACTATATAACAAGACTAGCTCCATAATACAGCTACAATTTAATTCGACTTCATAACATATTTGTGTTTTTATAAGACACTATATTACTCTTTTGTGTTTGTTTTAATCAAAACGCATTATTTATTTTTATTGTGCAGCTCATTTCATACAGCGTCATTCGCGTTGTACGAGGAAAAATTTCTACAACGCGATTCATGGAACCAGGAACACATTACTCGCGTTATACGGGATCTACTGTACATCTATATACACTCATGTCCATAAATTAAGGATAAATAAGAATCACACAGAAATCGAACTAGAAAGTAAAAATTTCACATTTAGAATTATCACACACATCATCAAGAATAATATGCAAATTACAGGAATCCACCATATGACGCCGATAGTACGTCACAATGACGAGAGTGTAAAAGAGGAGTATATAAGGAATGGTGGCACTGAAGTAAAATTGTTCATAAGCGTTCAGTAAGCCGCTCAGTGCCATAAGCGGATAGTTATGACACAGAGGACGCATGTGGATGATTTTTTACGTGGTATAATTATCGGCCGCCTGGAATGTGGGTGTACACAGATGGAAGTATCCGAGGAACTTGGAATTGCCCAAAGGCAATTCCAAGGCCATCTCTAGGCTTTGGCAACGATTCCAAGATGATGGATAGGTCAGTAGACTATACAATAAAGGTCGCCCCCGAGTTACAGCGCCAAATGAACAACGGTATTTGGCAGTAACTGCCAAAAGAAGCAAATGGAGCACAGCATCCGACATGTCTCGTCAACTATTTGCAGCCAAGGGTACCACAGTTTCAAGGCAAACCGTGTACAGACGTTTGAGAAATATTGGTCTATATGCTCGCAGGCCTGTCAGATGTGTTCTGCTCACGGCAACTCACTGTCGGCAGCTATTAGCCTGGAGTAGAGAACTTTCAATGTGGACATCGTCACAGGGGGCTTGTGTGATGTTTTCCGACGAGTCCAGGTTTAGCTTGCAGTCTGATTCACGTCGGACTTTCATATGGAGAACGCCAGGTACCCGTTACCACCAAGAAAACATCATTGAATGACACTGTTACGGTGGTGCAGGATTGCTCCTTTGGGGTGGAATTATACTAGGCTCCATAACAGATCTGCATGTTTAAATCGGAACCCAGAACGGCCGCATTTATCGGGACATCATTCTGGAACAACATGTACGTTTCTTTAGGGATGCCATGGGTGCAGAATTTGTGTTTATAGATGGCAAAGCCCGTCCTTACCGAGCAAGCATCTTAAACGAAGGCCTTCAATCTGAGGATATCACCCGTATGGAATGGCCAGCATTCTCACCTAACTTGAATCCGATGGAGCATGAGTGGGACATGCTTGAGCGACGATTTGCATCCCGTCAAACACCTCCTACATATGTACTGGAACTTGGGTGAGCATTGCTTGCTGAGTGGAGTAATCTTCCCCAAGATCAGCTCGATAATTTGATACTCAGCCTGCCTAGCTGTTGTACGAAATGTATTTCATCCCTTGGCAGACATTTAATGTATTAACCATCATACCAACCATGTAATATTAAGTTTTTGTAAAAGACATATTTTTTACAATTGCTCCAGGGAGCAAAATTCGTAGTTTCTATGAATGGTATCATACATACATCATATTTTTGGTTCTTTATCTTTTGTTTAATAAATGGGCTTCATGAATAAGTTACGTTTGTTTTGTTTCTGAAACTTTATCTGCCGGAGCTGGCATTATCCTTAATTTATGGACATGAGTGTATATAAAACAGTTCCGTAACTGACTGACTGACTGACTGACCGATTAACTGACTGACTGACTGACTGACATACAACGCACAGACCAAACCGTTGGACCTAAAGGGCTAAAATTTTGCATGGCCATTCTATATATATGTATATTATAGTGTAGGGGTGCACTAAGAAAGATTTTTGAAAAAATATTCTTAGAGTTTTGAAAATTAAATTTTTAATCTGCTTTAGTAACTTTTTTTTAAGTTTGCATTAAAAATAATAATTTGAGAGTTATAAAATTTATATCACGGGAAAGATCATAAAAATTCCTTTAAAATGAAATATCTTCGAATCTTCGCCTTTCTTTTTTGATTTTTGGTGAATTTTAAAGGTTAAATTTTAGAACTTAATTTATTAAATGCTGATCACGTGATTTCCTTTTCTCGTACTTTCAATAAATTTGTCGTCACATGCATAAGAACGAAATAGACAAAAAAAATATTTTTCTTCCTAAGGCGGCAGACGATTGGACATTTTCCAAAAAATATTAAACTACAGCAAAACATATGTTCCTCAAACTGTACTATATTCTTTAGTATGTCCTATTAGATTTTATATGAATATTTTCTTCTACATTATTTTGACTATAAAAATATCCCTTATGATGATTTTATATATATATATATATATATATATATATATATATGCACTCATGGACAAAAAAATTAACACACCAAGAACGAGTCGTCAAAATGAAACGAAATTTTACATACGTAATGACTACTTTGATATAAGTAAATGATAAGAAAATCAAAGAAAAAGGATAATTTATTTCAGAGAAAAAGGCAAAAGAACGGAGGAGTTAATACTCCGTTGGACCCCCTCTAGCGCGAATGCACGATGCGATACGATCGGGCATTGAGTCATACAAGTTCTGTATGATGTCTTGAGACATTTCGTTCCATATTTGCTGTAACCTTGCCTCTAGTTCGTTCAAACTCGTGGGATGCCCAACTCGTCGTCCCAAATGATCCCAGATGTGTTCGATTGGAGACAAATCTGGGGATCGGGCAGGCCAAGGAAGGGTAGTAACAGTGTGGAGACAGTCTTGTGACACCCTTGCCGTATGAGGCCGAGCATTGTCTTGTTGAAAAATGGCTCCTGGGAGCCGTTGCATGAGTGGCAACACATGTGGTTGCAGGATTTCATGAACATACCGCTGGGCAGTCATGGTGCCACGGAACAATACTAGGGGTGACCGTGTACTGTAGGCAATGGCACCCCATACCATCACACCAGCTGTGGGAGCGATGTGTCGCTGTACAGCAAAGGCAGGATTGAAGCGTTCACCACGGGATCTCCACACACGAACACGATTGTCATCACTGCCGAGATTGAATCTGGATTCGTCTCTAAAGACGACCTGGTTCCTTTCCGCTGCAGTCCAGTTTCCTCGTGCACGGAAAAACTCCAAACGGAGGCGTCGATAGGTGGGCGTCAAGGGCAGCACACGTAATGGGTGCCGCGATACCAACTGTCCTTCAGCCAGGCGCCTTCGTATGGTTCGAGAAGACACAGAGACCCCTAGTGAAGGTGCTACCGGTGCCTGGATGGCGGCCGATGAAGCAGTTGGCTGTACGCGTGCATTTCTTACGATGTGGCGGTCTTCTCGATGACTCGTCTGTCGAGGGCGTCCTGAGCCTGGTCTTCGTGTACATGACATCTCTCGGGTCCACTGGTCCCAACACCCCCTCACAACACAATCAGAGCGGCCTAATTGACGAGCTACTCGCCTAGCTGACCACCCAGCTTCCATCATCCCGACGATTCTACCCCTCTCAAACTGCGACAACTGTTTATATTGTCTTCGAACACAGCGTAATGGCATGTCTATCTCAGCTCTTCCTTTGTGAATGATTCAGCACACTCAAACAAGCTTTGGTTACATGTTTTATACTCCACAGAGTACGATGTTCAACGCCCTCTACCGGCTATACGTAATGCGCAATTACGCTGCATTTCTAATCATTTGCATATCTCCCCGACATGTACCTTCATTGCAAGTTTCGTTACGATCCCGCAATTATTTTTTGGTGCGCTAATTTTTTTGTCCATGAGTGTATATATGTATGTAGAGTGAGCTACATTTTCCCTCCTCATTATGCATAATCTTTTCGCCCGTGACGTCATGCTGATGGGAAGCTTTCCCTCCATTTAAGACTGAGCTTTATTCGTGACGAGACAGAAGAAGAAGCGTCGGCGAGAAGAAGAGGTAGTGGCAAGCAGCGCGGCGGAACGAAGGTATATCGTGAGCAGAGCGAGCCGAATGGCCAGGGCCAGCAGAATGAGTGCAGAACGAGTGTAATGTCAGGTGCAGGTTTAAACAACGGGTTTTACTGTTTTAAAGAGAACAAGCTTCCATACATAATGCTATATTGAACAATTTTTAAATGTGTGCATGTGTCATTCGGGTGTTTTAAATAATTGTTGTGGTTTTATATTATCCTGTTCAGCCAGCTGCTTCCTGACCTACACACACACACACACACACACACACACATATATATATATATATATATATATATATATATATATATATATATATATATATATATATATATATGAATATATGTATATATATATATATATATATATATATATATATATATATATATATATATATATATACACTCATGGACAAAAAAATTAGTGCACCAAGAAATAATTGCGGGATCGTAACGAAACTTGCAATGAAGGTACATGTCGGGGAGATATGCAAATGATTAGAAATGCAGCGTGATTGCGCATTACGTATAGCCGGTAGAGGGCGTTGAACATCGTACTCTGTGGAGTATAAAACAGGTAACTAAAGCTTGTTTGAGTGTGCTGAATCATTTACAAAGGAAGAGCTGAGATAGACATGCCATTACGCCATGTTCGAAGAAAATATAAGCAGTTGTCGCAGTTTGAGAGGGGGAGAATCGTCGGGATGATGGAAGCTGGGTGGTCAGCTAGGCGAGTAGCTCGTCAATTAGGCCGCTCTGATTGTGTTGTGAGGAGGTGTTGGGACCAGTGGACCCGAGAGATGTCATAGACACGAAGACCAGGCTCAGGACGCCCTCGACCGACCAGTCGTCGAGAAGACCGCCACATCGTAAGAAATGCACGCGTACAGCCAAATGCTTCATCGGCCGCCATCCAGGCACAGGTAGCACCTTCACTAGGGGCCTCTGTGTCTTCTCGAACCATACGAAGGCGCCTGGCTGAAGGACAGTTGGTATCGCGGCGCCCATTACGTGTGCTGCCATTGACGCCCACCCATCGACTACTCCGTTTGGAGTTTTGCCGCGCACGAGGAAACTGGACTGCAGCGGAATGGAACCAGGTCGTCTTTAGCGACGAATCCAGATTCAATCTCGGCAGTGATGACAATCGTGTTCGTATGTGGAGAGCCCGTGGTGAACGCTTCTATCCTGCCTTTGCTGTACAGCGACACATCGCTCCCACTGCTGGTGTGATGGTATGGGGTGCCATTGCCTACAATACACGGTCACCCCTAGTATTGTTCCGTGGCACCATGACAGCCCAGCGGTATGTTCATGAAATCCTGCAACCACATGTGTTGCCACTCACGCAACGGCACCCAGGAGCCATATTTCAACAAGACAATGCTCGGCCTCATACGGCAAGGGTGTCACAAGACTGTCTCCGCACTGTTACTACCCTTCCTTGGCCTGCCCGATCCCCAGATTTGTCTCCAATCGAGCATATCTGGGATCATTTGGGACGACGATTTGGGCATCCCACGAGTTTGAACGAACTAGAGGCAAGGTAACAGCAAATAAGGAACGAAATGTCTCAAGAAATCATACAGAACTTGTATGACTCAATGCCCGATCGTATCACATCGTGCATTCGCGCTAGAGGGGGTCCAACGGAGTATTAACTCCTCCGTTCTTTTGCCTTTTTCTCTGAAATAAATTATCCTTTTTCTTTGATTTCTTATCATTTACTTATATCAAAGTAGTCATTACGTATGTAAAATTTCGTTTCATTTTGACGACTCCTTCTTGGTGCGCTAATTTTTTTGTCCATGAGTGTATATATATGTATATATGTATATATATATATATATATATATATATATATATATATATATATATATATATGTATATATATATATATATATATATATATATATATATATTATATATATATATATATATATATATATATATATATATATATATATAATATAAAATGAAAATTGGTCTGTCTGTCTGTATGTCTATAATTGTATAGAAATCCACAGTTTAGGAGCAGCGATCGTGAAATTTTACATACAGGCGTCTTTAAAAACAGCCGAGGGACTTAAGAACTTCCAAAATCGTAATTAATTACCGTTAATTTTTAATTAACAAAAAACCAACAATTTTTTAAACTAAATGTAAGCTGTTACTCTTTGTGGAATCACCCCTCTGAATATGGCGTCCACGTTAGGGTTAGCTGGCAAACAGCGAGTGAAACGAGTTTGTTATGAAACGAGTTTGTTATGAAACTTGTTTGTGAAACAAGTTTCAAGTCATATTTTAAACCAGAATAATAAATGAAAATAATAATCTTTCAAGTCAGATTTTATACTCTAAAATAAATCGGATCCAACGGCATATTGACACTCTCACACGCGATGGAAAATTCAAATCAACCACGCTAAGTGTCACGAGATCTTTATTAATAGCTACTGCAATTACCCTCGCTTATGTCTTTGTGTCTATTTAAGAGTTAAAGACTAAGCTTCTTTCCTGCTAACTTATTTCTGACTTATAACTCCTCTTACGCGATAAATACATGTATATTCACCAACCCATAGCAACTTTCCAGTAATCTTAGCACGAATATTTTTCTATTTACTCAATAAAACAGAATGTCATCGCGAAGCATTCGGTAAAATCGTTTATTTGCTACGCTCCACGACTGAGGTTCGAATACGGATCGTACAAATTTTGCTAAACCTGTATTTTCAGCTTTATTATGGAGGCTTTTTTATTTCAGCTGTTATTTTATTATCTTTAAATTATTATTATTATTATTATTTTTATTTATTATTTTTATTTTATTTTATTATTCTTAAAAAATATTATTTTTATTTTATTTTATTTTTCATATTATTAATATGTATAACATTTCGTATACTTTTTTTCTATGTTATTTATACTGTGTTTAGTTTTTAATGGATTTTGGTAGGTTTATTATAAATTTATATATTTTATGTTTTACTTTTCAGGATTTTTTGCTCCAATGATAAAGGCTAAATCTTTTCTGTTATTTATACTGTGTTTAGTTTTTAAATTGATTTTGGCTAACAAACATTCGACAATTTGATATTTTTACTTTTCAACTTTACTTTTCAAAATTCTTTACTTTCCTAATGACAATTTGACATTTTTCCTTTTCAGCTTTTAGTGGTTTTTATAAATGTATATATTTTATGTTTTACTTTTCAGGGATTTTTTGCTCCAATGATGAAACTCTAAATCTAGCTGAATTCTGAAGAAATTATTGTAAATTTATGGTTTTTTATGTTGGGTTTTCTTTTTATTCATGCGTATAACATTTCACATGCTTTTTATTCTATGTTATTTATATTGTGTTTAGTTTTTAAATTGATTTTGGTTAACAAACATTCTTAAAATCCCGGGCAACACCGGATAAATTATTACCTGTGTAGGTTGATAATTTATAAATTTTAAAACTGTTACCACATGTATATTTACAGATCCACAAGAACTTTCCAATATTTTTAATTAATAAATGACCAACAACTTTTGAAGGATGCGACTCTCAATTCACAGACGTTCAGCAGATGTCGCCACTATTTTAAACTTTTAGTATTCCAACCATGAAGCTACAGATGCTTCATGATTCTGTAGCTTCATGATTCCAACCCATCTGAAAACCCGCACTTCGTTACGGAATACATTCAAATTAAATACGACGTTAAAGTATGCAATTAATGCCAATATATACGAGGGTTGGGGCAAAAGTCATGGCAACTATTTTTTTCTTGAAGATACCAGTCCGGTTGGAAAATGTGACATATACAGACGAAAGGACAAGGTCTTATCTACATGTGTGGACAATGAATAGCACTGAAATATCGTAACTCACTAATTTATTACGGTAGTAAACATGGCAATATGGCCTTCACCGTGCAAAAGAATGATAACACAGTACACATAAATTTCACATGACAAACCTAGGCCTAAAGACCCTCAATGTAGTCTCCTGCTAGTGTCACCACACGCGGCCAATGAAGTGGGAGGCGCTGAATACCACCAGCCTCAGCATTTGCTGCACCATGTGTGAATCGGGTCATCTGTTGGCGTACAGCATTAGCAATGTTATCTCGTGTTGCAAACCGCCTACCACGTATTGGTTTCTTAATCTTGGGAATGAGATCAAAGTCACAGGGCGAAAGGTCAGGAGAGTACAGTGGGTGCTCCAATTCTTCCCATCCCCAACGTCGGAGTAGCTGCCGTACACTCCCTGCTTTATGTGGTCTTGCATTGTCGTGCAGGATTATTGCACTGTCCACAAGATCCGGACGTTTATCCCGAACGCCACGTCGTACCTGTCGCACCAGGAAGTCCCTGTAGTACTGTGCAGTCACTGTTCTGCCATGAGGAACAAAGTGGCAAACAGTGACACCCCTGACGTCATACGCGATGATCATCATCAATTTAACTGGGGAAGGATTCTGAAGGAACTTCTGCTGCCTTGGTGATCGAGGATGTCGCCACTCCGAGGACTGACGTTTCAGTACTGGTTCGTATGCCCTGGCCCAAAATTCATCGATGGCAATTATTCGTGACAAGAATTGATCGCCGTCCTGTTGCCAGCCTTCAAAGTGGTCGGAGCATATTTCATAGCGCACCCACCTTTGAACTTCCGTCAGTGCATGCGGTACACACCGCGATTTTGCGTAGCTGTAGCTCATTACGGAATATCCTGTGGACGGTGCGTTTCTCAAGGCCACTTGCCCTCTCTAACTCCCGTAACGTCCATCGTCTGTCTTCATCCATGAGCTGCTCGATGACGGCACGTGCCAAGTCGGTCCGCACACTCACCGGTCGTCCCGAACGTTGCTCATCACTGGTTGACACACGTCCTTGCTGAAACTTTCCTACCCACCGTGCTACTGTACGATATGGTAGGGCATTATTCCAAAGGGCTTCTACTAATTTACTGTGACATTCCATCGCATTTCTCCTTCGGAGAACGGCTATTTTGATGTAAGCTCGCTGCTCAACACGAGTTACTTCCATCTCGCACGACACTCACCAACTGACTGATTTCAGAGCCCTCACTGCGCTACTACCAGCTATCACAGAGCCAGCTGTTGTTCTGCATACACACTATGCCTGCAGAACTTCCACACGAAACATATACGTTTGTGATCCGTTCACATATCTACCAGAAAAAAATAGTTGCCATGGCTTATGCCCCAACCCTCGTATATATAATAAATACGACGATCAATGTATACAAATGATGTAAAAAAACAAAAAATATATATTTTATTAAAAATCGTAAGGGATATTTTTATAGACAAAATAATGTAGAAGAAAAATATTCAAATTAAATCTAATAGGACATACTAAAGAATATATATAGTACAGTTTGAGGAACATATCTTTTACTGTATTTTAATATTTTTTTTGGATAATGTCCAATCGTCTGCCGCATTAGCAAGAAAAAAAATATTTTTTTTGTCTATTTCGTTGTTAAGTGACGATAAATTTATTTAAAGTACCAGAGAAAGAAATCACATGATCAGCGTTTAATAAATTAAATTGTAAAAATTAATCTTTAAAAATTCACCAAAAATCAGAAAATAGAGGTAAAGATTCGAAAAAAATTTCCTTTTAAAGGGATTTTTATTATCTTTTTCGTGATATAAATTTTACAACCCTCAATTTATTATTTTAAATGCAAACTTGAAAAAAGTTACAAAAATAGTTTAAAAATTTAATTTAAAAAAATCTAAGAAGAATTTTTCAAAAATCTTTCTTAGTTCACCCCTACATTATAAGAAGAATCGCCAATCAAAATTTCAGTCCTTTAGGTTCAGCGGTTTGGTCTGTACTTTGTATGTCAGTCAGTCAATCAGTCAGTCAGTCAGTTACGGAACTGTTTTATATATATATAGATTTTTATTACTATCTTTATATCGTAACGTTAACTTCATGCGCACGCATTATTTTCCTATGCTTTTTTTGTTATCTTTATAATAGCGTAATTTTCATATGAATTTAAACAACAATCGTTTTTAACTGGCATTCATTTGGATGTTAAAACTTTATATTTACACCCTATTTAAAAGAAGTAGGGTGTAAATTATAGGGTAGAAAGTTGGTAAAATCAAAATTTTGTGCAATGTATTTAATTTCTCGATTAAAAGTAGTCTTTTTCTAAAAATTAATTTATTTCGCTTGAAAAGCTAAATATTTTATGCACGCGGTTTATATTATTATTACTATCTTTATATCGTAACGTTAACTTCATGCGCGAGCATTATTTTATTATGCTTTTTTTCTTATTATCTTTTTAATAGCTTTATTTTCATATGGTTTTAAACAACTATCTTTTTTATTCATATTATGTTGGTTTTTTATTAATTAAAAATTAAGGGTAATTAATTTCGATTCCGAAAGTTCTTATTATCTTTATTTTCATATGCTTTTTCATTTACAAGTTATTCAAATGTTGGTTAAAAAACTTTTGAGCAATTTATACATTTGTGTGTGTTTAATTATTGAAATTAATAGATTTATATTTCTGGAGAGGATGTTTCAGTTTTTAGTGGTACTATGATGAAAGGCTGAATGTACCAAAATTCTGAGGAGTTTATTATGGAGAGAAAAGGAATTTAATATGTAGAGGATGTTTATAGGAGTTAAATGTGGAGAGGAGTTGAATGGTTTGCAGCCCTCAATCAAACACTTCATTTTATAAGAGGCAACGCTGCAGTCATATCATGGTTCTATTGGAAATTTCTGCTGAACCTGCAATTGCAGCTTCTTTTTTTTGCCCCAATGATGAAAGGATAATTCTAGCTGAATTCTGAGGAGTTTATTATAAATTTATATATTTTGATATTGGGTTTTCCTTTTATTCATGTGTATAAGATTTCACGAGGTTTTTTTTTCTATGTTATTTATACTGTGCTTAGTTTTAAATTAATTTTGGTTGACAAACATTAGAGAATTTGATATTTTTACTTTTCAGATTTTAGTACTACAATGATGAAAGGCTGAAATTCTGAGACGTGTATAACATTTCACATATATTTTTTCTATGTTATTTATATTGTGTTAATTTTTAAATTTATTTTGGTTAACAAACATTCTTAAAATCCCGGGCATCGCCGGGTACTTCAGCTAGTATATATATATATATATATATATACGTTTATACGTACCACAGGATACTATAACTTTCAGTGAAGAGCCTTAAATAAAATATTTATTTACAAAAAAATTCATTGTTGGTTTATGGTCTATGAAAATACAGTTAATTTTTAATGAAGGAATAAGTAAATATTTCTCTTTATTATTTCATCACAATACTCCCTATTGCCAGATATTTTTATGCCTAAGGCCTTGTACTATTTATGATATAAAATGAATCAATAAGTCTGCATGGATTAGGTAGTCCGCCCAATAAGCTAATCGCGGTACATTTTATGCGTAAATAAAATTGAGTAGTGCAGCATGTCAACTTAATAGAGCAGAAAATGGCACGAAATCGCGCAATCAATAACATCGTGAAACTCGTAAATAATTCCCAGTTTATTGAAGTAAAAAAGTATGCAATCTATCATTACCCCCCTTCTAGGTTATGACTGCACATTTGGTGGTGGACCGTTAATTAATTTGCTTTGCCTTCTATCAAGTAATTTCTTCTAAAGTGATGTGTACCATCAAAAGAGAAAAAAAAGGATTAACAATGTTTTTTTCTGATATTGACATTTCATTAGGTTTGAATATTTGGTACGTTTACATTGTAGTTGTTTAATTTCGTAGTGAACTCTAATGGTCTAATTTGGACATCATAACCTTTAAAAACCAGAAGTAAATATTATTTTTATTTTAAAAAATTATGCAATATCTAACTAAATTATAGCTTGTACTAGTTTCCAAATTCTGTGAATCATGTGTAATACTTTTGATGCACGAATGAATACTGATATTAAAATACATTGGTAACACGTAATACTGTGTTGTAAAAGCATTTCCGGTTCAGGAAGAAAGACAACACATTTTTACTCTATATTTGTTTTTATGATCGTTACAAACCTAACTTACGTCGACAAACCTTTTAAGGAAGGACATACTGGACGAACTATTCTAGATGAGTGAAGGAAATGGAATCTAGGAAGGAACCCTGGCAGTATTTAAAAGTGATATCGAAGGCAAAGAAGTTCCTTATAAAAAAATAAGATAATTAGCATGATATTTTTTATAAGTGACGAAGCGTTCGTTATCAGTTTGCATATTTATAAGATTTATTAATTATCTATGATGTATTTAGAATTAATTCTCCTTTATTTTCAGAGCAAATAAAGCTCTACCCAAAATGTTACCCAAATAAATTTCTGATAAAAGTTGAGAATATTCCTATTTTTAAATGCTTTTCAAACAATTTTTTTCTTTCTTACTACGAATTTTCTTAGGAAATATGAGAAAATTTGATTATTAGTGTCCTTTTAGTGTCATTATCCAGGTTAACTCTATATAAAGATACCGATTTAGTAGCCAGAGAATATATAACTAGCTGCAGAGCAAGAATTATTTCATCCTTATTACAACTTTCTGCTTTTCAATCGTCTCTTCTAGCATTTCATCTATAGTTACCAGCGATGTCGTCTGAAATTGACATTCTACATAATCGGGCGTCAGTATGAACACTATGGGACGTGCCAAACACAAATGTTTTATTTTCTTCCTCCGTTTAGGGGCTTTTGTATTCGATTGCAATATATGAATGAATATTAAGGATAACATTGGTATAGGAATAATTTGAGATGGGCAATGAATGCCACCAAGTCACGAGGTTACCAATTTATGTACGATGCCGGAGGAAATTTCACCAAGATTAATAGATGCGGGTTGCTTAAGATCTCCATCGTATATAGGAAAATCCCTCATAAGTGGAAAAAATAAAAAATAGAGCGCCCTCTTATGGCGTTCTTATAGAATTGAAGACAGAGATTTGATATTAATGCAAACATTACGCAGAAGTGTTTAAATGAATATCGACGATGTCCATTGATAAGAAAAGAGTGAGTAATGCTTCAATAACTCTAAAGCATGTATGTAAGAAAAAGTTAAGATGAAAGTAATAAAGCTGTTATTACTTGCAATGCATATAATGTATGAAGAGTTTTACTTTGCTTAATGAAAAGCTTTGGAGCCCAATCAATCTTAATGTGTTGCCAAAAGAGGAATTCCGAGAGCCACTGTCCCTAAAGGACATGTTTTTATACAAACTTCCGACTCGAGATGACGAATTTTGACACCTTAGGTTAAGCATTCTGAGATAAATAAAAAACAATCGAGACAATACTTCCTTATCTTTGTCTTGTAGCACATAATCTAATTGCTGAAATCTACTTAAATAGAGATTTGTTTGAAAAGCACTGAAGATAAAATAAATGACGTAATATGTGTTTCACCTGAGTTCTCGAAAATAATTTGGAAGGGGTAAGTAAGGTCACTTTTTCGACAAGGTAACTTGGATAAGATCTGATGAATAGCCATGTTTAAACATCTGATGCATAGTAATTATATGTGATTTTGTGAGAACGTAAGTATCAATAAAAAATTCTGAATTACCTAAATTCTATGAATATTACTTGAATAAGCCTGACTTTAAAATTCTAACTATACAGCAATCCGCAACCTCTAGTCCATAACTTTAAAAAATGATAATCATTTAGAATACGAAAGGGCTTTCCCTATCTTTTCTCCTTTAGTTAAATACTCTCTAGACATCAACATCAATTATTTCTTCCATCAATCTCTATTTTTTTTCAGTAAGAACCAAAGTTTGGCATAACGAGGGAAATTTAAATATCTTCCTTTTACTCTTCTTGATTGGAAAAAAATGCGTATCGCTGAAATCTTGGCTGAGTTGAATAATGTATAACAGCAATTATTCATTTTTTTTCTTATTCCGGTATTTATAAATGCACAAAAGCTAATAACATATAACAGACGTATTACTATACTCTATGATGATTTCACTCGAAACTCTGCAGGCTAATTTGCTGCATTGAAATAGGACAATACCGAAACGGATTGAGAACAAATTTAATATGCCTGATAGCATTGACTGATTACATGCAAATATTTTATTTTTAAACTTTGGTGTGGTAAGATGATTTTAATTTTAATTATTATATTTTTAATATGTTCATATGCTCATAAACTTGAAATCTAGATAATTCACAGGTATCTTAGAATGATTTGTTTCATTTTGATGTACGCATCATGAAAATGAATACATTGTGACAACGCAAGATTTGAAAATTGAAAGTCATAGCTCGCGACTAGATGGCGGGACAGTAGACGAAGATTGTTTGTTTACAACGGCATTGGGAGTTTTTCCACGCGCTGGGAGTTTTTTCCAAGCGCCGAGATTTTTGTATATCAGCTCCGCGAGCTGAGATGTGATTGTAACTTATATTTAAAATGTTGTGTTCTTTTTTTTGTTAATAAAAATGTGTGATGTTAATTGTCCATGCTTAGTGCTTTTCGCCTAACACAATGGATTTAAATAATAGTGAGCCAACCGGCCAAGCTGTTGCAGTCTTATATATATATATATATATATATATATATATATATATATATATATATATATATATATATATATATATGTCTACAAAAGTACAACCAGAAACCAAACCAATGAACAACGGCAATCTTACTATGGCGCTACGCTGCTCAACCGTAAGCTGCTATATATTAAATAAAAACATTTTTAAACCTGACAACACCAGCACAATTCATCAACCTGAAAGATGAAGAATATAAATGACCGGGGGGAGTTGTGACCCCCTACACTCCGGTTAAACATGTTTTGTACCTAGGTAACACTCCCGGAAGTCATCCTTCATCTGCAACCTGACGTAAAGTCAAAAATAAAGCAAGGAGCGATGAAATAAAAAAATAAAGGAAATGGAACTTCGTACATTAAAAACCTGGGTCAAAATTATTTCAAAACCACCTTTCAATTCACTAAAATATTACAGCCATCCCATATATTCACTACACCTATAAACAATGCATCATATAATAATTTTTTTATAAATATTTAGACTTATGACTAAATTATAACTTTATCCACATATAACCACTTCAAATAAGCACCACCTAAGCATCGAAATATCCACACACAATACTTTAAACATTATCAAATATATACATTTAGAACCATAATTATAACTAAAATAGCAAGGACACATACCTAGTGCAACTCTACATTGTAGACCGTAAAAGACAAACAGGTGCGATACGTAAATTGCCAACTGATCATTTTATTACCTCAATTACTAAAATATCGATTAAGACATTCTTTCCTATCGATCGAATGGAATTCACACATGGTTTTTAACAAAAATCCCAAAGGAAAACCCATTTCTAAAGCATTGTTTGCAAATGATGTTATGCCTGATTGTATTTCCAATTTGTTACAGTTTAGACGTTTAATACGTAGCATGTAGTTAATGATTAGGTTGCGCTTTACATTTCTATGTAAACAAGTATTCCAAGGCATTACGCGTTGTGTAGTAAATGGATAATAGTCCCTTTTATCATGCATTTGGTATTTCACAAGACTACTCTCTTCATCAACACATAAGCTTAAATCCAGAAATACAACACGATCATCCGGTGTTTTATCAGATTCTAACAGGCTAAGATTTTTTGGATAAAACCCCAGATCTATGACCTGCTCATTGTACTTAGTGCAAATTAAAACATCATCCACATATCTGAAATATATTAGCTCACTCAATAAGGCGGTCCCCATTTCATAATGGTGTAGGTAAATGTCTGCCAATATTGAGGAACAACCTCCCCCCATTGGGATACCATGTATTTGGCGGAAGAAATGTGTGCCGTCATATAAATATGTCTCTTTAAGTACCAATTGCACTAGAGTCTCATAACGATGATATGTTATGTACGTTTTTAGGTCATATTTTTCATAAAGATTTTTAGTAATTTCAAATAAATCGTTTATATTAATAGTGTTGAATAAATCTGCGAAGTCAAAACTCTTTATATAATTAATACCACTTTCATTATTTAACTTGTCTATTACCTCAAAACTATTCCCGATCATATAACCTCCCTCCTTAATTAGTTCCTTATATACGACTTTAAGAATAGCCAATAAGCGATCATTTGCATATGTTAAATACGTTTTATAGCCCACAGTTATTGGTCTAAACTTTATCGGATTTTTATGGAATTTAGGAACCAATACTAAATAAGGGTATTTAATGTTCGTGATTTTAAATCCAACTTTACGATATAACGCCTTTATACGATTATTTTTCTCATTCAATGATGATAGATCCTTTTTATAAATTGATTGGTCTTTGTATATATTTTCTAGATATTCACAATAATATTTTTTACATACGAAAGCATAACTTGACGCAACCTTGTCCACGTATGTGATTTCAAACTGGTCTTTTAATTCACTTATTGCAGTTTTTAATTTACCTAACAGTCCGCAATTTTGTGCATTTTTTAATTCAGGCCTATAACAATGAGATATTGCATTATTAACTTTGAAACGCCATTAACTGCTTTTGATGAATGGCGTTTCAAAGTTAATAATGCAATATCTCATTGTTATAGGCCTGAATTAAAAAATGCACAAAATTGCGGACTGTTAGGTAAATTAAAAACTGCAATAAGTGAATTAAAAGACCAGTTTGTAATCACATACGTGGACAAGGTTGCGTCAAGTTATGCTTTCGTATGTAAAAAATATTATTGTGAATATCTAGAAAATATATACAAAAACCAATCAATTTATAAAAAGGATCTATCATCATTGAATGAGAAAAATAATCGTATAAAGGCGTTATATCGTAAAGTTGGATTTAAAATCACGAACATTAAATACCCTTATTTAGTATTGGTTCCTAAATTCCATAAAAATCCGATAAAGTTTAGACCAATAACTGTGGGCTATAAAACGTATTTAACATATGCAAATGATCGCTTATTGGCTATTCTTAAAGTCGTATATAAGGAACTAATTAAGGAGGGAGGTTATATGATCGGGAATAGTTTTGAGGTAATAGACAAGTTAAATAATGAAAGTGGTATTAATTATATAAAGAGTTTTGACTTCGCAGATTTATTCAACACTATTAATATAAACGATTTATTTGAAATTACTAAAAATCTTTATGAAAAATATGACCTAAAAACGTACATAACATATCATCGTTATGAGACTCTAGTGCAATTGGTACTTAAAGAGACATATTTATATGACGGCACACATTTCTTCCGCCAAATACATGGTATCCCAATGGGGGGAGGTTGTTCCTCAATATTGGCAGACATTTACCTACACCATTATGAAATGGGGACCGCCTTATTGAGTGAGCTAATATATTTCAGATATGTGGATGATGTTTTAATTTGCACTAAGTACAATGAGCAGGTCATAGATCTGGGGTTTTATCCAAAAAATCTTAGCCTGTTAGAATCTGATAAAACACCGGATGATCGTGTTGTATTTCTGGATTTAAGCTTATGTGTTGATGAAGAGAGTAGTCTTGTGAAATACCAAATGCATGATAAAAGGGACTATTATCCATTTACTACACAACGCGTAATGCCTTGGAATACTTGTTTACATAGAAATGTAAAGCGCAACCTAATCATTAACTACATGCTACGTATTAAACGTCTAAACTGTAACAAATTGGAAATACAATCAGGCATAACATCATTTGCAAACAATGCTTTAGAAATGGGTTTTCCTTTGGGATTTTTGTTAAAAACCATGTGTGAATTCCATTCGATCGATAGGAAAGAATGTCTTAATCGATATTTTAGTAATTGAGGTAATAAAATGATCAGTTGGCAATTTACGTATCGCACCTGTTTGTCTTTTACGGTCTACAATGTAGAGTTGCACTAGGTATGTGTCCTTGCTATTTTAGTTATAATTATGGTTCTAAATGTATATATTTGATAATGTTTAAAGTATTGTGTGTGGATATTTCGATGCTTAGGTGGTGCTTATTTGAAGTGGTTATATGTGGATAAAGTTATAATTTAGTCATAAGTCTAAATATTTATAAAAAATTATTATATGATGCATTGTTTATAGGTGTAGTGAATATATGGGATGGCTGTAATATTTTAGTGAATTGAAAGGTGGTTTTGAAATAATTTTGACCCAGGTTTTTAATGTACGAAGTTCCATTTCCTTTATTTTTTTATTTCATCGCTCCTTGCTTTATTTTTGACTTTACGTCAGGTTGCAGATGAAGGATGACTTCCGGGAGTGTTACCTAGGTACAAAACATGTTTAACCGGAGTGTAGGGGGTCACAACTCCCCCCGGTCATTTATATTCTTCATCTTTCAGGTTGATGAATTGTGCTGGTGTTGTCAGGTTTAAAAATGTTTTTATTTAATATATATATATATATATATATATATATATATATATATATATATATATATATATATATATATATATATATATATATATTTAAAAATGGAGGTTCCGCCGAGATCTGAATGCGGAATCCAGCGATAAGAAATATTGCTTGGAGGAACGAAAAGGAGATATTACTTTTTTATTTAGCACAGTACGTGCGTGAGATTTTGTTGCCGCCTTGGCAAAGTTAGGAACTTAGTGATTGCTATTAGGCTAAACTAGCTGAAAGTTTTGGATGTATATTGGGGGGCCAAACTGGCTTATATGCATCAGTTTAAAATAGCAGTTCACAAGTACCATGCTGACTTATTTTTATCTAGAGACTCTAGATTTGGTTTCATATGTGTAATAATTAAATTGTGTATCCTCTGTTAGTTCGATTTACATAAAGTGTGTTCGCGTGTCGAGTGAATCTAATGCCAAATTGGCTATTTAAAATCTTAAAACTTAAGATAATTGAGAGTTTGTGTAACGCCAAACTGGCTATTTAAAATCTTAAAACTTAAGATAGTTGAGATATTGTGTAATGCCAAACTGGCGATTTAAAATCTTAAAACTTAAGATAGTTGAGATATTTTTTAATGCTAAACTGGTTATTTAAAATTCTTAAAACTTAAGATAGTTGAGATATTGTGTTATGTCAAACTGGCTAAAATAATTAAATGAATAACGATTCATGTATTAAAAATTCAACTGATTTTTAAGTAAATTGTGTTTTTGTTTTGTAAAGATAAAGAATATTTTTTTTTGTATTAAATACTGCTAAATCCAAACTGGCAGATATTAACTGTGTATTAGAATTTATTTGTGCAATTTAGAATATAGTAGTGTTCGTAGATTCAGAATTTAAGATGGCTTATCTTGGCCAAGGCCGGAAGGAGAACTTGAATGTGATTGCGATTGAATTAGGGGAAAATGTGACAGAAGACTTAAAGGCAATTGATCTGCGTAACTTAATTCTGAAAAGTAGTAATTATGTGGAAGAGTATATAAAAGAACTTCTTTCAAATTTGATCAGTGAAAGAAAAGGGAAAGAAAAAGAAAGAAAGAGAAAGAAGAAGAAAGAAAAAAGAAAGAAGAAGAAGAAAGAAAAAAAAAGAAGAAGAAAGAAAAAAGAAGAAAGAAAAAAGAAAGAAGAAGAAAGAAAAAAGAAAGAAGAAGAAGAAAAAAAGAAAGAAGAAGAAAAAAGAAAGAAGAAGAAAAAAGAAAGAAGAAGAAAGAAAAATAAAGAAGAAAGGGACTTTCAATTGCAAAAACTAAGGTTAGAGTTACAGTTAAAGGAAAACAAAAAATCTGAGAATTCTGTTAAATCTAGTACAGATTTTAGTTCTAAAATTGAACTTCAAAAGCTAATGCACAAATTTGATTAAAAAGGGAATGATATAAGTTTGTTCTTAGAGCTTTTCGAACGACAATCGAAAGTTCTTAAGGTACCCCAAGAAAAGTGGGCCACTAAATTAATAGGTGTTCTGCCATTAGAAATTGCTCACTTGATAGCTCATAAACCTGAAACACAGGCTAGTGAGTATCCATATGTTAAGACCTTAATACTTAAGCGTTTTAAGATGAGCCCAGAGAAGTTTCGCCAAAATTTTGTGAAACTGCCAAAATCCCCAGACCGGACTTGGCAGGATTTTTACTACGAGATGAAAAATTATCTACAAGGCTGGCTAAATGGATTGAAGATAGAAACCTAATGAACAATTAAAAGAATTGATGATCGTTGATCAGATAAGGAAAAGGGCACCGAATGAATTTATAGAAAACTTTTTGGATCATTGGACATCCATTACTTCCCCAGTTGAACTTGTAACCGAGATTGACGAATTTAAGGATGTGAGAAAGTGCATACGGGGAAAACTCCTTCGATGGGTTACAAGGATCAAAGTAATAAAAAACCATGGCAATCGAAACCTTGGAAGGGAAATAGCCAGAAAAATGAAGATACGCATGCCGTAAAAGAAATGGAAAACTTCTACAAGGTTAAGAAACCAGATCCCAACTTCGATAAGAGGAAACAATTCATTGTTTTGAATGTGAGGATACCACACATATCAGGCCTAATTGCCCTGAACTCAAAAAGAAAAACAGTATAGGCAGCGTAAACTATATTAAGAATAAAGTTGATGAAGACCTATTAGCTCCATACACCATTCCTGGTAAAATAAATGGGACTAGCATTCCTATACTTAGAGATACTGGAAAACTGAAGATGAAGTGTGCCAGAAATATGTTTCGCCTCAAAGAATGACAGGGGAACATGTATGGGTGCTACATTTACTGAACGAGTAGATGTCTTGCTAGCCTATCGCCGAAATTGAAATTGAATGCGAACTGGGCCATGTCACCACTAAGGCAGTCGTTCTCAGAGATAACTTGAACCAAGGGAGCTGCATCCTTGGAAATAAAACCGCCTCACTGTTAGAAGAAATTAAAGCTGACAGTAGGAAGAAAAAGGAAACCGTGAAAGCAGTACTGTGAACAGCAGAGAAAACATCTTGCTGAAGAAGGAAGCTTGTCAAAATCCCAAGAAGAGAAACTTGAAATGTCCAAAAGGACAGAGTTAGAGAAAGAGGAAGAAAATGATCTTCCAAGTACAGAAGTTCAACTTTTGCCAGAAATTGATGAAACTGAAGTTATTTTGGACTTGGTAAAAGTCAATTCAGAAAAGTTTGCTTAAGAACAACAGAAGAGCAAAGATCTGGCTCCGTTGTTTACATTAGACAAAAAGGCCTCGACAGAATCAAAAATAGAATCAAAAGATCAAAATAGTTAAAGATAAATTACTGGTTAAGAATAAAGTCGGCAAGATGGGGAAAGAAGTTGATATAATTGTGGTTCCTGAATGTTTTAGGGAGCAAGTCAAAATCATGTGCCATGAAGGAACGTCGGCTCACTTAGGAGTCGGCAAAACAAAGGACCGAATGGTGAAATATTTCTTCTGGCCGAATTGTTACAAAGAAATAGATGGATTTCTCAAAACCTGTGATGCTTGTGAACGAGCCGGCAAATGTAATGACAAGAAGAAAGCCCCATTAACTTTGGTACCTGTAATATCTGAGATCTTCAGTAAAATAAATGTAGATGCTTGTGAGACCTTTCCCACTACACCAAATGGAAATCGTTATCTGATTACAGCTATGTGCATGGCATCCAAATATCCAGATGCAGTAGCTGTAGCAGATATTGGATCAACGTCTGTAATTGATGCATTATTGCAGATATTCAGTCGTATGGGTTTTCCGAAGGAAATACAAACTGATCAAGGGACCTCATTTATGAGTAACTTAACTGTAGAATTTTCCCAGAGATATGGAATAAAAACCATTAGAAGATCTGTACACCATCCTCAGACTAATCCAGTCGAACGATTCCACAGGGCCATCAAAAGAATTTTGAGGGTGTTATGCATTGAAGCTGCTCCTGGATGGGAAAGACATGTTCCAGCAGCCCTATTTTCCTTAAGGACTGTCACACATGAAAGTACTAGATTCAGTCCTGCTGAGTTAGCACATGGAAGAAATCTAAGGTCACCGGTTACCCTATTGTACGAACAATCTTTGGAGCCAGATGAACAAGGAAATGGAGTAGTTGAATATGTGTTTCAGCTAATCAATCGAATGTAGAGAAGTCAGCAGTTAGCTGAAGAAAAAATGGAAAAAATGAGAGACAAGCGAAAAAAATGGTATGATCGAAATGCTGTTAAACGGGTATTTCAAGAGGGAGACTTGTTGTTGATCTTGTCCACTTGTAGACCAAATAAGCTGGCAGTTCATTGGAAAGGACATGGCAAAATTGTTAAGAAGTTGTCAGAAACAAATTATGTTGTTAGCTCAGAAGGAAGACAAGAGAAAAATCCAGTTTATCACATTAACATGCTAAAACCGTATTACACACGGCCAGAGCTTGTGAACATCTTATGGAGTTTAGATGACAACGAACCTGCGGAAATTGAAGATGATTTTCCGAAGATTGAATCGGATCCTAACATATTCGATTTCGATGAAATACACTGGTGAAATAAATTAAAAGAATTTGCATATTTTATCGAATTTCATGAAAAGAACTGAACTGAATGTAAAACCACTGCTTCTAGACAAAAATGCAAATCTTGTACGTCAAATACGTAAGCGTACACGTGTGTGTAGGTGGAGCCAGTAGAGAAACAGGCTTTATAAGCGCGCGTAAGTTAAGAACAATTTCGTTTGCTAGCACACCTCGGCGAATTTCTTGGTGTTATTTTGCAGCAATCGGTTAATTTCAAATTGTAACAGTAAAAATGAGTAACCACCAACGTTTTAGATGATGGAATGTAGTGGCGAATTGTGGGGAGGCTAGAAGCAGGCCAATCTCAAGTCCAAATTTGTAGAGAGTTCAATTTAACGCCCAGCGTCATGTGTAACTTATGGAAACAGTTCCAGGATACCGGATCCATCGAGAGAAAGCCTGGGCAAGGTCGTCCAAGAGCCACGACGGCCAGAGAATATCGCCATTTGTAGATTATAGCGAGGCGTAACAGGAGTGCTACAGCTTCTCAGCTCTCTCGTGACTTGTATGCAGCAACAGGAACCCGTGTATCAAGGGTGAATGTTTCCAAAAGACTTCATGAGAGAGGGTTGTTTGCAAGAAGACCTGCTGTTGGCGTCCCGCTCACATCTACAAACAGGATAATCCGTTTATCATGGTGCAGAGAGCATAGAGATTGGAGTATGGATCAATGGGCGACCGTTCTCTTCACTGATGAGTCCTGGTTCTGCCTAAACACCGATTCTCGCCGTACGCTCATATGGAGAGAATCAGGGACACGCTACCTACCCTCCAATGTCCGCAAAATCGACCATTATGGCGGAGGAGGTTTAATGGTCTGGGCAGGCATCATGTTGGATGCCCGCACACCCCTCCATGTCTATGAAAGAGAAACTGTGACTGGTGTGAGGTATAGGGATGAGGTCTTGGAGCCCTGTGTTCGCCTTTTCAGGGGTGCAGTTGGCCCTGAGTTCATATTAATAGACAGTAACGTGAAGCCATATAGAGCTCTTCTGGTCGAAGAATTTCTAGAGAGTGAGCATATTCGCCAGATAGATTGGCCAGCCAGATCTCCAGACCTTAACCCTATTGAGCATGTCTCGGACGCTCTGGGGAGGGCAATGCAACTGGCATCCCCCCCCCCGAGAACCATCCAGGGAATTGAAACAGCGTTGCTGAACGAGTGGGACCAATTGCCACAGGAAATGATATACTGCCTTATTTGAAGTATGAAATCACACTGCGAGATCTGTATATCTGTAAGAGGGGACCATACCCCTATTAACCCATGTCTTAACCCAATTTTTTGTTTATTCTGCAACCGTTGTTTCATACCTTCCGACTCCAACGAGTGTTACGCACGATCATGCGTGGGTGTTACAATTATTGAATGGTTATCTATTTTGTATTGTATCAATGTATGTACATATCAAATTTCATTAAAATCGGTACAGTAGTTCTAGAGATAATCGACCAACTCTTCAAATTCTCTTAATTTCTTACACCAGTGTACACCAGTGTAAGAGCGAGAGAGTAGTGCTTTAGATAAGCTTTTAAATGAAAAACAGCAAGACCAATTTCAGAAAATATTGGTAGAATATGCCAAATTGTTTTCTAACATCCCAGGAAAAACAAACGTCGTCGAACATGACATAGAGCTAATGAGCGATAAACCTATTCTTATGAAACCCTATCGTATGTCACCTAGACAAAACGAGATATTGCAGTTAAAGATCCAAAAGATGTTGCAATACAAAATCATTTAACCGGGTGAATCAGATTATACATCACCTATGATACTAGTTGAGTCACCAGGACAAGATCCTCGACCTTTTATGGATTACAGGAAAATCAATGAAGTTACTAAGACCCGATACTTTCCATTGCCTAACATAGAGCAAAGAGTCGAAACAGTTGCTGCAGCAAAGTACATTACTTTGTTAGATCTAACGGATATTGACAGATTCCTTTAAGTAAGAAGGCCCAGAATATAGCTGCATTCACAACCAACTTTGGGGTCTACCACCCGTTTAGAATGCCATTTGGTCTGAAAAATGTCCCATATTATTTTAGCAAAATGATGTCAGACTTGCTACCTGATTGTGAAAACTTCGCAATACCTTATTTAGACGACATTGCTATATTCTCTAAAACTTGGTAAGAACACTAGAACATCTAAAGAGGGTTCTTGACAAAAAAAAGTGCTCAATTAACCATCAAGCCCAATAAATACAAATTTTCTCAAAAAGAAGTCCAGTACATATATATATATATATATATATATATATATTTCCGACTCCGATTTGCAAAACAAGGTTCGAGCTCTCCTTGGAGTAGCGGGGTACTATCGACAGAATATTCCCATGTTTTCGGCTATCGCCACCCCTTTGACGGAGACCCTTAAGGGAAAAGAACAAAAAGGGAAGATAAAATGGAATAAAGCTTGTGAAGATGCTTTCTGTGTACTAAAAGAAAGATTGTCAAGCAAACCAGTGCTTTATGCCCCTAACTACCAAAAAGAATTCTTGTTGCAAACTGTTGCATCTGACACCGGTCTAGGCATAATTTTAACACAGATCGACACGCAGGGAGAAGAACATCCTATTCTATATATGAGTATAAAACTCAAACCATCAGAGTGGAAATATTGTACAACTGAAAAAGAGTGTGCGGCTATAGTGTATGCAGTGAAAAAGTTACAGTGTTATTTAGATGGTCATTTACCGTTCATAATACAGACCGACCACAATTCACTGGTGTGGCTCAAAACTCATGCCGAGAACGATCAGAGACTTTTCCGATGGGCCCTGACGTTACAACCATTCAATTACAAAATTCAACACAAGAAAGGAAAAAATCACTGCAATGCAGACACCTTAAGCCGGCACCCATATCCTACTTAGTTTCTATTAAACCATGTGACTTTGTAATGTGTATAAAAATTTGATCACTTGTGTAAACAAATTTGTTTTGTATTAGTTATAAGTTGCCGGAATATATGTATTTAACTGCACTAATTTCGAGTCTCATGTTTAAGTAAATCTTTATGTAATAGTATTTTGAGGTAATCTGTTTAAAATTGCTTGAATTTGTTTAAATTGTATATGATTGCAAAGAATCATATTATGTTGTAACTGGTACATTGTGAAGTGCTATTGAGGGTAATCTAAATTGTTAGAATCCTCATCAGTTGTTCATTAATTAGAAACAAATTTCACGAACTTGCTGGAATTATTAGTGAGTAAAATAATAAGTCGAAAAATTACGAACTCCCTATTCAAGTACATTAAGATACTATGGCGATCAGCGCGGGAAATTTAAAAAGTGAGTTTGGTAAGTACTCTTTTTTAGAATGATAACATTTTTTATTAAATGTATTTGGTATATTTTGGAAGCTGAACATCTAGCAAATGCCGATAAATCGTAAAATTGACATTAATAGGTGCAGAAAACCAAAATATTTGTCCATCAAAATTGTCGATTTCGGGAAATTCGGAAAACTGCTTTCGGGAAAAAGCTTCATTTGCAATGAAACACATTTTTAACTTTATAAAAATGTGTATATCCTTAAAGATGAAGAGTTGTAAAACACATGGAAATAAAAAATTTGTCGATTGGTGGGCAAAAAAGTTTAATTTTGCATGCATGAAAATAGTGGAAATTTGCGAAACGAAAAGGAACTGGCCCACCCAGAATGTCATCTGTTTCTCCTGTCCGCTTCTTTTGAGTTCGGCGGTTTTAATTTTATAATTAAAAAAGTTTAAGGTTTTGAAAGTTGAGGATGGCACCAATGCATGCGTCTCGTCCGTTCGCGTCCATCGGTACCAGTCGCGATATCCTGCTATGCTCGGTTCGCGAGATTAGCCCGTCCCCGTGTCTGCTGACTGACACAATAACATTTGTTTACCTTCAACTGGTATTATATAGTAGATAGTGAGCCAACCGGGCAAGCTGTTGCAACATTTTTTGTTTATTAATAAGGGTGTTATAGAGCATTGATATTACACGATGTAGAATAAAAACTTACAACCTATACAACCTGTAAACGTGAAATAAAAAAGAAGTTTTCCTCTTTTCCAATTGGAAGAACAAATTTGTGCGTATTCTATTAAATTGTCTAATTATATGAGTGAAATTTCATAATAAAAAATTATAAAAGAATTGTATGCTTCAGAAAATTGTAATAAATTTGTAAAATAAATAACCAACAATAAGGAATTTTTCCCATTTGAGAATAGTATATAGATTTGTGCACAAATTTATAAAAAAAACTGCTCCAAATTATATTAATTATGTGTGTGTGTGTTTGTTGTGGCTTATGCCCCTTGACCGACAGTATATCAGATCAAGTCCATAAAAGCTAGTGGTCAGAATGGTGCGGCTCCGGTTTTGAATAGCACCACAAGGGTCGGAGTCCGACTTGGCTAAAGGGCCGGTCCCGTAATTTTGAACAGAGTCAAGTGACGAGACCGTTGCACTCGACCCCGCACCTCCAGAGGGAAATTTTGAGAACGCGGAGGACATTGCGGCCACAACAGATTTTTCTTCCACCAGCCGCTATTAACGTACACGGCGATGGATTTGTCAGTGACAGGCATCAAACCAGAGACGTTCAGATCACTGGCTCGCTGCCTTTGCCAACTGGCCCCCGCGCCCTATATTAATTATGTTTAATATTACAAGAGAAATATTTATGATATATCAAAAAAGAGATTTCATTCACGTTGTAATGTCATAATTTTAGGTGTATCTCAATTTTTTGGCAAATAAGTATATTCTTATCTCTCAGAAGATAACGAAACATGTATCTCAATTTTAATTCAAATTACAGGAAATAACATGATATACTGAAAATAAATGTGTAAAATAATCTGCTATTGTTTTTATTATGTCTTAAGTAAAAGATAAAATACTATATATTAATAAAAATAATTTTAAACTTTTCCTTCTAAACGCCGCTAAAAGAAATAAGCAATCAGATTTTCAATCACACTAACTAGAATATTGTTATTGGGATTCTATTAGTTTTTTAAATGAAGGGCTATGTTTTATTTAATGAGTACTTTAAAAATCCTTTAAAAATTATTGTTTTAAAAGTCTTGAGATCCTTTAACTCTTCATTTTATATTAACAGTGTGAAAAGTTGCTGGAGGCAATATTTAATTATACTCAGATTCATCATGAAACATTTTATTTCAGATACAATCTAGATATTCATTATAAAGCTTTTATTCTGACAGACATTTTGATTATTCCACGATGGAGATCGCGAAGATGAAATCCAGAAATAATAAAGTATTTGAATGCAGCAAATTCGAAATCCTTGAACAAGAAAATATATATATTTACAAAATCTGGAGACGATATAAAAAGGTCTTTAACATTCGAACTTTGTATGTGAATGACACTTCAGTTTTTAATGTTTTGTTTATGTTTTCTATTCTGGAGATTTGGAACTCTAAATTGAAGATTTTAAATTTCATACTTCTATCAAGTGCTCTTGTAAAATGCAGATAAATAGCCTGTGAGTTTTTTATTATCAGTATTTTATTTGAAATACGTGATCGGTTCAGCATTTCTTCAATGATGCTCCTTTTATTAAAAATATCGGCTTCAAATTCGTACACTTTTCATTTATGTTCACGAACGTAGTTATTCCTGTTATCTAATAGTCTTCTACATAAAACTCTATTTCCAGTTTTCAAGATAGAAAATTATATGCTGTTTTGATGCTAATTTTAAAACTAGATGAATATTTTTCATATTAACATCCATGTGAAAAGATGCTTGAGGCAATATTTAATGGTATTACAGTTTTGGAACTCTAAATTGAAGATTTTAAATATTATATTCCTGTAAAGATTTCTTGTAGAAGCAGCCAAATAGTCTGGGATTTTTTAGTTATTAGTGTTTTATTTGAAATATGTGATCGATTCAGAATTGCTTCATTGATGCTCCTTTTATTAAAAATATTGGCTTCAAACTCTTGTATTTTTCATTATGAACGTAGTTTATTACAGCTATTTGATAGTTTTCTATATAAGCTCTATTTATAATTTTCAAGATAGAAAAATATTATATGCTCTTTAAAATTAGATGTATATTTTTCAGTAATACAAAATAATTTTGAATGTAATTTAAATATATTTTCTTTCAGTGGTCCTATATATCTTTGTACAGATAAGTTTATGCTGAATATAGAATTGCAAACTGAACTGGAAATCTCTTATAAAATCTTCACATATAATTAGCAAATTAAAACTTATAATTCTTTTACGAATTTAATTGTGGTTTATGTACAATATAATATGTTATCTAATAGTATATTACCTAATCACTTATCCATAAGGGTGAATTGTCTGGCATTAATCAGTTGTAATTTTTGTATGGCCAGGAAAAATGGGTTTTTAATAGAGTAAATTTTGCTTGCTTAGTTAAAAATATATGGATTGTCATTCAACATGACTTCAATATTGTAGAAGATTTTTCAAATCTACTTAAACAATACCCATCATATTCTTTGATGATCCACATTCTGTTTGAGTGTGTCAAATCAACAAATTCTATTATTGTTAGGAAGACTTAAAATTTGTACACGATCTTTTAAATAATATGGAGTTCGTGATAATCCTGGAGTCTCTTTCGGGAATTATTCCTACCCTAATCATTCCTAGTAACTTGTACATATTCCTTACAAGGTAAAGCGTTCATTTACACATACAGCGTTCATTTATCATTTATGTTCACACTACCCTACAATAATGGACCGGACAGCAAGATGTGATGGTATAAGGAAAATAATACATACTTTAATAAGGGGGTGGTCCCTCACGGGCTGCAGTTACATTAGCAGCCCTTCTGGACATACTTTCAACAAGGTTTTGATACACAGCTATGGGTATTTGTGTCCATTCCTCCTGTAAGAATGGCGCCAGCTCAGCTGTAGATTTCAAACGTGGTTCCCTGGTCCGTAAGCGGCGTTCTAACAAGTCTCACAAATGTTCTATGGGGTTTAGGTTGGGACCTTGAGCTCGCCAGGGAAGTCGTTTTACATCCATATATTAATACATCTGCTTGACATGGCTGCAATATTACATGGAGCCTTGTCGTCCTGGAAGTAACATTCATCCATTCCATAAAATTGCCAAACCGCAAGAAGAACCTGATTGTCCAAAATGTTCATGTAAAAATAGGCGTTCAGTTTAACAGGAACGACACTCAAAGGTCCACGGCCATACCACGCACCCCCCCCCCCCCAAACAAGTACACCACCACCACCGAACTTGAGAACTAATACGATGCACTCGAGAAACAGACGTTCACAAGGAATTCGCCAAACTCGACTGGAAGAGCGTATAGCGTGACTCGTAGCTCCATAAAAGTTTTCCAGTGGTCCACAGTCCAGTTGCGACGTTGCAAACACCAAGCGAATCTGCCGGCTTTGTTGGATGAGGTGATGTTTGGTTTGTGCGTGGCAACACGTCCGTGGATATTGAGGGCATGCAGTTCTTTCCGCAAAGTATTGAGCTGCACCGTAACCCCTGCTGCCTGTTGAAACAAACACACACACACACACTCACACACACACACACACAAACACACACAAACACACACACATACACACACATTATATATATATATATATATATATATATATATATATATATATATATATATATACACTGCTAAAAAAATTAGGGGAGAATGCAAAGAACTTAAGAAAATCGTGCGAGACAGCCACGTATTGGCATTAAATGCATAGTACACGCGTATCAATGCACAATACAGAAAAAAAGACATAAAAAAATTTGTAATTAAGCTTTAATTCTTTGAAAATATGGAAAAAACATGAAAAGATGATTTAGGGCATCAATTTGGTTACATGTAAACGATAAAAAAAGTATTGTTTAGAAATGATGCAAGATTTTTAATATGACTTGTGGTCTCCTCGAACAACTAAGACTGCTGCACACCTGTTTTCCATAGATGCGATGATGTTATCGATAGGACTTTGGAGAATACTGTTCCACTCTTCAAGAAGTGCAATCTCCAAGTCTCGGAGAGTAAAAGGAGGCCTTGGTCTCGCAGCAATGCGTCGTCCGAGCATGTCCCAAACATGCTCGATTGGATTCAGGTCAGGAGAGCACGCTGGCCATTCCATACGCTGTATTGTTTCAGCTTCAAGCATGTTCTCCACAAGACGAGTTGTATGCGGTCTGGCATTATCATGCTAGAAAACAAAGGAATCTCCAATGGCTGAAGCGTAAGGTATGACATGCGGTCTCAGTATTTCTTCTGCATACCTTCGGGCCGTCAAAGTACCATTCCGAATGATATGCAGGTCCGTACGTCCACCTATACTTATTCCACCCCATACCATAAATCCAGCTCGTCTGTATTGTGATCTTTCACGGACGAATGTGGGGTTATTTCGATTACCCCGGTCCTTCCATACCAAAACACGACGGGTGTCACACTCCAGACTGAATTGGGACTCGTCTGTAAACAGCACTTGGCTCCAATTATGTTGCCCCCAATCTCGATGTTCAGCAGCCCATCTTCTTCGGGCCGGACGGTTGCGTGAGGTCAACGGAATACTGACCATTTGCCTACGTGCATAGAGACCTCCCTGATGAAGCCTATTACGTACTGTTTGGCTGGACACCCTTCGTCCTGTTGCCAAGAGCAACTGTCTTTGCGGCTGAGTAGCATTGTCTGTTCTGCTTCGACGAGCTGTTAACAGTATTTACATCTGTTCTGTCAACAGTTTCTGTAGTGGCGCGTGGCCGACCTTGCCCTGGTCGACGTCTAACATTCCCTGTTTCTTGGAATCGATTCCACAGCCTTTCTACAACACTTCTGGTGACTCCAACAGCGTCCGCGACAGTAGGTTGTGTTTGCCCGATTTCAAGTCTGCCTATAATACGCAATGGCATGGATTCCGGTATATTACGTTGTTGAGACATTTTCAAGTCACCTTTTCTCAAAAAGAATAACTGAGCATCGAATTTCACAGTTAAGGCAGTGAAACAGACGTTTCTGCAACATCCCGATTTCCGCCCTTATGTTCTTTTTCTGGTTTTTGACGTCATGAACTTTGATTTGCATATGAAGCTTTCTTCTTCTGTTTCCTGCTAGGCTTTAAATTATGGATGATTTATTTTATGTTACTTATCCGTGTAAGTATTTGCGTAATTTCGTTAAAACCATGTGCTCCCCTAATTGTTTTGAGCAGTGTATATATATATATATATATAAGTTACATAATAATACGCTTAATACTTACGTCTTTCTGTAAGAAATGTAAATTTTGTCTTAAGATTCGAAAGAATTCGATGTCTCTAAGAAAGAATATAATCTAAAGAAATATTGAATAAAATGATTCAAAGACATGTTTCTTCGATAAGCTTAGAGCAAAAGGTACAATCTAAAAATTGTAAAATATTCGGAAACTAAGAATTTACAAAGGTAGGATGTTTAAAAGGGTTTTGAAAATTTTGGAAAAAATTTACTGAAATCAGCAATCCTCGGAAAACATCGATGCAAAAGCAGCACTTTTTCAGTACTCTATTAACGGTACACTTTACAACGCTTTTCACAGTTGTAGATATCCACTTCTAAAAGCTCTAAAGTGCAACTAAATGTTGCAATAAACTGCAGTTGTGGCCTGTTCACACTGAATCCAGAGTGTTATATAGTGTCAGTGTTAAAAATTTTAACCATTTACAAAGCTCAATTTATTCATCCCGTGATACGTCCAACCAATCACAGGTCATGTCACCTATTTTGAAGCAATGCAAAAACGCATCGCAATGTTCCAGTCAAAGTACCCGTCAAAAAATGACGGCTGGATAGTAGATAAATGTACTAGTACACAAATTATACTCAGCACATCATTGCCAAATGTTAAAAATCATAATATTAAGAATAGAGAAAGACAATCTGAAACATTAATATTGAACCCAACAAAAATAAATATGGTTACTCAACAGCGCGAAATAAAACTATATCTGTCTGGTTTAATTCTATAACTCATAAACGTAATTAAAGATAAAATGGCCGAGAGAGAGCTAGAGAAATTCACCTGTTTAGGTGGTCTTGTGCTTACTAAGTATCGAAAGCTATATTTAAGCATATCACTGATCATGCGCAGAAACAAATTAATTTGTTTATGTGGCCTCGTGATAAGTGAGTATATAAAGCCAGATTTAAACATGTCACTGAGCATGCGCAGAAATCAAATTTTAATTGTAAATTATCACTAATCAATAGAATCTTCTGTTACTAAAAGCAAATTTGACAAACCTATAGATTACAGTCTTTCGTTTAAGACCAAAATGAAGTAAACTTATGCAGTAGTTTTCTCTCACGGACTGCCCAAAAATTCGGCTTAGCAACTTACATATATAGATTCTGCTGAAAAAAAGTGAGCTGAAATGCTTGTTGAGAATTTAAAGAAATTCCTAATTAAAACCAACACGACATCTTTTTCTAACGTTTTAGAACATTCTCATAAGAAGTACGTAAATGAAAATGTAACATTGTAAAATAAGTATCGCAACGATTATGATTTACCATCATAATAGTTACGGGACGAAAACGAGTTACGCAAAGATAACATATGGTCCACAGTGACAAAACAATTTCTTGTAGTCAGGTAATACAAAATTAATAATGATAATAATGATAATAGTAATAATAATAATATTGATAATGCAATAATGATAATTAATACTAATATTATTATGTACTATTAATTATAAAACTTATTTAGTTCATGTGGTCGTATCACACTATTACATGAACGGCTAGCGTTGCGACATGAGAAGTTCTAAAAAAATAATTTTTTTAAATATGATGGTAAAACCTCCGCAAAAACATGTTTTATATCCGTCTATTCTAGCTGTGTGATAGAAGAGAAGCAGTCTAGTTTTATCCCTCCTCGCACATGATTTGTAAAAGTTGAAAAATAGAAGAAAAAAATGGTGATATGTCATAAGGTAAAAATTAAAACTGATTTTATTAAAAAAGTGATAGGCTGTAAATATAAAGAAATTTCCCTTTTCACGTATTGACATCTTTTTTTTAAAAACATTTTTTTAGGCTTCCTTTTCTCCTTAGAAAAGATTTCAGATGTCTCCCATAAACCTTATCTTCCGCATCTATTTATTTTAAGGAGAAAACTTTAAAATATTTTCTGCTCGCTAAAGGTGTAAAAAAGCTAGTATTATTATTTTTCACTAAAACAACGCCGTTCCATGTCAAGAACTCAGGCACACGGGAGAAACCATGAATTTTAAAGGCATGCAATATATTTATTTTCTGAACTAACAAGGTGTAGGACATCCATCGAAGGAAAAAAAAATCGTGTGTTCGACGATAAGAATCTTTAGGAATTTAGAGAAAATTTTTTCACTTTATCGGAGGCTACTTTCAGATCTCTGTAGACCGCCCATTGCAATTTAACATGTTTGTGTTATAAATATTTATCTACAAAAGTTATTAAAAGATTTATATGGTATTGTAACTGAAACAAGTTAAATAATTCAACACAAAATAATATACATAAAGGAGGCAAACAAATTAGCAAACAGCCGAAGAAATTAACAGAAAACTACCCTAGTGTTGAAAATTTTTAACTTTTCAATAAAAGATTGCTCAGTTGCAACAAATACTCGTACTGAAAAAAGGCAATTATTACAAGTAAAATGCAAATAAATCAACAGAGAAAGATATTTACTAACAGGAAGAATGCAGACAAAATAAACAGAAATCTTGCACTTAGAGCTAAACGCCCCATAAGTGTCTTTTAGTTAGACCTGCATCCTATTCAGAAAGCTCACCCTTGAGGTGACCGATTCGGTTCGACCTCCTGATGAAGAGATCGATCGGTTGCCTCGTTATATCGTTTAGTTCTTTTACTGGTACAGAATCTTGCATTTTTTCTGTTAGTAAATATATTTCCTTGTTGAATTATTTACATCTTACAAGTTATAATTATATGGTATTGTGTATTTTACAGTTTGTGCATTTTAGAGAATTTTTTTTAAAAATTATTGTACATTACTACTTTGATTAATGGGACTTTAACGGTATATACGAGAAAAATATTCGTCGAAACATTAAAAATATATGAAATTATTTCCTTTTAAAGTAAATTAGACAAAGATTAGTCAACAAATTTCGTAACTTTAATAATCGCTATTGTAAATAGAGAGGAGACTATAATGGTAGCTTTTTGAGTAGTATACCAAGGGAAAAATTATTGCTTTTCAGGTCTAATATGCTATTCAGGAGTGTCTATTGACATTATGAGGAAAGCAGACACTAATGGCTATTAATAAATCAGAACTGACGACCCTGGAGTCAATATCATAACCCAGGAACTTTAGTGAAATATGCTACCTGTGGTTTTATAGTCAATAAGATCTGCATACGCTGCCTATTTTATTTATTAATCTTAATGCTTCTTAATACTTGCTTTTCATTGTGTTACTGGAATCTCCACATTTATTTCATTACAAATCCATGGTTTATTTTTTCCTCTTATCACATCCTCTATTGGTCTGATGCAATTTAGAAACGACTGCTACACTTATTGTTTAAATTATGATTTTTTGCCATTTTCTTTTATTAGATATAGTATTTTTTATTATTTTATATTTTAACTTTTCACTTAAACATCACCAGATTGTTCTAAAATATCTCTCTATATGCTGGATTAAACTGTGGTGAAATACATTTACTTGAGATGGGGGTAGAAAATAGACTGATGTGTTACAGTGCGAATACGGTGCTATAGATGTAATGAATGTATGGATTTTTACTGTGCACAGGAACAGGAGTTTATAAAACAGATAATCATTTTTTTCCTGTCTGCTTGTTAAACTATGAGTGAGCCACTTGCTGGCTGACATTACTTTATAGGTTGCTTACGTAAAATATTTACGGTACATCAAATTAATAAAATGAACTAATTATGATAGCTATTTGAAACCTTAAATTAGAAACTTAAATTAGAATTCTTTATCATTTTACTTTTACTAAATATAGAATTTTTGATCATTTATATTTTAATTTTTTTATTTAAACACCCTCAGATTGTTCTAAAATCTCTTTCCTAATGTTAGATTCAATTTTGATGTAATATATTTACTTGAGATGAAGGTAGAAAATAGACTGTTGTGTTACAGTGCAAATACAGGGCTGTAGAAGTAATGAATGTATATATTTTTTCTATTCACAGAAACAGAGTTAATGAAACAGAGAATATTCTTTTTTCTGTCTGCTTGTTAAACTACGAATGAGCCACTTGCGTGGTGACTTTACTTTATAGGATGCTTACGTTAAATGTTTACGGTACATCGAATTAACAAAATGAACTAATTATGATAGCTATTTAAAACCTTGTAAATACATCAGCCTAATTAGTGAAGCCTTAGGAATAGTTAATTTATTTTAATTAAGAGAGCATAATATGAGAATGAAATTTGAAGTAATAAAAAAAAGAATTAAAGATATATGGATATCTTATGAATAACTGTTTTTGCGTTGTATATGCTTATCAGACTAGTAGAAAGAAATGCTGTTTTTAGGCTGTTTTAGTAAATGACATGTGAAATACATTGTCATTGTAATAGGGAAAATTAATTATGATAAGCCATATGCAACGGTATATTACAGAATTCGTTTGGAATATGCCGTAAGACACAAAATCAAGCAAAACAGTAATAAGATGTTCTATTTAAGAACACCGAGACATTGCATTGCAACTTTCTCGGATGGACTTCACTCGCATCCAGTGGCAGGCAACACCACTAATTCTAAAGCATACCATTCATAGCAACACAGCTTTATAAGCATATTTAGCATGATTCGATTTTTTAAGTAATTACATTCTTGAGAATTTCCTTGTTTACTTCGTAAAATGTAGGCTTATCAATTCACCCTTGCTCACAAAGTACTTATTTCACTTTCGAAAGGTTCCATTAAGGGTAGCAGGATTTTTTTCTTATTTATAAAGAGTGGCAGGTGTTTAACAGGCTTTAAACTTATTAAAATAGAAACGTTCTTTTATTTTTGAGTGTATTCTTAATTTTTTTGTTTTGTAGAAACATACTTCTACTCCTCCTGCAATTTAAATTATTACTCCAGTGAAGTTTATCACGTAGTTTTCTTGGGAAATTTATTACTTTGAATAAAAAATCAGGTATGAATGCAATGTTTTAACTTAAATAAATGATAATTGAATTCACATTGCAGCCAAATAGGAAACTTTTTAATTTAGATGTCTTGCAAACTGATGTTTAAATAGCAACAATGGCATACCAAGGTGAGTGTTTCGTCGAAATGATGAAACAAAAATGGTGCTTATCACTCAGGCGATGTATTTAAGGTCTTTGGCTCTGTAGAAACAGTAATTTTCACTATGTAGTTAAATCCAATCTAAAGGATGTAATATTATATTCAATGATTATCCCCATAATTGCATAGGAGATGCGTGCTAACGGGAAGAAAAGAGTATTAACGCTTAACTCATTCTATAGTCGTTACATTTTAACTATGAACTAAATTTTTCGAGAAAGTATACTACATAAATTTTGAGATGGTATTATAGTAATTCTCACAGGAAGATGTGGTAGGTGCAAGTTTTCCTTTAACCCTTCAAGGCTTTTAATGAAACACACAAAATATGATAATCAAAATTCGTAAAAAAAACGAAACATTTCTATTTATTGACTTACTTCATCCAGGAAACGCGAATACCACGGTTAAATAAAACGGTGAAAACAATTTAGAACATTTAATAATCCCAGAGGCAAAATGTTTTAGAATAATGCGCATACTCTAAAAACAAAGTTGGTGAAATAACGTTTCTCTGTATTCAATTACATAATTAAAATTCATTCGACGTGCTAATAACGTTTCCCGCAGTTCAGAATGAGTATACTACGATTACAGTATCACTCGGAGCTGGATAATTGAAAAGGAACTTTTAAACCAGAGAACTGAACCAGATATTTTTGATTCAAGCTCAAAATTTACAGCGATGTTACGAGGACATTTCTCCTCTCCAGCGTTTTACTTTGCGCTGTGTTTGGGCCCGGAAAATAAACCCGTTCTGCAGTACAAACAGGACTCCGGGAGCACAAAATATACCACGTGTAATTCGTTTCCAAGCACATACACGTACAGCGAACTGACTTCACACGACAGTCAAAATGTGGCCATATCCGGTGGCTTGGAGTTGTATTTTAAGATTACCGTTACATGGCGGATAAAAGCACCAAATTTGGTATGAAGGTACCTTAGAGTATACTAATAAAAGTTAGCCTAGGAGCCGTCTGGAAATTTCTAAAAATTTTCATGTACAGCACTAAAATCCAAAATGGCCGACTACGACCAAATATCACATGTGAATCTTCCTTTTCGAGGCACCACTACTTCAAAAACCATAAAAAAATGGGATTAGTGATATTGTGTTGCAGATGCTGATCATCGCAACACATCGATTAAACATGCCATGGATGTCATTAGACAAGCTATTCAATTCCTTAATCCAGGACAAGTACCAGCCATTACATTTGATCAACCTCTGTTTGCCCTGACTAATTTTGTACAGTGGACATGGCCGAACGCTCATGATGAGCGACTTCAAGTGGTTAAGCTAGGTGGATTGCACATTTAAATGGCCCTCTGGAATACATTATGAAATGTCTTGGAAGGATCTGGATGGACTACAGCCCATACAGATGCAGTAGTGGCATACTCTCGAAAGCTGAATCTTACCTAAAGGCATCACACATAACTCGAACTGGGCATGCTCATCAAATCACTCTAATGACCTTGAAAATCTCCAGCATGAAGCTTTCCTACTCTCTGAGTGCTCCAAAGATGAAGAGTCTGAGATAGACTGGACAAACGGCATGCGGAAACGGTGTCCAACTTTCATGTATTGAGACTCGATCATGGAGTATGAAACCCTTATACTAATTTTTATCAGATCTCACAGGAAAAAGAACTTTAGTCTTTATGTTGCTGTCTTAGAGAAACTTACGCCACTATTCTTTGCCTTGGATCATGTAAACTACGAGTACTCAAGATGGATACCTGTCCCCATCAGGGATATGAAGTCATTTGCTTAACTCTATCAAGGATCAGTTTGATTGGTGTTCTAACTGGGTCATTTTAAAAACACGTAACATTTTCAGCAATACCATTCGATCAGGCTCACGAACAAGAGAGCAAGATTGTGAAAGGTTCGGATGGTGTTGTTGGGATCACGAAAACCCCATTGCTTTCCGATGATGGATGCTCTCAGGGCCAGAGATTGCCAGAATGAGCAAACAGTTTGAAGAAGAATGCATTCTGGATAATGATGACACAGATAATCCCAAAAATTTCCAACATTATGAACAGGGACTTTCATCACAGAAGAACTTTCAGCAACATGTTGTTAGTCTATGTAAAACCATCAATTAAATGGGAAATCCCTTCTTGGATGATTTCACTAATCTAGTAATTCTTCACAGTCACAACTGCGCGAGTCGGTGGTTGTAACCTTACGCACCTTCATGGACGTAGAAAAACGGCAGTATCAGGACTTAGTCAAGAATGTGCTTGATGAGCGGACCCTCTCTATACATGCCCCAATCAAGAAGAATCCTCTTGCACTCTTCTAGAGACCAAGCAACATCTCGTCAGGGGAAGAAGCTGAAAGTTCTTCAGAACAATGTGGAACTATTTAGCCAACTATATATATCTATGTAGAACCGGGAATATGCTTTGGATGAGTTTTTTGCGCATGATACAGTCATTCCATCCTTCCATTTCAGACCTTGTTAAGCTTCATTTGCCAACCAACAAGACTGGGATACTGCAATGTCTTGAGCAGCCAGGTCAATCAGAGCTCCCTTCAACCTATGACTCCAAATTTCTGGACGATGGTGTCATCGTTCACTGCTTGCCCACTACTAGTGTAAACACCTTCAATCAGTATGCTGATAAGATATTTCTACCTTACCTTCATAAGCAGATGGAGAATGCCCAAAGGTTAGATGTTGTTTGGGACACCTTCATTCCAGACAGTCTAAGGAGTCTACCCGATAAAAAAGGGGTGAGGGGATTCGAAGGAAAGTATCTGGCAACACCAAACTGCCACTAAATTATATGGGCGTTCTCCGTGACTCAATAAACAAGAAGGGATTGTTAAATTTTTTGGCTTCCAGAGTTGTAGAGTTCAACTAGCCAACAGGCAAAGATGCATATGTCACAATAGGGAAAGCAGTTGCACAAATCAGTTCGAACACACCCATGAAAACTGCAATCATGAAGAGGCAGACAAGAGGCTTGTGGTTCATATACTCCATACACTACAGCAAAGGGCAAAGAGTATCATTGTGCATACTATAGACATATATGTGATTGTCATCTTTGCTGGCACATTCTATGAACTAATAGTGACTCAACCTTTGGCCAATATCTGGGTGGCCTTTGGCATGGGCAAGCATTACAGATTTTACAACATCAACGACATCTGTACAAGCTTGCGGGAGCCAAAATTACGAGCACTACCTGTGTTTCTCTCATACTCTGGTTGCGAAGCAACCGTCACCTTCAAAGGTAAGAGTAAGAAGTCCATTTGGGAAGCATGACAAGCATTTCAAGACTTCACTGATACATTTGTGTATTTGGCCACTCATCCATTCCAACAAAATGCTGCAAGTCGACTCTGAACACTTCATGAAGCTGGAACGACTGAATGTTGTTCTATATGATAAAACCACTCCTCTCAGCAGTATCAACCACATAAGAATGGAGCTTTTCTGTAAGAAGAATCTTGCAATGGACAAACTTCCGACTGAGGATACTCTTCTACAATATATCTGAAGGGCAGTTTATCAAGCAGGTATTTGGACGACCAGCACACAAACACAGCAAGTGATTCCTTCTCCGCGGGATTTTCCTTGGAATAAGATTTCAGTGTCGTGGGTACCAGTTTGGATGACAATTACAGAGGTTTCCTGATCATGCAGGGAATTGATTAAATGTTCCTGCAAAGGAGACTGCAACATCTGCAAATGGGAGAAAGACTATCTGGACTGCTCATCACTTTGCAAGTGTAAGTGTAATTTGCAAGTGTAATTTATTTTAACTGTTGCATACTGAATTCTATTCAATGAATAGCTACATATTTTGTTTTTGTTTTGGTAACACTTATTAGAATTATATTTATACTTATAAATTACTGTAATAAATGATATGGATATATTTTATTGTATTTTATTTAATATGTAGACTACCCTAAGTTAGGTTTGTAGTGTACTTAGTTGGCTTAAAGCTGTAACTGAAAATTAACAATAAAATAGATTGTGTTAAAAGTGATATTTTGTCGTATTTGTCGGCCATTTTGGATTTTAGTGCCGTTCATGAAAATTTTTATAAATTGCAGAGGGCTCCTAGGCTAACATTTATTAGTATACCATAAGGTACCTTCATACCAAATTTGGTGCTTTTATCCGCCAGGTAACGGTAATATCATTAAGCCACCGGACTAAAAATGTTTATGAATATGGGGAGATTTCCTATTGCAGAATTCTTTTATTGATTATACAGTACCAGAGATCTCAAGCTCGTGGATATTCAAAAGTTATATGTTTACATAATCATAGTATTCATTATACAATTACGTCAGTTCACAGGTGGGTCATATTTAAATGAATATCACAAGATTGTGCTTAACGAGTAAAAAAAAACAGTGCAATTTTTCGAAATCATATACTCATAAATTGATTTAAAATTTAAATGTCATTGTTCATTTTTAAGTTTAAACTATATACCATGGATAGAGAATTGATTAATACGACGGCAAAATCAGTCTCGATGCAGAATATCTGAGCCTATTCATTTCGAAGACAGGACGTATAAAGTTTGAAATAGTTTCCGGACTAAAGTAACTAATTTAGGAATTCTTCAAATAATTTTGAAATCCGGGTGCGAAAGTAATACTTTTAAGAATTTTGTAATATCTGAAATGATGCGCAAGTTATTTTCCATTAACTGTATTTTTCGAAATTTACCCTCTAATCTAGCATTTGACAATGTAGTGCAGTTTAACTTTTAAATTCTTTTCTTAAAATATTTTTTGAGAGATATTTTCTCTCAAATCTTGCCCCGATCACAGCTGCAAAAATTTATTGATTCATGTATTCATCGGAAAAGGCTTTAGTTTTAGCTTTATTATCCTTTAGTAAATAAATAGGAAGTGGAAGCTATTTGTTGATTGATCCAAATTTATAACTCAAAAAGTATTTGTGGGAGATTTTTAAAGTTATCACGCTTTCAAAAATTTTTTTTTTCTTTTACAATTTTAAAAATAATTCAGCAATGAAAAATGGTAGGAATTATGTCGATGAAATTATCCATACTCTCTGTAGAGACACTAGCATAAATTCAAAATACTTTACTCTGTTTTTATGTGATAAAGCCAAACGTGTCGGCGTTGGGGCTACAGACAAAGTCATTCCAAAGGTATTTAATATGGTGGTACTTTAATAACAAGACGAATATTAATACTTTCAAAACGTATGAAATACACTTTTTTATCCCTCTAGAGTAAGTGTTCTCCAAAAAATAATCATATTTATTAAGGATATTACGTATATATTGAGGCCTACACAAGTAAATCATTTTAGATATTGACAAAATTGTAAACAACCTTAACATATCACTGGAAGAGGAATAAGTTTTGAGTTTCAAAATAGCGCATGTTTAATTTTTCCCAGGTATTATTTTCAAGATTTATATGGTCTCTGTCTTTCATCTTTACCTTTCCTGTACAATACCCTCAAAGTTCCGGCGGTAATAAGTATTATGCCTCAAATTGGTGGAAACGTGGCCTTAATGAGATCGTACTCACAGGATCCATGAAGAAATTGTAGTATCAGAAAGCTAATAATTTGGGTATGTAACTTATTTATAAGAAATCTGAAAAAAAAGATTTACTTTTGTAGAATTATTCCTCCAACCTGAGGTTGACATTTTTGTTTTTATCAATTTCTGCTAACCCAATTTAAAGGCTCCTTTGAAGCATATTCAAAGCAACTTTTCCGTCTGAAAATTATATCGAAATGGCAATGCTGAGACATTTCGCTATGTTAATTGGATATGCAGGCAATATATATCGCACCCATACAAAAAAGTGACACAAGTCAAAAAATGGCAGTTTTGAGGTTATGTCATTGAAAAATAAGTGCCCCATCGTGTACGAAAAGCGACACATCTCTATATCGCAATTTGTCCACCTGAGGGCACTTGTATCAGTTTATTTGTAATGCTAGTTCAAGATGTATACTATTCTTTAAGTTAATTTCTTTTATATGCAGCAATTTTTAGTTGCGCCACTTTTCTTGCAGGGGTTCGATATGTTACGTAGATGGTAGGTTATGTGAGTAAATAGTGAGTACTATCGACCTACATTTGAATCTTTGTTACAGGCGGTTACTTCCCGGCGGTATCTGGATGTGCTTATTAAACAGCAACCATGGGTCGATCGATTTCACCGAAACAACAGTCTTTTATTTATTCTGCTTATATTTTACCCTGAACACTAAGGTGAAAGAAATTTCGGAAGTATAGTAATAGTTTCCTGTTATATGCTTCGGGTGAGTATTTATTCAAGCATGAATGTAGCTACATTTGAAAGTATAGTCACAATTCTTAACGGCAAGTATTACTTTTTAAAGAAAAATCAACATACGTATTGTACCTGGATATTTAACATGTATTTTAAACCTGAAAGCTGAGGATAAATCTAACGATTATTCTTTTATCCAGACATTTATTTCAAGAATGCAGACAAACTGAAAGAACTCTTAAATTGGTAGATAAAACAAAATGTCTAGACGGTTACGCGTTCATTATAAATTGTATTATTGACGGAAAGAGTTCCGTATCTTGTGCCGCAGGTTGTTATTTGACGAAAAGTTCTTAAACTGCGCTGAATAACATATCTTTAATTATATATCAAGGAAAATACTGTTTCACGCAGTTTTAAAAATTTTTGCCCGACAGTTAACTATTTGTATCAAATTTAAACTGAAATTAAAATGACAGTAGGCAAATAAACATCGTTAGATTATTTTAATATAAAAATATTGTATAAATTATTTATTAAAAATAAATTAATTAATAATGCATCTTAAATATTCACTGAATATACTAAATTTATAAATCAGTTTCAAAACGTAGACCTGCTTTTAGAGATATAATGGATAATTGGAACACTGAAGCCCTAAGAGAAAAGCGATATCCCATTTTTTCTTCATATCCAGCATGATCTCATCTCGAAACAGAAAGTCACCGCCCCACACTAAGGCTTCTCGATGCGTTGGCTGTTTAAGTGCGGTGACATCATCTGAGGTCCAGCAGTTTGCAGTTTAATAGTTATTCGGGTCCTGGTAAACTAAGCTGCAAAGAGGACAAATTGATGTGTCATCCAGTCAAATTCTGTACAGAAACTTTTGAAGGAAGTCGTTCCTCGTGAGAACACAAAACAAGCGGCCCCTACAGCTCTGGGCAAGTCATGCACCATGTAAGGTGTCAATAAAGACATCCAAACCTCCCATATGGTGTAGTGGTTCGCGTCGTGAGCTTACAAGCAGTGGGCTTATGTTCAAATCCAGATTAAGGCTTGGTTGTTACCGTGTTGTCCCCTCATAGTAAGAAATGCTAGCTCACTTAAATGGTACTACCACAATAAAGTAGCCAGCAAGACTTTGCTGTGAAAAACAAAAGGCGAATGTCTCACGACATGTGCCTCCACAATAGAAATTATGTAAAGACCCCCAATCCCTCTCATAAATAATTTATTGATTAATAGCTCTTCTAGCGAGCTTAATTGCATTTTTCAGTTATTTTAATCGGTCTGTACACAACAGGTGAAAGCGGTTGAGGTAAGTTTGAACCTGCCTTTGCTAAATTATCAGCCCCTTCGTTCCGGTGGATGCCATAATGCGAGAGTATATTTCGTGCAGCCTTTTATAATTCAATTATAAAATTTCTCTCTGTGCCGTTATAAATGTTAGTGACAGGCTATAAGTCTAAAAAATCCGATATATTTAAATAGAAAATCCTGTATGAAAAAATATTAAAATATACTAAGGCAGTGAGATAAGCATTTAAATTAGTATCTATTTTGGCCTTTATATACACTATCTACCAATAAGTATTTGGAAACCTGTTATAGAAAAGAAAAACAGAATTTATTCATATTCAATAGTTGATAGAGCCTCCACGAGAAGCAATTACAGTCTGAACCCTCCAGGGCATATGCTCTCCACAAGTCCTTGTATAACGACTAGTGATGTTTTCTTCCACTCGGCTTGGAGAAAACATGTAAGTTCCTTCACCGATTTTGGACGGTTGTTGCACCCCTTAATTCGCGATCCAACTTGTCCCAGAGGTTTTCGATAGGGTTCAGGTCTGGACTCTGGGCAGGCTTGTCCATTCGGTTAACCCCATTGTCACCATACCAATCCATGATGGACCTCACAACATGACAGCTGGTGTTGTAGTCCTGAAAGTAACATGGGTCGAACCGGTAAAACTGCCACAACGTAGGAAGAACACTGTGATCCAAAATAGTGCAGTAGGCGTCGGCGTTGAGCTTACCATGAATTGGGACCATGGGTCCCAGTCCATTCCAGGAGAAATACATCCATGCCATAATTCCACATCCACCGAACTTTACTGTGGGCACAATGCATTCTGGCAGGGGCGTTCTCCAGGCAAACACCAGATCCAGACCTGCCATCCGAACGGTAGAGGGTGAACTTTGATTCGTCACTCCAGAGAACCCGTTTCCACTTATCTACAGTCCACATTCGACGTGCTTTGCACCACATTAACCGCACAGCGAGGTTGGACATTGAGATCAAAGGCTTATGGGCGTCAGCACGACCATGAAAACCAAGCAGATGTGCTTACTTATGGATGGTATTCATCGAAACAACACTCCCGGATGCCTGTTGAAACTCCTGGAGTATGTGGTCCATCGGTTGGGTGCGGTTCTTCTGAATTTCTCTGGACCGCACCCGTTCATCCATATCTCCCAGTTTCGAGGGTCTGCCGACTTGGGGCACATTCAGACAATCACCGCTCACCTTCCACTTCTGAATCACATAGGTCACACTATGTGATTCAGAAGTAGATTTTGGGTAATTCAGTTCGCTATATATGTCCCTTAAGGATCGGCTATTTCTGTGATACCCGGTGATTACACCTTTTTCGAAATCAAATAACTCTGCACTTCGTGGTTTCTTGCATGCAACTTATGCCAATGTTGTTTTCTACACGATAATTGATGGCGGAGTGCGTGACGTACACCAGGACACAGATATCATCATTTGCATGGGTATCCAAATACTTATTGGTAGATAGTGTTTTTTTTTCAAACGCGGAGGCACTTGTCGCTAGATATTCACCTGAATGTAAATTACAGGGCTGACAACGCCTCGCAGATACCAGACCACCTAGTGGTTAACATCGAATGCGGACGGTTGCCCTAACTCACACCGCGAGACTGCTGGCCATTCATTTAAGGGGAAACCGTATAGGCGGCCAGCAGTACCCCCTACAAGCCGGTCCCGTTATTTAGAACCGAGTCAAGTGACGAGACCGGTACACTTGACACCAGAGGTAAATTTGAAAACTTGGAGGACATTTGAGCCACGATAGATTTTTTGTGCACCAGCTGCCATTAATGTAGACGGCAGTGAATTTATCAGCGACGGGCATCGAACCAGAGACGTTCAGGTCACTGGCCCTCTGCCCTTGCCAAATTGACCACTGCGCCCGAAGATAGGGTATTTGTTTGCTGTCTTTTTTGTTAGATTTTTTTCTTTCTTTAATAATGGTAATAAGCATAGGCAAGTAAATTAACAATATTTAAAGCACACTACAAGGTTATCCTTGTCATGATTTTAGCGTTAGCTTTTCTTATCCGTCGTGAGACTAAATTTAATATTTCCGAATACATTTTCAAAAATTTTATCTTTGATCAGTTCCCCAGTGTAGCGCTTTAACTTATGATGCTTTTGTTAATGTTAAAAGACACTTTGCAAAGTAAAACACAAAGAAGTCACATCAACATATTATACCCTAGAAGAGACGTGGAAATTTTATTAGAAGGTCCCACAGAGGGAAAAAATTAAAATGCTTGCTCATTTACCACGTAATTAAAGTATTCACTTATCAGTTTTGTTTAATTTTTCGATGAATATTGCTCATTAGTTAATGCAGAAAATGCGATACCTATAGACAGAAAAATTACAAACCATTATTTCAAAAATCTTAAAATATGTTTCAGTGATAATTAAAAATGTTATTTAATTACAGGAATTCGCCCGTGGTAAGTCAGAATTCTGTTAAGTATATTTTGATAAATAAGATGATAAATAAAGGATAGTCAAAAGACTGAGATGCTTCAAAAAGCTATAGCATCTTTTTAAATATAGCCGTTCTATTTAAACGATAAAATACGTTTAAATATAGCCTTTCTATTTAAACGATAGCCAAGAGCACAACAAGCTGAAGGATAGAAATGACTGAAGAATTATAAAAGAGTACATAGAACTGAAAAAGACAGCTACGTGTGATTGAAAACGTCAGCAGAAAACTTTTATCAACCATAGTGATCTTTGACTCTAATTGCACTACTTATTAAAGGCACGATAGGGGAATGTTGAAGTTAAAACTTTAAAGTATACAATATTTACTGGAATAAAGGCTAAGAAACTAACATTAGGAAGAGAAGTATTAATCATATTTAACAGAGTGTACAGGGACTTGGGGAACACAGCCATGTGTTTTGGAAGGTGTCTACTAAAACAGCTAGGAGCCATACGATCGTCGATTAGAGTGATAAGATTTTAACAGGCAAGTTAAAAAATGATGATAAAAGCTTCCTTAATCTTCGTTACTTATTAATATAAAAGTTTATAATTCCTCAGAAAGGAAGAGAAGACATAAATATCATAATATTTAAACTTGGTAATGACAACTGCATCTTATGGATAAGGTAAAAAAATTAAATCAAGCTATTATAGACTAGTGAGATAACTGACGATTATGTGACAAAAGTAATAAGTATAATAAAGGAAGATTGGAGGAAATATGAAGAAAAAGAGCTAATTAAATTCAAAATACTTATAATTTGTGTGAAGGGAGTGTGGGACCAAAAGGTGTAACCCTTCATGAGACGTTTAGAGCATCAGATGCAATTGTCTCAGAAAACCAATTACAAGTGCGGGAAATAGTTCTCTATTGTTGAATGAGTATCAAAAGTAAATTATGTCACATCAAAATATGAGTACAAATCTAGAATCAAGTTCATTTTTTAAAAAGCAGATCAAAACACACCTCCTATGCCAGAAATGTTGCGTAAATTACAATCTTGAATTCCAGAAGTTTACTCTGCTGCAAAATTTCATTCGAATTTTATCTTAAAACGAAAAAAAATAAGATATGAAAGTTTATTCTTTACTATATGTTAAAATATTTGAGTTAAAATGTTTGTGTTATGGTTATTGCAATATTAAGAAAATATCATTTAGAAAACGTTTCAAAATTTCTTGAATTTTTTCTACCTTTTCTAAGGTTTACTTTTATAATAACGATCTAAGGAACGAACGTGGAAATGTGAATGTTACATATCTTTGCATTCAAAGTAAATTATTTTCTTTTTTGTATAAGGTATAAATTGGAAATAAAAGATAATTTAAACTCAATTTTATATGTTTTTACATAAAATCGATAATTTTACTAGTAAAAGATATTAAACAAGTTTATCAGGAATCCACTGTCGCAATTTACAAGAAGCATACGTGAACACTGATGGATCACACTATTTTTCTATTTAAAAAGGAATATTAGGCTGAAAAAATTTCACTATTACAACTTTTGCATTCTTTTATATTTTCTACTGAATTCATACACTTCGAGATAGATATCAAGATATAAATATACATATTAATAAAAATAGTGCATCGTAAAATTTTAAACATAAAAGATAAATATATTTTCCAGTTTCCGATAACAAAGATTCAGAAGCCAGCTTCCTAATTATAGATATGTCTAACTAAATAGACAGTTTAGGAATATATATATAGTGGTTAGAAGAGGATTATCGCAGTAAATAACGAGCTTCGAAGATCAAACTTAAATTTTGTTTAAGGATCGGTGCTTTAATAAGATCATTCATGGACTCCATGAGGCTGTCACTTCACTCGTGATTTATGGATATCGTAATGAATTCAATTTAAATTAAGTGGAAAGTTTCAAATATTTTATTTTTATTCGTTTGTCAGCTAGTTAACTAGATTTAACGTTAGAGACTTGAAGCCATTACCAATTTTACGCTGCTATCATCATGACTTTCTAGATGTTAGGTTGATAAATTAAAGTAATTCTATTATTCAAAATATGTTAAATGATCGGGCTAATGTTTGAAGACACCAGTGAATATTTACCTGCTTCAGAATAGCTGAGCAATCAATTTTATAACATAATCAAGGATTTGATGAACAGGAATTGCGCACCTGAGAGAAAATTTTAGTTGCATATTTTAATATATATGTGTGTGTGTGTGTGTGATAAAACAAACACACACACATTCTTTCAAATATTAATTTCAACTTTCATTTTCATTTTGCAGCATATCTGATTGACTCATTATTTTTTGACAGTAAATGTTGTCGACAATGCCATAAAAGATCCTAAAAAATTTAAACTCACGAATCATTTCTTTAAGTAAAATTTTAAAAGAAAACAATAATTAATTAGTTAAAATATTGACATTAATTTGCATCAGAAAATTCTAAATATACATTTAAAAAAATTGTCAGTTATACATTTTTCTTTGAAAAATTTTATATTTTTATGTTAGTCTCGAGTCCCCATAGGGATAAGAACACTAAAAGGGAAACAAAATTGGTATGTTTCTGATTGTTTTGTTGGTATCTATGAAATTTACCTTTTATATGTTGAACATTTTGATAATTTTATAAATGTATTGCAAAAAAAGTGTCGAAATCGGTTCAATCTGGCAGGAAATATTTATTCTATTTTATTTTGTAGTTCTAATATTTTTATTCTTAGCTGAAAGGGTATAAAAAAAGAAAATACTGTTGAACTGGGTCGTGAAATACCTAGTATGAGAAAAGGAAGAAATCGTAATCATTCTAAGACAATGTATATGATATTCATTAAATCGCGGTCTAGATATTATCTCACTTAATCTCCCAGTCGTGATTCATTGATGAGCAAATGATTCTCTTTTATGGCTAGCATTCTTGTAAAGTGCCCATGAAGGGAAAATGAATCCAATATTGATACAATGTGTATTGTTTATGCACGTATTATGGCTTTTTATACCTTTGTGAAATTGATGCCCTTTCCTATGATTTCTTAAAACTCTGTCAATGTGAAAAAATTCTAATACATATGAAAATAGTAAAGTTTCATTGACTTCGTTACATCCATTTTAAGTAGTCTTTTCAGGCAGAGCTTAGTAACTTGATTAATTAGGCCTTGGATGTATCCGAGAAAACAGATTTGGAAAATTACCGATTTTACACTCTTAGACAAAAAAAAGACCCACAAAGAACGGATAATGCAAATTGGACACAAATTATAAGCATAGCATACATGTGCGACTGGTAACACAAGCATCATTGGTAACATGCAGAGCAGAAGTCAGGGATGGATACATTCGCAGTGGAATCAAATCACGAAAGGAACTTCCGAAGTTTGACATCAAAGATATTAATTTTGGACCTCATGTAAAATCCAAACTTGAAGACTGATTAAAGTAAATTGCAGGTTAGTGAGATATTTTTTTGATACGACAATGATTTCCTGTTTCTTTTTTATAATTAGGACTGTTTTTGAGTCAGAAAATAAAGCTATTGTAAGCATTAAAATTAAATAAAATAAATTGATTTTTTTTACTTTTGACGTTAATATTCATTTCTTTGACCACCTGTGTGGAACCTGAAGACGATGAGTGATTGCGCTGGGATTTTTTGCAGTGTCTTTTTTGCCAAACAGAACCATTTGTTGACTCAGGAAATATCAAAATTTAAAAAAAAAATTGCCTTTTTCACTCCACCCTAATATCTAAGGACATATTCATTATCTGACTGTAAAAATTAATATTATTGTACCATCAACAGAAGAAATTTATAGAAAGAATACTGAAGCTCACAAGTTTATAAAAGAGCTTTGTTAACTGTAAACCTCTCTCCAAGACGGTTAAAAGCGTTTGAAAAATCTGTATAATATGCGAATGAATACCACCAATGTAAATCATTATTTAAAAATTATAAAATAAACTACCAGTCATCTACACAAATAAGTTACTGGGCAAGGTAAATCGGAAAACATGAACGATGATAAGTTTGGAACACGGTGGCCCAGTTGGCAAGAGCAGCGGGCCAGTGATCTGAAAATCCACCACCGTGTTCCCTAATGGTGGCCGGGGCACGTAAAATAGGTCGTGACTGCAATGTCCTCTAAGTTCTCAAATTTACCTGTGGAGGTGCGGGATCAAGTGTTCCGGTCTCGCCACTTCACTCTGTTCAAAATTACGGGGCCGGTCATTCCGACCCTAGTGGTGCTAATTCAAAACAGGAGCTAATTCAAAACATTCTGGTATAAAGAGCAATGAGAGAGCAGACTTTCTAGGGAAGAAATTTTTTCTTTTGATCTACAAAAGCCTAATTCATTATTAACTTTTAATCCAACCGCACACTCATAAAATAAAATTAAAAGAAATATTTTTTGGTGGGTGTTTTTAAATTTTAATATTTTGTGTCAGAAGAATCAGTGTTTCAGAAACATAAGTTTTACATTCTTTAATTCGTACATCGGATGTATAGCGTTCACCCCTCTAGCTATTAATATGGATGTCCATATGGATCTGATGAAAATGAAAATGCAATTTTCATATCAATGTTTTTTCAGCCATTAATAGTAATTTGACTACAAGGCTTTTACATTTTTTTATATATGATAATATTTTTTTTACCTGTCTCTTATATTATTTTGTTAACGTCTTTTGTCATCCTTTGTTATGAATAATCAGCAAAACGTATAGTTAACCCACAAATACCGGGAGTCAGGGCATTTAGATACATTGCTGTTATTATGAAAGCACAGGAATTAACCTAAACAATAACCTAATACAAATAACCAAATAACGTAATCAATAATTATTCTGATGACTTGAAATATATTAATAAAGCATTTCGATGCCTATATTTCTTGAAATGACATATAAAGCGTTTTCTAACATAAGAACATGCTTCAACCTATCACTACTTGAATACTACACAAACTATTAGCTATCGTCTCTGCCCTTAAAATATTCTTAATTAATTTATCCACCATCATCTATGTCAGAAATGAGAGTAAAACAAATAAAACAAGTGTTCGAATTATTTTTTATAAAGTAACGTACGTAACAAAACAAAGCCAAGTAAATCAGTTAGATTTATTTTTAAAGAGGCAACCGTCTTTATCATCTTCAAACTAAATTTTGACATCACTTATATTGATACTGTTTCTCGACTCTAGAATTGTAATTCTTTGCCATGAATAATATGCAAAACGTATAGTCTGTATAAACGTATAAAATATAAATGTGTATATATATACAAATATTGATTAGCCTAACAAATTACAGATATGAAACTTTCAGCTATGAAATTTAAAGAAAGGAAAAAACCTCATTTATAACAAAATTTAGTGGTGATCTAGCGTCTTAGCGACAAATTTGTATTTAATGTCTTTAGATATAAAACCTTTTTCAAATATATAATATGAAACAAAATCAAGACGCCAAACATACTGCGTGGATATATTTTTAAAGGTAAATATATGCATAAAAATTTTTCATATGAGGCTAAATCTTTCAGCTTAATCCTAAAAATACTGAAACTACTTCAATGAAAAATCTAAAGAATAAATTGGTTAAATGCTGTAAATTTGTTTAAAATATTTCTGAATAAAAAGTACTGTTTACAATGGGGAAAATTTAAATAACATCATGAAAAATATTCTTGCACATCCATCTTAATAACAAAAGCACAAGAACAAAATGTGTCGTCGTGTAGATATGAATAATGCTTTGTCTTTAACAAACGGCCCACTAATATTTATTGTCCTATATCTAACGCGTATCCTAATTTTTCCTCAATAAAGTCCAGCTCTATTTCAAAAATGAAATAGGAAATCGGAAATCGAATTAATCTAATATTCTCTTTAACGCATGTGCGATAAGGTTATTTTTAGACTTCCGTGATCTCGATCCCCCTTCGAAGAAATACCACATGATGGGGGTCATACAATTAAAGAATTCTAAGCCTAGCGGCAAAATCAGAAGTTACTCAGTATAAAAGGTGAGGCAGAGTATTTTCGTGCCCTCTACTTCATTGGCGCTGTTTCATTACTTCCTTGCTCGCTGTCCGCGTACTGCTTAAAATCCTATACCATAATGTAAAATCTGTATTCTCAAGCCCCGGGGTGTGCCACCAGAACTTTTTGTGGGTGCCCTGCTGAATCCGGAATGTCTTCGTTATTGGGAATAATAAAATAATTGAGCTGTTCAACGTGTACCTGTTCTTTTCTCAAGTGTGTTGCGTTACTGCTCTTACCTCGAATGTGTCCACCGCCACGTCTACAAAAGTGTGAATCCATCACCTGTACCGGTCTATTAGAAGTATTACCAGTCACTCTCTCTCTCTTTCTCTCTATCTATCTATATATCTATATATCTATATATCTATATATCTATCTATCTATCTATCTATCTATATATCTATCTATCTATCTATATATATATATATATATATATATATATATATATATATATATATATATATATATATATGTCAAGATTCTTATCGTCATATCTTGCAGTCTTCTGTAATCATGACATGAGTGAATACAATTTACTTATATGCAAAGTAGTTATTGTTCTAGATTAATAACATCTCCGTTCCCGCATCGTCAATGTTCCATTGTCCTCAAATCTTTAACCTTTCATCCGCGAAAACATTTCCTTTCACTTCTAGCTATCCCATCGTTCTCCTCAACTATTAAAATCCCATGGTATAGGTTTTCATACAGAAATTCGTGATTATTCGTCATAGAATTACTCAACCATGATTTCATATTTTCATGATGGTGTGCTACCGTTACGGACTGCCTCGAAAACGCGTACCTCTCCTGAATACAAATAGAGTTTCTATTATGATTTCCCGAATAAATATAAATATATATATATATATATATATATATATATATATATATATATATGAGTGGGTACCCAAAAGTAACCGGAATTTCTTTTTTACAATTTGTTCATTCAGGTTTTATTTGTTTTCTTTTTACAAGAAATCTTTAATTCCCTTCAAAATTCTCTCAATTTGAGCTAATACATTTGTCCTGTCTTTCTTCCATCGCTCAAATTATTTTTTAAATTCATGTGTTTTGTTGCCGAACAGAGCCTCAGTTTTTGTTTTCATCTTTTCCAAGTTGGCCAACCGCTTTCCTTTGAGGTCCTTCTTCATCATGGGAATAAAAAATAAGTCACGCGGAGATAATGAGGTCAACAGGCCGGGTGGGGCAAAGAAGTCATATCGTTTTTTGCTAAAAATTGTCTCACTGTGAGGGGTTTGTGAGACGAGCATTGTCGTGATGGAAAAACGAGTCGCTGGTCTCTCACAAATCGGGTCTTTCTCGCCGCACACTGTTGCGCTATCCTTTCAGCATCCCTAAGCAGAAAGCCTGGTTAACAGTCTAACCTTGAAGAAGGAATTTCTTCTTCAAGGCCTTTTGAACCACCCTTCTCACATCGGGGAAACACGTGAACGTTGTCTTAACGTTTGATTTCACTTGCCGAGCTTTTTTAGGCGAGGGGACAGTGAAGTCTTCCACTGGATTTATTGTTGTTTGGTTTCGGGATCGTCACCATAGAACTACGTCTCATTACCTGTAAATGCTCTGGATAAGAAATTTGGGTCACTTTGGAGATGTCTTTCCATGGCCGAAGTAACGAATTGGCGAAACAGCTTCCACGAAAAACTCACACATACTAAACACAACCTTCCCAGGCACATGACTCTGGAAGCATGGCTTTACGTTCCACTAGCGGAAAAAACCACGTGCCCCGGATGTTCCGCCCATGGTACGGTGATTCCGGTTATTTTGGGCAGACACTCTTGTGTGTGTATATATATATATATATATATATATATATATATATATATATATGTGTGTGTGTGTGTGTGTGTGTGTGTTTGTTTGTATGTTTGACACAATTATAAGAATGTTTATTAATTATGATATTTTGTCTACAATAACAGCTTCACTTTTTCATAACGAACAACGGAGTAAACCTGAGTTTTAAGTTTTTCGAAATTCTCTGGAATATCATTCCTTTAATAGTTCATAAAGTTTCCTTTAGACGCAAGAGGTTTCATACTTTGTCATCTGCGCTTAGGCTGTGAAGAAAACGTAGTATAATTTCCAAAGCAAAGCTTCTCTTCTTTAAACGATGGTTTAAATTTTTTCTTGGGAAATAATCAGAAGATAAATATAAGAATCTCCTTAATTAATTATTGGTATTTTTACATTCAAAACACCACAGCTTTTATTAGCATTTATATTCTTTTAATGCAAATGATTATTTCATAGCTTAATACGTGAAAGCAATTTGGTTTGTTTTGCCACCAGTTTCCGAGAAAATGAATATTTTCCAGTTAAATGTGCCTGTCTGTGAAACAAAATTTAAGCTGATATGATAAATGATGAGGTAACGTTTGCTTTTTATGAATAAAGAAAATATGTCTTTGAGACGGATTCGCACAATACTATAAAATAAGTATTCTTTTAGAAACCATCAAATTATACGGATAAACTAATTTGGTGTTTAAAAGAATTTGAGGTTTTGAGAAATTTTTCTTTTGAATACTATTGAATGCATGGAAGAAAATGTGGTATTTTTTTTAAAAGATACAGAAGTTTATAATTTGGTAGTAGTGTTTTCAACTCTAAATTAGAAAAATAAATCTTGTAACATCGTTTGTAAATAATTACGAAAATTATATAGTAATTATGTCTAAGATAACTTCTAATGACATGAAATTTAACTTTAGGTTATTATGAGTCTGTTAAAATTATTCTCGATATGTATTTTATTATTAGCGCCAAAAATATTTTTTATTTCTTAAGTCACGACGAAAAGATATTTTAAACAAAGTACTATCTTCCTGCTGGGTATGCTTTTCATTATTATACCTATAAATGTAATACCTTCCTCAATTTATCAAAGAAAGGCATTCTAAACAAAAGAATCTTAGTGTGTCATAACTAACATCATTACTTCCGCTCCACGTATGTCTTTCAAAAATTTGAATAGTGAACAATGAACGAATATCAAAAAGATATATTGAGTTCTTAACTGTTAGTCTGTGCAAACAATCTTCCTTATGTGAACTTCCTTCAAAGCCACATGAGAATGCTAATCAAGAAAGCTAATATCGCATCTAACATGCAGTTCACTAACTCAGAAAGTAGTAATCAATAAAATTCGCAATGTTCACTCGACAATAAAAGAGAATGGATATTAATGCAAACATCGGAAGATTACACTGTTATATAACCAGTGTAAGAAACAAAATCAAAATATAAGATTTATTTGAGGAGGGAATTTTAGGCTTTTTCTTATTCCTAAAATTATATTTGCGTATTTTCCTTCTGTATAAGAAGTTTTCAGTGCTATTGTTTCATTAAGGAGACTCACTAGCATAAAATCTTTAAAACATTCAATTTTTGAAAAAAATATATGTTAAAGCCTCATCATTTCTGAACAAAATAAAGCAAACCACAAAAAAATATTCCACTTACTTCCGGAGATATTGATATTCTAAATACTTAATTACTGATCAAGTTTATGGTAAGAAAAATTTTAAACTCATTTTTCTCAAAATGTAATTTTGCATCATTCCGCAACTAATATCTCAAAAACTATGAAACATAATTCCATGAAATTTTTATCACTGCATAATCATGTTATTTTATTGCAAGAAGATAGATCAGTTAGGAAAAATGTATGTTTGAACGACTTTCTGGAAAATTTAAGAGATAATTCAACACAAGCAGAGTATTTTAAATTAGAGATAAGAGTTTTAATAGTTACTGCTCGAGAAATTAACCTATACATGCATTGGGACTTGATTAATTGAAAAATAATTTAATCAAAAAGAGATAAACTGGATCCTGAGTCCACCAAAGAAATTAACGTGTTATCATTTAAATGTGTGTACACCAAAGGCAAGGAAAAAAAGGAATCATTATCATTAATATTTAACGCATGAGGGAACTCATTCTGAAATAGGTACTGAGAGTAGACATTAGTACAATTTTTAACAAGTACAATTTTTTTTAAATCTTTGAATCCTAGTCGGAAATCCTTGGACACATTTTTTCCGAACGTTAACATTCAGGTGAACGAATCCAATAGGGTTAGTACACAGCAGCCTTGTAAAAGTGTTTTTTTATACGAAATTCTGAAGTATTATAAAGCTTTTACTACTTGTGTCGCCTACAACTACAAAATTAAGATGTGTTTCCAGTTACAATACTTTAACTTCCCACACACGCACGCACACACACACGCACACACGCACACACACACACACACACACACAGATATATATATATATATATATATATATGAGTGTGTGTGGGTGTGTGGGTGTGCTTGTTTGTCTTCGCGTAGGGAGAGAGATAGAGAGTTAGAAACAGAAGCGAATGGATAACGTTAGAGAGCAAAAAATCTTTCGGATCTGATTCGAAACGAGATTGAAATTCCTAATGCTTCATCATCAAATTCTACACAATTCCTTTCATTTTTCTCGAAATACGAATATTACGGAGGGGGGAGGGAATGCATTAAGAGAAGAGTTTATCTATTAGAGTGAAGGAGATTGAAAATGAAATATTGTTTTTTTTCCTTCTTGCCTAAATCGATAGAAGTGATTTCTCACCATGCCATTTGCCACTGAGAGCAGAAAACTTCCGGCTTTATTTTCCAGCCATATTTTCTCGACAGCTAATAAAGTGAAAATGATATATATTTTACCTCCAATTTTTGTTCGTTTACCCACAGTTCAATACCTCGAGGATCTATAGAATACCTCGATTAGTTTCCTTTGATTTAGAAGAAAGAGATAGATATTAATAGAAAACATTTCATCGTGGAAGAAAATATTGCAAGAATGAACACATTCAATTTTAAATGTTTCAAATAGTGAATATCAGCTTGGAAAGTTTTTAAAACCTGAGTGTCCTTATGTCGAATGCGGTCTTCTATGGCCATACCAATCAATCGATGAAAAGGAAGTATTAATTTCAATGGCTTACTTCACATACTATCGTATTTTTAAAAGGTATCTTAGAAAGGTATTATCCACGTTACTTGTATACCATACAGGAAATTATATAATGTATCTTTTATTTTGAATGCATATTAAAAACTCCTAAAATCAAACTCTTTCATCCACAGATTTTTTATCAAAAAATTAAGTTTTAGTTTATAAGGATATTTCATGGAATTTTAATTAATTGTTAATTATGTAGTTTTTGTTTCAAAGAAACTCAAGATACTTAAGAATTAAGTAAATTTATTTCAATTCTTTTTACATAATGAAAATTAAAATACCTTTATACACTAGTTTTCAGTTAACATGAACGTTTATTTAAGAGGATTTTCAAATAAAATTATATGAATTAATTATATTGATTTTACATCTTTTCATTTTCCTTTTTTCCCCACGTGTATTGAAAAATGAAACGCAAGATATTTGAAACCTTAATTATATTGTTCAACCTTAATTATATTGTTCATTCTCATTATGAAAAATTAAATTATCTCCATGTATGTAACATAATTCAATGCAAATCAATAAACACAAAAATTATTTTCTTAAAACATAAAAATCCCTCCATTCTCATTATTTAATATAAAATTGTGATAATTACATAAAAAATAAATTAGAATTTTTTTCGCCATTGAAATATTCTTGCAGTGTTTATTTTTTTTCAATTACCTCTAGAAATATGTGAGAGGCGGGCATAAAAATTGTTTTTATAATGAAGGAAATTTATTTCTATTATTTTTCACAATACACCTTACAAGAAGGAAATTCCCAATTTAATCCTACTCACTTGAAGGTGTCCGGCAATTGTAAGAAAATCCGTGGTCGCTGCGGGCAGTCCCGTGCACACGAGTCACGCAAATTCAGAAATTAATTTAGGGTCTTTTTAACCCGTTAGTACTAACTCCTTGTGGAGTTAGACTAAGTCCCCCATTGATGCCCCTGTTAGCTTGTACAAGATCCACTCACTGGCCAGAACCCAAGGATGCTGGGCAATGGCCAAATGGCTAGGGCACTGGCTCTCGCTACCAAAGTCTTGGGTTCGAGTCCCACCTTTGGCATGAACGTTTGCAGCTGTTCAAAATCGGCTCCAAACAGTAGGCTCCGGTCTAATTAAGGAGACAATGGACTATGAATTTTTTTTATTTATTAACCAATTGCTGTGAAATTTTGTGTACTTATACAGTGTTGTTTAAAGATGAAAATTCTATATTTAATAAAAAAATCAGAATCTAATTAATTAAGATATTAGTTAAAATCTGTTTGTTAATGACTCTATTTAAAAATGCTCCATGCGAATTAATTTTTGTCTCAGATATCTAATTTTCTCTATTAAGCTAGCTTTATATCAGGGGTTCCCAAACTTATTTGGCTTACCGCCCCCTTTTCAGAGAAAAAATTACTCACCGCCCCCCTGGAAATGTACCATTCTATGCAAGTAAACAGAGATGCAAAAACAAATTTTCGGCCTTTTATGTATTTGTTTTTCTACCTATATAGACCATATGTTGCTGTAAATAAGACACCTTCAAGCTTGAAATTATAAAATTATTCATTAAAATCAACCACAGTTACACTCGAATTACACATCAAAAATTAAGATGGCTAAGGATAATAGTCGTTTGATAAAAATTACAAATAACAGTAAAACTAATGTGAAGGATGAAGTTGAAGCAAAGCAATCATTTATTTATATTCGGCTCTATTTTAGAAGCATTCTTAAATCACGGCGATTAGTAATTTGCAGTCGGTTTCTGTATTTAGATAACGGATTTGTGACCGCACTGAACCCATGTTCCACTAAATATGATGAAGGTAACGCTGTTAAGAATTTTTGTACCACAGCCCATAATCCAGGGTAAAATGTTGGTATCTCGTTTTGCAGCCAGAACTGTTGATAGCTATGTTTAAATTTAAATTTTAATTCTTCATTTGTTGATACTTCTATCAGTTCTTCTTGTAATTTTACAAATTCCCCTGAGTTTGATCCTGAAAAAGGATCCAAAACCCAATCGTGTATGTTCAGTTTAATAATATCTTCAAACCATTGGTTGAAGTCTGAATGGAGAGCCCCCAAGTTCTGACAATATATAAGCCCGTCTTCATAATTTTTTTCTGCTGCTGATAAATGTGGAAATTGGCTGAATTCCCCTCTTCCAAAATTTTTTTTGTTCAGTAGAAGTTTTGCCACAAAAGCGGAAATCACAGTTTTGTTTTATTAAATTCAGATCATAGCCTTGGAGTTTTTGATTTGCGTCATTGAATTTGTTAAAGAAGTCTGTCAAATAGGCTATGTCATTTTTGGAATCGGTTAAGTTGACTCGCAAATTACCATTGTTTTCTAAGAACTCTAGCACTGAGTCAAAGAGTTTATAAAATCGATCGAAACAGGCACCTTTTGACAGCCAACGACCTTCTGTTTCAAGCAGCAAACGATTGAATTCTTCATCGTTTTCAGAGCAAAGTTGCCCAAACAATCTGTCATTCTCAATGCGTTGCATCTGATTTTGTTGACTGCTTGAACATGCTGCAATGACCTATGCAGGCGTTCATTCAGAATTTTGGCAACTAAATGTTGCCGATGAATGATGCAGTGCACGGCAAATACATTCGGAACGCTCTTTTTAAATATGCAAGAAAACTCCTGTAGCGTCCTATCATCGATGGAGCACCATCAGTAGCAACTGATAAGATATTTCTGAGGGGGATTTCTTTTTCTTGGAAAAACTCTTCCAATGCATGAAATATTGATTTCCCCTTGGTATCAGTTTGCAAATTTCTTGCAAATAATAATTCGTGGCATATTTTTTCTTCTTGTGGGAATCGCACGTATGCTAACAGTAAGGCCTCATTTCCTGGAAAAGTTGACTCATCAAGTTGAATTGAGAACTGGGATTTCTTTAAATACTCACATAATGTCTTCAACATCTTGAGCCATTTCATCAATTCTCCTTTGGACTGTAGTATTACTCAATGGAATTTTCTTTGTGATTTCAGAAGCTGGCTTGTGTAGCATAGTGCGCATTACTTCAGTTATAGCCAGTAGAATTAGTTCTTCCCCAATAGTATGCGGTTTTCCTGATTTAGCAATCATTAGAGAAATATTATTTGAAGCACGCAACCCATCGTCACAACCTTTGGATTCTACTGAGAAGCGTTTTGCTAATGTCGGCTTTCTCAAAAAATTTTCCTTCGTTGCTTTAAAATAAGATAAGGTTTTATTTTTCTTATCAGCATGTACTTTTGTCAAATGTTCTAGTAATCTTGATGGCTTCATCGCTTCATTTGATTAAACGTTTTGACAAATCAGGCACATGGGTAATCTGTTGTTTGCAGGCGACGACAGCTGGCGTTGTCGTCCTGGAAGTAACATGGGTCCAACTCGTAAAACTGCCACATAGTAGGGAGCACCATGTCATCCAAAATAGTGCAATAGGCGTCGGCGTTGAGCTTATCATGAATTGGGACCAAGGGTCCCAGTCCATACCAGGAGAAACATCCCCAGACCATAATTCCACCTCCGCCGAACTTTACCGTGGTCCATCAGTTGGATGCGGTTCTTTCGAATTTTTCTGGACAGCACCCGTCGGTCTCTATCTCCCAGTTTCGTAGATCTGCCTACTCGGGGCACAGTCTGACAATCACAGCTCAGCTTCCACTTCTGAATCGCAAAGGCCACTGTCGATTTTGGGTAATTCAGCTCGCTAGATATGTCTCTTAACTTATTAACCAATGGCGCAACAATCCATAGATATCTCCCTTAAGGATCGGCCATATCTGTGATACCCGACTATTAGATCTTTCTCGAAATCAGATGACTCTGCACTTCGTGGCATGTTGCATGCGACCAATGCCAATGTTGTTTCCTACACAATATTTAACGGCGGAGGGTGTGAAATATATCAGGACCGCAGATATTGTCATTTGTACGGTCGTCCAAATACTTATATGTATATATATATATATATATATATATATATATATATATATATATATATATATATATATATATATATATATATATATATATATATATATATATATATATATATATATATATATATATATATATATATATATATATATATATATATATATATACTAGCTGTTTACCCGGCGTTGTCCGGGTATTTATTTATCCCATTTTTTTATGACACAGGAAAAGGAATGAATTGTACTTATAGTGTAAAATCTACGTAATTTTATTTACAGGTATTTAAAAGTATATATATACAGTATATAAATTATAAACTAAAATTACAAACTCATTATGATATTAATTTAACCTAAAACTTGATTAAAACCAACATTTTTAGTTTTCGCTCCTGAAGCAAGAATAAATAAATTCTTGGGTGAAGTCATCCTTCAGCAAGAAGCGTAAAGTTGTCCGTGAGAGAAACATGGCGATCTCAGATCCATTCCGCACTACTTAATAGACTGTCCCTGTGACTTGTTGGTTGTGATCAACAACACAAGTCTCACTGGAAATTGCAATCTTTTACAGTTAAAAGGGAGATTCGTCGGAATGAGTGGTATCCGTGGGAAAAAAATGTTTCACCCACTCCCTTTCCTGTTAGGATTGTCGCTTCAATAATATTGTCCAGTATTTTTACACACAGTTTTGTGCCGTTGCAAAGTTTTGGCGGGTCGAGTTTCCGTTGCAAGATAATTGGAGATCCAACTTTAAGAAAAAGACGATATGGTGGCAACCCAGCCGGATCAAATGAGTTTAGGAACTCTGTTGGGAAATTGACGACCTTATTGGTATATATTACGGTATCGATAGATTTGTATTCAGTGACTATGCCTGGTAACATGGAAAACAATCGATTGTTTATTTCTTGTACAGCTTCATTTTTAGCAGCAATCATGGCACTCTTTCACAACCACTTCAAATTGGGATAGTTTTGGAAAACAGCCGGATAGACCGCATCTATATGCTTCATAAATATGTCATCAACCCCCTGGCTAAATTATGTTTTCAGAGCCTTTTTCTATTTTTAATATGTAGTTGTAATTAGCTATTCCAAAATTGGGGAATTTTTTTTAAATTCATGCTCTAATAAAAACAAGAAATTGTATGAAATGATAAAAATTTTGAGACAGGTTTTAGGTTAAAAATTTCTTGAAAAAACATTGATTAGTTAAGAAGATATCCTGCGCGATGTGCTACAAAATCACATACAAAGAAAAACAGGTTTAATTTTTTTAGACAAAATGTAATGAAATAAATAAACGAAATACAATATAAATAAATAAACCTACAATTGTGGGAAAGAAAACCAGTGATGTAGCGAGCATAACTGGAGCCCGAGATATGATACCTTTTTGGCACCCCCCCCCCGGAAAGACATATAGTAATACAATATATAGAATTAGTTATTTGGGGACCATTGGCACCCCACTGAGAGTGGTGCCCGGAGCATGAGAGACCCTCTTGCCCCCTCTCACTACGTAAAATCTTAATTCATGCCCAAATAAATTAGAAAAAAATAAATAAATAAATTTCCAACATAAAAAATAAATTTTTTCCAAATAACTTTCCAACATATTGTAGGAAAGGATAAACATTTTCGTATAGGTTTTAGGTTAAAAATTTCATGAAAAAATATTAATTTGTTAAGAAGATATTCTGAAATGCTACAATATCACATATGAAGAAAAACACGTTTAAAATTTTTACGGCAACTTAGACAAAATATAATGAAATAAATATAGGAAATACAATATAAATAACTATACCTATAATTGTGGGAAAAAATTATTTTAATGCATGCTCCAATAAAAACAACATATTGTAGGAAATGATAAAAAATTTGGTTTAGGTTTTAAGTTAAAAATTGCATTAAAACTATTGATTAGTTAAGGTGATATCTTGCGTGGCGTACGGCAACTTAGGAAAAATAAAATAAAACAAATATATGAAATACAATACAAATAATTCTGGCAACATAAACAATTATAAAATATTTTTCATAACTTTCCTCAAATTGTATGTTGTATGTAGTATTAGAACAAATCAACTTTTTCAGTTTTAACAGAAAAAAATGTGTAAAAAGAAAATTATTTACCTATGTTTTGTTAATACGAGCACACTGTAAAAGTAGGAACTCAGAGTTGAAATAAACTTTTCCCTATTTTTTTCGCGTTCAAATAAATCCTGCGAAGACAAACAATTCAGCGTTTGGTTTGGTCTCTCTCGTCCGGTCATAAAATTCACCCCTGTAGCAAAGTGCATATATACCTCTAATTATATTTAACAACCTCTCAATGTCCTTGGCCCCACCGGGAATATTTTCCCAAACTATGTAAATGTGTGTCTAATTATTATTATTATTATTTTTTTTTTGCATTAGCGGTACTCAAAGCCCATATGGTCCGGTTACAGTTATGGCGGTCCATCTTAAACTTTAAAGATCTCTTAGGCGGAATCATCAGTGACCGGAAGTGGCTAAACAAAGTGGAAACGGGAAGTCAATTCGTGCAAAAAATTGATTGAGGAGTACTGCCCAAGATGCCCAGGGCTGTAAATAAGACCAAAAATAGGAACTAAGTCACTAGATACTTAACAAGTCTCACAATACATGATTGTTTCCCACCTAGGTTTTTCCCGTATACTCTGTGTCCAGTGTCCTCCGAATATTTTAGAATTGTCTTGTCTTCTTTCTTTATGATTTCACCGCCCCCCTATTTTCATTCACCGCCCATCAAATGTCACCAGAGGCGCTACCGCCCCCCTGGATCGTTCCAGCGCCCCCCGGGGGGCGGTATCGCCCACTTTGGGAATCCCTGCTTTATATAGTTGTAATAAAAGTTAGTAGAAATATATGATTTACAGTCATATTTATAAAAACTAGAAAAGAAATCGATAAAAATAGGTCATTTTGTGCAAAATTTTATGAAAAAAAATTTTTCTTGTAAAAATTTTAAGTTGTTTTAAAATAGTATAATGAATTGATTACTAAGTTTTATTCTAACATATATAAACAATCATTTTATGAAATTTTATGAAAATTGAAGAAAACATTTGACGCATGGAACATTTTGAAATTCCCGAAACAATATGAAAACTTGTTTTGAGAAAATGGCACTTAAAGGTTTAATTTGACTAACATTTCCATTGTTTTCGTTTGAAAAAAATCTTATAACTCGGTTAATAATGATCGGATCAACATACTTTTTTTAAATTTAAGCTAATGAGTTGCAGAATCATTTTCTGAAAGAAAAAAAATCGTTTTGGAGACATATTTTTGTCAATCTGAAGGTCCATTGTCGCTTTTACTCTCGTGTGGCAAAAGTTGACCGTATTGCTCCAAACTAAATCAAACACACAGTGAATACTACTTAACCAAGAGAGTCATAATTACTCCCGTCTTTACCTGTACCTATACGAAGTTCATCACTGTTGAATTTTGGTACTCTGGAAAGGGGTCACATTGCCCAAATGCTGGAATCCGGCATTAGAGGAAGGAAAGTGGGTTTTAAAAAATTTAATTTTCAACCTGAATATCGGATATTATAAAAGAGAGTTTCTTTGTAGATTGCGTTGCGTGTGTCACAATTACCCCCCACCTCCAAAAACAAAAACTTCTTTCCAAAACAGAATTAGCATTTCACTCTACTGGTTGTTCTTTGCTTATTTTCAACTGATATCAAGAAATCAGGTGTAAATTAACAACGGCTCATAAATACAAACGTTCACTTTTATAAAATTGGCAAATGTTACTTTTTTAATGGATAATATAAGCCACTGAAGTAATGCAAAAGTGAAACAAAAACGATATCTAAAAGTTTATGATTGCACGATATTGTTACTCTTTTCAAAAACAATTTTTTTTTCTTTTCAATGATTATTTTTTATTGTTTCAGCAATCTACTTTTGTTTTTCAACTATTCTTATGATCATTTCAAATAAAATAGTGTACACTGCATCAATAAAATCTATATTCATGAGATGGCTTATATTTTTTTTCAGTTTTGGTGACACGAATCTGAATTATATTTATATATCAATTATATAAATATAATTGATATATAAATATAATTGATATATAATTATAATTGATATATAAATATAAAAAAATATGGCTTATATTTTTTTTCAGTTTTGGTGACACGAATCTGAATTATATTTATATATTAATTATATTTATATATGTATCAATGTTATGTTAACTATATAATCAAAATCATTTGATTATGTAGATAATATAATTAAATAATTTATTATATAATCATTTAGTAAATTATATGCTAAATGTAAATTATATATTATATAATTTACAAAAATATCCTATATTGCATCCTATTTAAAAAATTATTCACATAAAACATCAGAATTATTGGATTTTTCTCTAAATTCTCTTACTTTTAAAACCCTTACGCGAATATTTTCGCCAATTAGTTATTAAGTTGGGATAGTCATCCGCTGTGATATTTGGTTCATGTTTCAGATACTAAGTAATGAACATAGATTCTAAACAGAGCTAATTAATAAATTGATTATTATTAATTAATAAATTATTGATTTCCAATATTAACATGTCAGTATAGGAAGGAGAAAATATACTGTAATTTGTTATTGAAATACAGGAAAAAGTATGTGTAACCCATAATATTTTTTAGTACATAAGTTACTTTTCATGTTTTAATTGCAACATATATCTTTAAGACGTCAAAAGGAAAACGACTCAAAGATTATTTTTCAAATGGTCAATATACCATATTAGGCGCATTCTTGGCTTTTTTTAAGACGAAAAATGAAATAAGAGAATAAAGTGACAGACATGTACTAGATCAAGCGTTGAAGACGCCCTGCTAATCGTCTGTAAAGGTTGTCTAAATCCACCTCCCTACAGTTTTGCTGTGAAAAACTGACAGAAATATAAAGTGAATGTTTTATTCCTATTTATTTTACATTTTTATGAAAATATCTTGCTAAATAAAATGAACGAATTGAAAGTTTAGAAAAAAAAATTATTATGAATGAAATTTTTTTTCCTCTCTTAATCTTATGATCGGTAAATGCATATTTTAATTAATTTGAAGATTGTTCCAATGCAAGATTTTGAAACTGCCTACACCAGAACAGAAACTAAAATAAACCATGCTTCAACATAGTTATTTAGATATTTAAAAAAATGTAAGTTAAATGGGAGATCTTATGCTAATTTCTTATTTTTATATTTCTATGTGATCCCTTACTATTAATTCTACTATGCATACCCTTTACTATAAATATCTTTGATTACTTAGATGTATTACTTGAACTCTTTATATAATTCTCACCTGTAAAATGTTATGAGCAATCATTTATGAATAATATAAAACAAACTTAAGATGTATCTGCGCAAATCTCAAAAAAAAATATTAAAATTTCATAATTTTGCGTAAATTTTGTATAAATTTTGCTATGCTAATACCAGTGTTTAAATGTAGGGTAGAATTTCAAATGAAAATATCTGAATTTATTCAAATCATTTACTTACTAATTTGAATCTTTAATTGTGTATTCTATAAACAAAATTAACACGACAACTAAGAAGGTATTATAAATAGGCATTATGTTATGGGCTCACACCATTTATCAAGAATTTTTTTTTCATACACTATAATTATTTTCTTTGCTGTATCAGTAGATTTCTTTAAACATTGCACTCCATTAAATCTTACCTAGAATTTTTTTTTTAGCTTTACATACTTACGAGTACATACATAAAAGTAAAACTACTTTAGTCTCATTACTTGAGTCACATTTCTTCAACGTACATTTAAAATTAGCTTTCCATTCTTTTATTTGATAAATACATCATTCCCTATCGAGAACTTTCAGGAAGCATCTCCTTAGAATGCAATCTCACAATTTATCAAGAGGACATTCTGCTCGAACCCTACGCATAGGCTATATTGAACAATTTCGGTTCCCTACTTGCTCCCTAAAAAATTCCATTCACTTCACCGTAAATAATGTTTGCCATACCATACGCATGCGCTGTTGTCGTGGTGGGAACCCTGAATAGATCTCTAAATCACGCGGACGTTAATTGCTGTCTATAAATGGGTTCTGTTACTGCTGCATAAATGGAACCATCGGCAACAGGAAAACAATGGCAAAGACACCTGAATTTTATTTCTTCGTCAGCTAAAATATTTTTATTTAAATTAGAATATTCATCATTATAAGCGTATCATATGAAATGACGTTTGAACGAACGAACACACACACACATACATACGTATATATATATATATATATATATATATATATATATATGAAAGATATAAAATTTAAGTTGATCCCCTGTAAATTTTCTTCCCTTCCCATGCTTAAGATCGCATTACCAAATTCTGTTTTCAAGAACCCAGGAATATTTTTCATAGCGTCAGCAATTCCTGGGCAAGCCACGAAACTGTACGACTACTTTTCTATGCCCAAATAAGGTAATCGTTCTGCACAACTGATGCAGCTTGCAAAAAACATCTTTGGTCAGCAAATTCTTCAACCGCAGATACCTCTATACTCAAACCCCGGGAATCACTTGGGTGTTGGCTTTCCAGTAGATAAGATGTCTGTTTAGCCACTCGGAAATAAATTTCTTTTTCTAATATTTCTGTAATCTGATCTTATTTCATTACAGAATTTATAGCCGGTAGGATTTTTAAAAGTTTTAAGAAAAACTAAGCTGTGATGATCTGTATGTACAGTAAAATGTGACCCATGAAGGTAGCAATGGAATTTATCAAGACTATCAATTATGGACAAACATTCTAATTCCGTTATCGTATAATTAATTTCATATGGTCTAAGTCGTCGGGAGTGATATGCAATTGGATGTTGAGTTCCATCAGGATGTTCTTGTTTTACTATGGAGGCTATGGCTTCTTTTGACGCATCAACATAGACATGGCAAGGATAATTTGAATTATAAAGGGCCAAAATGGGTTTTGAGATTAAACTATCTTTAAGTTTTTGAAAAGCTTGTTGACATTCAGGCGTCCATGCCCATTTCTGGTCTTTCTTTAAAAGGTTATTTAAGGGAATTCTAATTTTAGCGTAATCAGGAATAAATTTATGATATACGTTAATGGTGCCTAGAAATCTTTGTAAATCTTTAACGTTCCTTGGGGCCAATAATTTTTTTATTGTTTCTACATTAGTATTATTTGGGCTGTATGATCCATGCTTAACTTCATAGCCAAGAAAATCAATAGTATCTTTAGCAAAATGACATTTCGATTTTTTAAGTTTAATATTTTCCTTTTCACAAATTTCAAAAATGGTCTTTAAGTGCTGGATATGTTGTTCTAATGTCTCTGAGAAAATAATTATATCGTCAAAATAATTTAGAGCAAAGTTAACTTGATATTTATGAAGTATACGCCTAATTGTTCTTTGGAATATTGCGGGAGCATTCTTAAATCCAAACGGCAGTCTGGTAAATTGGTACAAGCCATAGTTAGAAGTGAAAGCAAGCTTTTCAGCTTCCTCATCCTCTAATTTCAGGTGCCAATACCCACTACATAGATCTAACGTAGAAAATACCTTAGCATTGGTCAATTTGTCTAGAACACTGTCTATTCTGGGAATGGGTTCACAATCGGTTTTTGTAATTTGGTTAATTTTCCTATAGTCAATACATAGTCGAGTCCTAGCATTATCTTCTTTCTTAAATGCGAGAGTAATAGGTGAACTATATTGGCTATAACTAGGTTTAATAATTTTAGCTTTTAACAAGGCATCTAATTGTTTCTTTATCTCTGCGTCATCTCTAGGCGACGTTTTGTATGGTCTTTGACTTATAGGAAGTTCTGAGGTTAAGACTACTTTTGGCGATTCTAATTTAATTTCTCCCACATCAAACTTATTCTTAGCAAAAACATGATCAAATTTTTTAATAAAATTGTCGGGTTGTGATGGCCACACAACTCGAAAACATTTTTTTTTCATTCGGCAAAATTTTTATTTTTGGATCTTGGGGTTTTCCTTTGAGAGCAACTACAGTTGAGAAACTGAATCCATCTACCTGCATTTGATCATCCACAAAAATTTTCTTTTGAAGTGGTGGGAGGAATCTGTTTTAACCTCCTTTCCAACTTCAGAGTCAGCATTCCCCAGCAAACGTGAGGATACACGGTTGTTTGAGAGAAATGTGATTTGTTTGTAAGAAGTAAGGTATGTTAAAGGTAGTAAATGTGTATTGCTATTGAAACGAATTTTGATGTAATGAAGTTGTTTTATTAATGTAAAAGTACTTTGAAGAATATGAAGAGATATTGATATGGAATGAATGTAAAAATTTATAATATTGTAATTTTGCACGAATAGAGAATTGTAATGAATATGAGAGTACTCAAGGAAGTTAAAAAATATAATACAGTGAATTTTGATAGTGATACAAACAATGTCAGTATTAATATAATATAATGTGAGAACTAATAATACAATATGTGGACAGTGTTAAGAGATAGTTTCCAGGTAGTGTAAATATTTATATTGTGTTTTATTCATATCAAATATATCAAGATAATATGTCATGTAATCATAGAATTTATGTTATCGTCTTATATTTCGAATACAAGTCTTAATTTTGAACTTATACTGTAATTATGGTTAAGTGCATACGAAGCAAATAAGATGAAGGATAGTAGGGAAACCGCATGGACCTGCTATCTGGAGGAACCATTGTGGACTTTGCCAGATATTTTTGTAATCTTCTGTTATATTCTGTATAATTGTAATATTTTGTAGTTTATTTTTTTATGTTATGTATGAGAGCCTCCACCCGGGTAGACAACGTTTTTAAAATGGGGGATATGAAAGATATAAAATTTAAGTTGATCCCCTGTAAATTTTCTTCCCTTACCATGCTTAAGATCGCATTACCAAATTCTGTTTTCAAGAACCCAGGAATATTTTTCATAGCGTCAGCAATTCCTGGGCAAGCCACGAAACTGTACGACTACTTTTCTATGCCCAAATAAGGTAATCGTCCTGCACAACTGATGCAGCTTGCAAAAAACATCTTTGGTTAGCAAATTCATCAACCGCAGATACCTCTATACTCAAACCCCGGGAATCACTTGGGTGTTGGCTTTCCAGTAGATAAGATGTCTGTTTAGCCACTCGGAAATAAATTTCTTTTTCTAATATTTCTGTAATCTGATCTTATTTCATTACATATATATATATATATATATATATATATATATATATATATATATATATATATATATATATATATATATATATATATATATATATGTATATATATATATATATGTATATATATATATATATATATATATATATATATATATATATATATATATATATATATTATTTATTTATTTATTTATTTATTTATTTATTTATATAAGTGGAATCTTGATCGATCGCTCCCCGAATAATCGTTTTTTCCGTATGTGTCGAATATTTCATCCAGTTTCTATGCTAATATTTCTTTGTTATGTTCCGTACCTCTATACTTTTCCTACGTTTATCATGTAGTGCAATAGGTCCCTTTAAAACGATAGATAGAGGTTTCACTGTGTGTATATATATATACATTTTTTAGACGATTTTGGTAAGCATTAATAAAAATTCGTTTGCTGCAAAAGAAATAATTGCAATTGTACTATGTTTTTAAAAGTCAAAATAATCTTCTGCGGCTTGAAAGTTTTGTTTTTATTCAAAATGGTGTTTTTAACAAAGCAGTGGTTCGAAGGCTACATTTATGCTCTTTCCGAAGAGAAATATGCATACTCCGTTATCCAACAACGATGTGAGAGTCATGGTTTTGTGATATCTAAAGCGTTGATTGGTAATATCGTCAACAAGAAATGATACAAACGTCAAATTGGAGCCTCAAGTGGGACAAAAATTCCAAACAAGTATCCAAGGAAAAAACGGACATCTTCGACTATTTCAAAGGTACGTTGTTTAATGTTGAAAGAAAATCCCCCTAGTAAAAGGACAGTTGCAAAATCATTAAAATGCTCGGTGTCCACTGTAAACAAAATGATAAACTTTTATGTAAATCTCAAGAAAGCGAAAAAACGCAATGTTCATCGTCTTCTTCCAAATCATATCGCTGAACTCGAGACACGCTACAGAATTCTATATGAGAAACATTTATCCAAAGAAAAATGGAAAAAAATTGTCACAATAGATGAATCATGGGTGTATTTAAATGATTGCAACAAAAAAGAGCCTTTTATTATCATAAAAGGGGAGAAAAAAATTTAAGTACATGGTTCAAAGAATCGAAAGAATGTTTTTCTAAGGGATTCATGATTGTTGCTGGTTTTTCTTATAGTGGCAAGTTAAAAATAAAGAGAGTGGAAAAAATGTCAAGGTTAACTCCAAATACTATCAGGAACATATTTTATCGCCAATTTTTCTGAATGAAATACCATCGCTTTACCCACAGTGCCATCAATCTGTGAGACTCCATCAGGACAAAGCTAGCAGTCACACATCAAAATCCACTGTAAATTTCCTAAAAGAAATGGAACAAAAAACTGGTATTAAGGCCATACCCTTCACTGATATCCCTACTAAATCTCCCGATGTATCACCTATGGATTTTTGTGCTTTCGGACTTTTAAAATCTGCATTATCCAAACGTCGTCCCAAAACCCTTAGAGGACTCTGGAAAGCTGTTCAGGAGGAATGGGATAGAATATCTCTTCTGACATTTCAAAAGGCATTATTATCCTGGAAATTGCGGCGTCGAAAGATAGTTCAGAATAAGGGATGTCAAATAGAACATTTAAAACACAAGAATTTTATGTAATTTATTTTTGTGAATACAATATACATCGTTTAAAAAATTTGTGAACAGCCGCTGTATATATACATTTATATATGTATGTATTTGTTTGTATGTTTTTAAGTGTGTGTATGTGCAGTAGTAAAGAAAACTTACACAAAAACTGATTAGTTGTTAAGAATGGTACAGCAACTTGCAAAGTACTCAATAAAAAAAAACCTTTTTGAATATATGTATAGTCACATACATGCATTTAGATACTTGTCGTAAACATTTTTTTAATGCAGAAAAAAGATAAAAATTGGTTAGTGCTGAGAAAAGAGACAATATATTCTTAATCTATTTATGAGTATTTGATAAAGTACCAATTAAATGTATGTAAGATTTAATGCATACATTTATATGTTATAGTTAATATTTAAAAAATGGTCTACCACTGACTAAAGAATGTATGTAACACACCTATTTATAAATTAATGAAAATTCTACTGTAGTTTGTAAATGAACAAAATATATAAATTACTTAAGCTGATTAAAATGCGTGACTTTATTTTCCATTTTTAGACTTCAAACTAAGGTATAAAGTTAGTCGACATTTAACTTTTTTTTAAAATTTTAAATGTGTGATTGAATCGAATACCTTTATTTTAACAAAATTAACGATACATGTATGTACCGAATTTTTATTTCAAACAGATGGATGCGTAAAAATTTCAGATAATGAAACGGTTAAATTTTATATGATTGTTGAAATATGTAATAGACTATTTCAACAGTTCATTTTTTCATATGTCTAAACTCAATTGCAATTATAATTTTAAAATTAATTTTCTGTGTACAATTTAAATGCATATTTAATCATCATAAAATGTTAGCACTTTTGGATTTTAAAAGCAAACTGTATACAGAAATATAATGATTAAAAAGAATAAAGAATAAATACGAATAAAATTTTAATTAAAAACGCTATTTAAGAACTCTATGCATAGTTTAAATTTAAATTTCCTTCGGTAAGTACTTTATAAAATTATTTGAAAAAATAAATGATTATAGTTATAAAACTAATAGGTTAGAATTGTTCGTATTCTAACTTTATTTTATAATGAAATTAAAATCCCAAATATGGTACTTGCGTAATCAATGACATTGTGTGGTGGGATATTGATAAGTCGGTTGTAAGATAATGTTCTATTAGAAGATATATAATGTCAAGTCTTAAAACCGTCGGTTGAAACAAATGACAAATAAGTTTGAACGAAAATTTGCAGAGGCTACAAGGAGAATTTTTGCGAAAAGATTTGGGATTTCAGAAAGACGTACAAAAGAGTGTAAATTTAAAAAAAAATTCTGCCTGAGAAGATGAAGTTCTACAACGTTACCTCTGATTATGTATGAAACAATGGAGGAATGTTTAGACATACTGAAAAATGATAATGGGTACCAGGTAGCCTAGTAGTAGCGCGTTGGGCTCCAAACGTATCATGCTTACTTTGAATTAAGACTAACGGCATTAAATACCTTTATGTCTAGGCTGAGTATGGGCAAGTTAAATATGTAGACCGGAAAGTCCTACCACGAGGTCAGTGGGGGATGGAAGGTGCAAGCCCTACAGATGTCGCCCCTGGGGGTGCTCGTTTGATGTTGAGGGGGAACCAAGGGAGCCATGTCGACTAATCTGTATGGTGCTCCTATATAAAAAGTGGTAAAAAATTACTGAGTTTAGTAGTTCCCATGTTACAAGACAATTGTCTCAGTATTGGCGAAATAAAGAGAGAGACATAATCAATGGGTAGGCACGGTGTCACGCATTTTAACTTTTCTCGATGACCAGAACAGAGGGCCGAACTTATGAATTACAAAAGAACTATTCCAAGTTCGAAGAGATCCTAAAAAAGAAAGACTTATGGTTGTGAAAGGAGAAATCTTGAAAATCCCCATGACCTTCCCCCTCCAGAAAGTGTACAAGTAAAATCACCCTTTTACTTCAAATGTTTTAGTTAAAACCCCTGATTAAGATTAAAGAACAACTGCACCAATTAGTACTTTCGATGTCTGGAGCAAGACGACAGCTACCCAGTTCCTCTAACCCCGAGAGACAGGTTCTAATTAGGGATGCGACATCGATGTCGATGTTTTCAAAACATTGGTGTTTTGATAAAAACATCGATGTTTTAAACATCGATTTATTGAAGCCGATTTTTTGTAACATCAATGATTTGTGCTCAATGTTTTACGTTGTCTTGATGCTTTTTTTAAATGAAAATGCACCATAATAAAAAAATATTAACCACGTAGCATAATTTTCCCACTCAGTAAATGTAAGTCTGAATTCTGAAAAGGACGAATACAAAAGGGGGAACGATTAGAGACAAATGGCAATGAACAACCAATGAATAATAATTATATGCCTCAATAGCTCCAATAATTGTTATTTACAGTAAAGGAAAAATAAGCTTGTTCAGTTTTTCCCCATACGTTGGTTTTGTATCAGCACTTCAAATTGGTGTAAATGTATGAAATTTTCTTTTGTATTATTTAATTTGAAAATAAAAGATTTGTTAATAAATTGCAATAATTTCTTCCTCAATTTTCTGGTAAAAGTAATAAAATGTGTAATGGAAATTCTCCGATATGCGCTGACTCTAGCAACCAAGTTTTTGTCATTTGTGTCAGCCCGATCTGAGAGTAAAATTACCCCCCCCCCTCATGACTAACCGAAGTAACATTAATCTTAGAGGTTACTAAGCTAGTTTTAAAAAATGAAAGTTCATAAACATCGATGTTTAAAAAAATCGATGGTTTTGGGGCGATGTTTTATTAGCATTGATCTTTTAATATTGAAACATCGATGTTTTGTTGTCGATGTCGCATCCTTAGTTCTAATACTATCTGCCGTCAATCATTGATGAGAGGTGTCTTAAGAGAGGGCGGAAACTGACGCATTTGGTGGAATATACCGTGATTGCAGAAAATGTTAATAAAATGTCTTCCCTATCACTGAGTCTCAAAATACAATGTATTACATCTAATTAAATTCAAGCGATATTAATGTAAGCATGGGGCAAGGACTTAAATAAGGAAAAGTAAGGTAAAATATGTTTGAATATAATACTCTAAAATAATTTAGTAGACGTCAAAATAACCGCTTTTGTGGCTAAGCTACCTGTACGAATAATATCAAATCACTTGAATCAAAATACAGTATTGGAATTTATCTACTCGTAATCCTTTCATCAAAAAATAAATTTATACATTTCACTTAATGTAACATGTGCATCACTAATAATTCTAAAGTAATGATCGATAACTATAAGTATTGAATTATAAACAGAATAAGCTAAAACATTAATAATTCTAAACTTATTGTACGAAATTTCATTTTCCTTTTACTTAATAAGGAAAATACTATATGTTTCAATTCATTCTCAATCTACTAGAAACTAAACTTTCAAACAAAAGACGCTATTTTAACTATTTATCTCGCAAGTGACTTGCGATGAGTTTAATATAAACGTGAATCTGATATTCTTGAAAGTGTAACAAAGAAAGAAGAATGCATTAAAGCACCTCCAAGTGGGGAAAGGTACATTATGTGATGTTAATGATTGAACACAAATTCAATTAAAGTATTTTTAAATCTTCAGGCAGAAAATGAAGCATGATTGAAAAATGGGAAGAAATAATATACTGAACGCAAAAGGTAAAAGTCAGGTGTAATAAAATCTCATTATACATAGAGTATCTTCTTTTAAGCATCATTTTATCTTGTATTATTTTAAAATAGTAAGTATTGAAATATCTGAATATGATATCAGTGTATAAATATTGTTATATAAACATTTTAAAAAGTCTTTCTTAGGATGGTTTAATATTTTTCAAGCTTTGTTTAAAGCTTAGGATTTTTCTTTCTGTATTACAAATGAAGGACCGTATTTATTCGGGTATAGGCCACGTGGGTGTATAAACCACACCTGAATTTTCAGACAACATTTGGGGAATTTTTATTTTCTGAATTCCGTTGTAGACTTAAAATAGCATAGTTCTGCGAAATGTAGCAATGTCGTACATTTATCTCGCAAGTGACTTTAAATTTTCTATTAATTCAAAAAGTTTATCCTTATTTTGAATAATTCAATAATAGTAAAGTCGATATAAAAGAAAACACTATTTATGGATATATTAAGCAAAGTTTTATTTCTCCTCCTAACAAGATGTTTCTGAACGTTTTATTGTCAGGTTTCTAACTGAAATCTTTTTTTTTCAATGATTTCTTCTATTTATTAGAAAGAAACGTGATCCAAACTCTTAGTATATTTATCCATACATGAGGTAAATTGGTTATTACAAATATTAAAAAATTATAATTCTGCATTACGTTTACCTGCGTAAGTTTATTTGGCCCGGGACAAACTAGTGGTTAGCGCGTCAAATTCAACACCCAGGGTGCTCAGTTCAAATCCCGACAGGCACCACTGAATGCTTCTGTGTCTTTTGAGGGTATAGGCCAGAGGAGGGGAGCGCACGGCCTGCGTGATCTTCTTGTGCGGCCTTCATAAAAGATAACACTTGTATTAAATAATAATTAATTTTATAGATTACTACAATTTGCAAATCAATGGAATTAAATAAACAACGGCATGAATGTATGTACGCAGGCTTCGCGTTACAAAGCTTGATCCAAATATTCAATTACTTTCAAGCAAGAAACAAATGCAAATATCCTACTAGATTAAATTTTCTATCGGATTTTAAAATTATTTTAGGAATTGTTCCTATGTCAGTTATTTATAATTTAATACTATTATTTTTCTATTGTATTTCTTTATAACTAGCCGCTGCGCGACCAGCATGGTCGCTTTTAGTTTCATATTTTCTTTTGCAAAACAACTCAACTGAAAGAAACATATATAAAGAATTTTACCATTACCTGTCATCATAAATATACACTGTAAAGTGGTAGTGGGATCTCAGCCAAAAAATTATAATCACTACAAAATTCTCTATAAGTCTTATTCTAAAACATAGTGATTAAAAAAAATGTGATATATTAATCTGTAAAATATTTCTCAAAATTAAGATATCTACATTTTATCATTACATGAAATAAGAAATTATTGAAGAAAATTTTTCCCTTAAAAATAGAAGTAAAAATTCAGTAAGTACTAAAATATAGTATGGATTACACCACCCTCTGTATGTAATATTGTTCACAATTCAGAAATCTACACTTAATCATATCAAATAAAAAATTGTAGGGAAAATTTCTTCACTTATAAAATGGAGTAAAAATTCAGCAAGTATTAAAAAAGTGTAGAAAATTAACTATTACTTGCTATTAAGGTATTATAAGATAATTAATAATATTTTACTATGATATTCCTAAAACTTCTTGATATTCACAGCTGAGAAATTCAGAAATAGGAGACACTACAGTGACAGAATCAAAAGAACAAACTCTAGATAAACTTACATACAACTGTCCATGACTTAAATTTTACTATGATATTCCTAAAACTTCTTGTTATACACAGTTAAGTATTTCAGAAGTAAGAGATACTACAGTGACAGAATCAAAAACACGGATTCTAGATAAACCTATATTCAACTGTCCATGACTTAACACAGGATTTGATAGATCTAAACATATTTTGTCAAAAGTTTTTCCTCTTAAATACATTTAGAAAAACCGATAGAACAAATGAATAAACTAAAATTATCTCGATAATAAATTAAAATTATTCACGAGTAAAATACAGCAATTAAATTGTACCAAATTACGTGCTATCGTCGAGCCACTACATACACGCGGTTGGCCGATAATGTTTACCTCTGGTAGTTACAGACGTTGCCATTCGGAGTGTAGAAATATCGTCGATTTTTGTGCCGCATACCTACGCGTTTTATATATATAGATGTTAAAATTATTTAAAAATACTTCTACTTTATTATTTTTATTTGAAGTGGTATTTAAATATGTAGATTTTTATTAAAATTTAAAAATCTGGATATATATATATGGGCTTACATAAATGAAAATACCAACAGTGAAATATAAAAAATTATAGTGGTATCTATGAATCTTATAATTTTATTTCAAAAAATAATAATTAATGATTAATGTTGTAACAAGTTTTTACCCTTATATGAATACAAAAATATTTTATATTGTAACTTTTTAAGTCAAATAATAAATAAGTAAGGACTTATTTTTTTGTTATTTACCTATATAATGCACCGAATTGTTAAAACTATTCCTAACTATAAAAATTTCATAAAAGTCGCATTTATAGGTAGGTACATCAACTTATGCGGCCTCCTTTATTACTTCCTAATTTACATGTGGCCTCTAATGGTAAAAAGGTTCCCCAACTCTGGTATAGGCACTTCAAATATGTAAGACGGAAAGTCCTTTCGTGAAGTTTGTAGGAGCAAGAGGAGCCACCAGGTATCGCCCTTGGGTGTGGTGATTCAAAACAGTGGTGGCGACGGACAAAAGTGACGCTCCAAACTGTGTGACGCCCAACAGCCGTGAGCTAGACGTAAAACGCATCTCTTCGCACTGCAACCTTCATGGACCTGTTTTGGATTTATCCGGACAAGGGGGGGGGGGGGGATAGAGGAGAGTGGCGTTAGGAGCAGCTGCAACTACAACATAAAGTTGATATGATGTCTACATATTAAACTCATCATTTGGAAGGTACAAAGTGTTATAAAATTCCTCGAAGTATCCTTACACCGGATTCTAACGCTTGCCTTTTTAATTTTAACTTCAGTTCAAACACATTGTAAAGAAATTTCACCATAAATCAACTTCCAATTTGCTTCATTGATCTGGTTGTAAAAAGTTTGTCCTCAACTCTTTGTAAAAAAAAAACCTATTAATTCTACATCAATTTATAATTCAGATTTTAATATTCATTGCCATATTTAACTGTATTTTACATTTATGCAAATTATGGTTGTTTTATTATTTAAAAGCAAAAAGACGGTTTTGCCGCAAAACGAGATCAAACTTATTCCTCATAAATATCAAAATCCAATTTTCAGCACCTTAAAATTTTTAATAAGTTATGACTTTATACATTATCCAATCATTCTATTCTTTATTACCAAACCTACAATTTTCCACAAATCGAAATTAGATATCCTAGATGTTTTATATTTTAAATAAATAGATATGTCAGACATGAGAAAAATAAACCTTAAACATTAGTTTTAAAGACCATTTTAAGTAAGGAAAATCTTCAGCTGTCTAAAGAATTTATGATTTAAAAATGTACTTTTAGTGAAAGGATTCATTCAAGAAAATTTTCTTACGGTTTCGTTACGATGGATACAAGAGTTAAAAATGAACATTAAATCCTTTCCATTAATTATGAGGTGATGTTTCTCTGAAGTGTGGATCTTTACAAATTTTGTTCAATACGAAGCGAAATAGATACTTTTCTGCCCAGAATCCATTCGCATATTTTAATCTATACAAAATGAGTAATGAATCTCTCTCCAAAACTTCAAAAGTTATTAATCAATTGCTTCGAGCTTGTGAATACTTTTTAAAAGAAAATGCCTCATTCAAACAATTTTGAATAATTTTTGAGAAGTGACAGAAAAGTTTAATATAAACGTGAATCTGATATTCTTGAAAGTGTAACAAAGAAAGAAGAATGAATTAAAGCACCTCCAAGCGGGGAAAGGTACATTATGTGATGAAAATGATTGAACACAAATCCAATTAAAATATTTTTAAATCTTCAGGCAGAAAATGAAGTATGATTGAAAAATGGGAAGAAATAGTATACTGAACGCAAAAGGTAAAAGTCAGGTGTAATAAATTCTCATTATACGTAGAATACCTATTCTTTTAAGCATCATTTTATCTTGAATTATTTTCAAATAGTAAGTATTGAAATATCTGAATATGATATCAGTGTATAAATATTGTTATATAAACATTTTAAAAAGTGTTTCTTAGGATTGTTTAATATTTTTCAAATTTTGTTTTTAGCTTAGGATTTTTCTTTATTTATTACAAATGGAGTACCGTATTTACTCGTGTATAGGCCGCGTGCGTGTATAAGCCGGACCTGAATTTTGAGACAACATTTGGGGATTTTCTTTTCTGAATTCCGTTGTAGCTCAAGGTAGCATTGTTCTGTGAAATGAAGCAATGTCGTACATTCCTTATAGTTCAATGCTCGCCTAACAATGTCACGCACAGCCTTAGCTGATGGTGATGAAACTACAGTGTAAAAAGGATGATTATATATATACTAATACACTTAAAAATTATTTCGCACGAAGACAAACTCTTGGGAACTCAAAAGAATCATTAAATATTCCTAAGGTATAATATATATAAACAATAATATTTACAATACACTGAATTGCCGTGGGCATGATACTGTGTTATAGGTTGTAAGATATATACTGTAATGACTTACGTTCTTTTCCCACGCGTAAATTCCCGAGAGCCTAACGGGCAGGCTCTCGTTATAAATTGACTCTATTCATCAGTGCCAGTCGATTTGTCAACAAAACGTTGGAGACACTGAGACGCCTGCTGGACACTTAAGAGGCAGTCACCTTTAGAAATCCCCCCCTGCTTACAGACAAAGCAGATCCACGGACAAACGCCTAGCAGGTTAGCTGAAGCCGCGGGATGACTTTGGCGGCGGACTTGAATAGGCCAAAAGGAACGCGACACTCGACCCCCAGGAAGAATGAGCGAAGATGTACTCGCCACCTCGAGCTGAAAGGAGGGTAATTGTCGATTTTTCTTGGAAGGTGTTAGACAATCTTCTGAGACGGACGCATGCCTCGCCAGAGAACGAGAACTAGCCGACCCATAATGACATCCTGATCCCACGAGTGTTTTTTGTAGATAATGTTTAATTTTAATCAATGTAAATTAGCCTATATTTATTCTAAAATGCCAATAAAGCATTATGTAAATATTAAAGGCTGTCAGTCTTGTTGTTTGGCTAAGTCCTTATAATATTAATGTTTTATGGTAGAAAAGTGTTATAAACTAAAGTGTGTTTACTGTATTTAATTTTAAAATTCCGTGTATAAGCCGCATCCCATTTTTACCGACCTATTTTATGGCATAAAAGTACGGCATATATACGCGTAAATGCGGTAAATTAATTTTGTCATTACGGCTGAAACTTGTAAAGCAAGTAGCTATAAAAGAGATTATCACTGCATTTATTTTTACCTAATGTAACAGCAATCCATTATATTTCCCATTATTTTACAGTATTTGGAGAATGTTAGCTCATAAATAAACTAAATAGACTAACACAATCAGTTTATTATTAAATAAAAATGACATCTTATATAGTTAACAAGAAAGAAGACAGCAATTAGATTTTTAAATATATAAATATCTTTCAGCTTACAAATTACTGAATGTTTTATAATAATACAATAATATCCTCTTGGAAGGAAAGAAGGAAAATAGTTTAACGTGCTACGAAGTATCTACATAGTAATTTTACGTATGCTTCAAATTAAATTTTCTAATAATTATATACACTAAACACACAGTTCATTAGATAAAAGAAGATATACTGGAACTCGTAATTATATCTGTAAGACTTTAACGAACAATTTAAATTATTTCCCGAAATGTGTATAATTTACACGACAAACGCTCCATCAGCTACATGCTCCAAAACTAAATATCATGCATACCAGCTTTGACATCTAAAATTTTATCTTTCTTAGCACCGAATATTAACTGTGTTGACTTTAAAATATTTAGAAAACTTAAGTAAATTCTTAATAGTATTATTCAAAAATGATGGAATTATATATAAATATTGTATTTAAAACTGGTAATAATCTTTGGAAAATTTTACATGCAAAATGTAAGGAAATGACTGGAATGCCTTTTCACGAATATGACATTAAATATTTTTAATCTCATTTGGTAAGTATTCAAGACTTTCGTACGCCATTACTTTGCACCAATAGATAATGCATTTTGTAATTAATTAAAACGTGTGTGGGTGTTATGACAAAAGTTTGGTTATTTTCTAATATCATAAAGGATGCATTCAATTTTAAATTAAAATATTTACAGATATAATGTTATAAGGGATAGAAATTTTAATTATATATATATATATATATACATATATATATATATATATATATATATATATATATATATATATATATATATATATATATGTGTGTGTATATGTATATATATATATATATATATATATATATATATATATATATATATACAGTGGGATCTCGATCTATCGTTTTTCAAGGGACCGATTGAAATGAAAGATAAATGCGGGAAAACGATAGATGCGGAAACATAACAAAGGAATATGATCTTTGAGACTGGATAAAATGAACGACACATACGGAAAAACGATGGATCCGAAAACGATCGATCGAGATTTCACTATATATATATGTGGTGTTTTGGGGGGAATAATCACAAACAGTGTTAACATAAATAACATTTATTTAAAGAGGGACATTATTTACAGGGGGAACTGACGTCTAAAAGGGGGAAAAACAAGCAGCGCGGCACACACTCGTGCACGCTCGTCGAAAGTAAAACATCGCCTATCTCTTCTGTTCTTCGGAGTGCCCGCTAGGTGGCGCTCACGGGAGCTTACAAGGGCTTACTCCATGTGAGAGTGGCATGCATGGGGCTGTATGGATGGCATCCCACATCTGCCATCCGACAAAAAGCATCTGCCCCCAGATGCTGGTAGAGGCACGAACAAATACTGGTGACAATTTTTAATGACGAAATGAAAAAAAAGTTATAAAATTTCACATAATACTATCAAAATGAACTGGATAAGAAAATGAAAAATATAACACGAATTGTAGTAACATCTAAAAGGCAAAACAATCCAGGCAAATGAAGTATCTCTCTATTCTAAAAAAAAGTAACTGCCGCTGCCGCAGCCGCCGCCGCCGCTGTCAAAAGCTTGTCACGCTATCTCCTCCGAAACCGCTGGGGGTATGGGGTCGAGACCGATACCAATCGATGCAGAACAATGTGGGGAAGAAAGTAAGACATGTCTCATATTCGTCGGACTTTGAGTTTTTTTTTTATTTTATGTTTTGTGGTAAAATATTGACTTTTTCATGTTCAGATTACGATAACTCGCCAAAAAAGGATCGTAGAATTTTTTTTTTTTTTTTTACAATCTAAGACTACAGACATTTGTCCTTCAAACAAGACCTCATTTGTTTAAAAATAATTTAAAACAGACTGATAATTTTATTTAAATTGAAATCCCACTTTTTGGAAAAATTTATGCGTTTCGAGATATATAAATTCGATGCTCTCAAACTTATTATGTTACAAAGAAAATATTTATATCAACTGGAAGATGAAAGCTTTCTCATTCATATAAACTTCATTTCAAGTCTCTATCTTAAAATTTCGATTTTTAATTGAATTTTAAAGAAATACTTCAAAAAAATCTTCTCATTCGCTTCCTTTGCAGAAGGACATGAAAGAAGATCCAATTTTTCACCCATAGGCGGGCTTCATCCATTTCGCATGGAGGGGGGGGGAAGCTTCAACTGTAAACAAATGAATGACTCAATCGCTGTAAACAACTATTGAGTCATTCATTCACTTGATTCACGAGAGGAGCGAGCGTAGCGAGCCTAGGGGCGAAGCCCCTAGTTCCTGAAAAAAGAAAAAAAATAATATGAAAACATAGTTCAAAAATCAAAGTATGTTTAGTACAAACGAGTTATGTAAAGTTATGAGTCCACAGTTTCATAAACTCGACGCATGTACTGGTATGCATAGGTCCGTCGAAATGTCCTCTCTTTTGAACATCGTAGGTATCGTTGGGCTGAATTCTGATGATATTGTAGGGTCCGAGGAACTTTGGATGGAGCTTTAAACGAGGTCCGAATTAGATGCGTTTTATGGCGACAAGATCGTGTAACTTGAACTTCGGAGGTATCTTTCGTCGTAGATTGTAGGTTTTGCGGTTTTCGTCTTGGACTCTTACAATCTGTTGTTCGGCGTCTTTGCGGAGGTCGTCGTATGAATTTACGAACTTGGTTTGTATTTCGGCGTTCAACAAGTCTATGATTTGGAGATTGTTGCAGACACTCATTTTTGTACCGAAAAGCAGTTCAAAGGGAGTCGTTTTAACACTAGAACCGCGGAGAGGGTCAATTTGACCCAAAACGATGTTTAATTTATCACCACGCGAAAAGTATCGATTGAAAAAACAATTTGTTTTATGACTTTTAATATTTTAAGGTGAACAACCATTTACCAAATTTAAAAATTCGTAACATAAATATTTTTCCGATTATTAACACTTATACCTAGAACCGCGGAGCGGGTCAATTTGACCCATAAGAAATGTTAATGCACAAATAACGAAAAACAGATGCAATTTTTCGAACTGTAACTGTAAAATACTTCTACCCCACCCTAGAATTCCTTAAATGGACTGTACCAGAAGGGGGAATAGTGAACGTTTTTTAATCAAGGTCATTATATTAGGTTTGAAACACGAACTACGTTCGAATGCAGTGAAAAATTACTGCGAATATTTAGAAGACTTTTTGAAGTTGTTTTTATTCTGTAATTAGTATATGTATAAAAACTATGTCACGACGCCGTAATTTTGCTGTGCAGGGAGCTTTAGAATATTTAAAACAATTATATGAAAAGGATTCAAAAGGTTCGGTAAAAGAAGGTTTCTCAAGATTCGATTTTGAGTAGTGAGGATGAATACCTGCCTGCTAATGAATAAAATTTGGATTCGGATGAAAAAAATTAAATTGAAGATGACTCTGGCAATGCTCTAGCAATCCCTGGTCCTTCTCATCGCAATACTGATGATAATTTATCTGATAAAAAATAATAATCAAACATTCCAAGAAAAGATACACACACGCAAAGAAATTTGAAAAAGAAAGCGACAATAACATGCAAAGTTGGAAATAATGAAGATGGCAAAGATGGGACAATTTGGAATGTCGCTCAGTTAGGAACAAACGATAGAGGAAGAAAATCAAAGTGTAATATTTTGAAAGAAGTAGGGGGCCCAACACCACATGCTAAAAGCAATGTTATCGACAACAGTCCTTCAAGTGCTTGGAGACTTTTTATAGATAAATGGATATTGAAACACATAAAGAAATGAGCTGAAGATGACGCTCATCGGCCGATTCAGGAAGGAAAAAGGAATATAACATTAGAAAAAAATAGATGCTTTTATATAAATTTTATATGCACGTGGTATATATTGTGCAAAATGACTTGAACTGGATAGCTTGTGGTCAAAGAACTGAGGACCACCATTTTTCCAAAATACAATGTCAAGAGACCAATTCAGTGAAATAATGGGATTTTTACGCTTCTACATAAAATAAACAAGATCAAAGCGTCTAGAGACAGACAAATTTGCCCTTATTTCGGATATCTAAAATCGTTTCAGGGAAAATTGAAAGACTAACTATACACCAGGTCCTAATGTAACTCTAGATGAACAGTTATATCCTACAAAAGCTAGGTGTAGGTTTATCCAATACATGCCAAACAAACCAGATAAGTGTGGAATAAAGTTCTGGTTGGCTGCAGATTTGATTCAAAATATCTGATAAATGGATTCCCCTATGTTGGAAAAGATAACCAAAGTCCATCCAACGTTTCTCTTTCTGAACATGTAGTGCTGCGACTAATAAGTCCATATGAGAACAAAGGTAGAATGTCACTACGAACAACTATTTCACGACACTGAAGCTTGCAGAGGCATTGAAATCAAAACCACTAGCCTTGTAGGAACTGCAAAACGCTCAAGAAGAGAAATACTAGTCTCTGTAAAAATGTTAAAATCCACATTGTATTCGACTACGGTACTAACCCATAAAGACACGAGTCTAACTGTTTATCAAGGTAAAAAAGATAAAAACGTTTTGTTGCTAAGTAGTCTCCGTGCAAACGTAGAAATTGCAGATAACCCCCCAAAAAAAACTACCTGATACAATCGCTTTCTACAACGCAACTAAATACGGTGTGGACGTGATTGAACAAATGGCAAGGAAATTTACAGCCAAGTCTGCTTCACGTAGGTGGCCGGTGCACGTTTTTTTGTAATATTTTGGACCTTGATGCAATCAATGTCTGGGTTTTATATAAAGCTGTAACTGGAAAATCTATTAGTAGATGGCAATTCATTCAAGACTTGGTTGAAGAATTGCGAGAAAAGTTTGTTCTCTTCCGACATAAAAAGGTGGCAAAAAGAGCATGTGAAGCAACCAATGAAAACGACGGACAACCAAAAATTAAGCGTAAACGAGTCCGATGCCACACTTCGAAATGTGAAAATAAAACTCTAGATATCTGTTCAAAATGTAAAGCACCCATCTGTGGAAAATGTACAAAACTTATTACTCAGTTTTGTACAAAATGCATAAAGTAAATTCGATTTTATAATCTGTAAAACTAAGTACTGATAAAATTTTTAGTAACTCATAAAATTTTTAATTTTTAATTTTTTGAATTTATGTTTAAACATATTAAAAAGAGATACTCGGTTTTTCCATTGAAATTAGGAAATTTATGCCATATTTTTTTAAAGAGACATGTTATTATACTCAAGGACATAAAATTTTAAATAATACGATTTTGTAAAAATTAAGTTAATTTCACTTGATTTATATAAATTATTTAATGTAAATTCTGAGAAATATTGATTATTATTTAAAAAATAAAATGTTTTAGTAAAATAAATCAAGCGCTTGTACATCGTTTATAAGTTTACAATCTAGGGTCAAAATGACCCGCTCCGCGGTTCTAGGTATATCGAAAGTCCCGCGGTTCTAGTGTTAATGCTGCGTTGAAAAGTTGAGTTAATAATTTGCTGGACGTCAACCACATGTGATGCCTCTTCGTAGGATCTAGGATGGACAATTTGGATAAAACAGAAATGATTGTAGAATTGAGGCGTTCAACCTGTCCATTTGCGCGAGGAAGACCAGTGGTTATAGACAAATTCTGGATGTTCTCATGGTCGCAAAAATCTTTAAAGGCGTTGGACAAAAAAGTAGATCCTCTATCCGAAATAATCCGAAATAATGTATGTACAACCCGAATCCTGCTTACTCCCATCCGTATAAATTTGGATTGCATCATCTGGAATATTGTATTATATATTTATGTGGACAAAAAATAATACTCTAAGTTGACAAATAAACCTTTAACTGAATTGCTAGGGACTGCATAAAATCAAAACATTTCAAATTTAAATTTGGTAAAATATTTAAAAGAAAAACTTATTTTTTCTTTTTTATTTTCAGTGCGGCAGGCACTTGTCTTCTAACTTTAGGTACTTCCCCTGACATTGCCCCAGAAATATCTGCGAAGTTTTTCTTTCTACTTCATAACGGGAGCACCATTTAAAAAAACTATAATTAAAGCTATTAAAACTTTTTAAGAATTTACAAATACTAATTATTCTAACAACTAGAGAAGGATATATTTAATACAAACATTATAAAAATAACGCTTTAAAATTTCTTCCTTATCAAATAAGACCTTTTTCAATTTATAGCTTCTAATTACGTAGACATTCCCAAATACCTCTTAATGCTGTTTATCTTGGACACCCCTTGTATATAACTAAGATTCCCCTGGTATATAGCAAGAGCAAATACCATGAATATGATATTTGCTCTTGCTACCAAATTAGAATGAAGATTTTATATCTCCCTTATTATCAATAATTTTTTTCAATATTTTGCAAATAACTTTAGCAATGTCATGCAATGCAACATAAAAAAGGTTTACTCGACTATGTTTATGCAAATGTATTTCTTTGAGTTAATGCTGTTCAATTTCACATTAATTTTCAAACGGGGGGAAATCTAAAAACAGAAATTGTAGTCACGCGAATAAAGAAAAACAAGTAAAAATGGCATGGGCGTATTTCTGTTACTTTACACAGGAATAAATGTCAATATTTTGTCACGATCGCTCTTAAATGCATACGTCACGAATACACTGGATAAGAAAATTGAAATCACAGGCTTTAAGTCACATTCTTTTCGTAAATAAAGTTTATATCGAGAAGAATTTAAGACAATCTTGCGTTATGAAAATATTTTTTTACTTTATTAATTTCAAACAGATGTAATTAATTAAACAGGTACGATTATGAAGACTGAATTAATCACGTTTTCAAAGTAATGAATTAAAACACAAGTATAATAGTGTAGAAACTCTGTTTGTTCACTTATATCATATTGTCAGCGGGAAAAAAAACTGTAAAACTACGTGAAAAAAATACATGCATTTTTTTTAAACATACCAGATGTCAACAATAACAGTCTTTGTGACACAAATGATTTTTTTATGAACCTTGTGTGACAGGTCTGAAAATTAGAATCTCAAATTCACATAGTATATTGACATTCATTTCTTTGTTGAGAAAATTTCTTCTTTGTTTTGTCTTTTATGTCATTAATGGATATAAAAAGCCTGTAAACCATTTAACTTTTTTTTTAAAAAGGGGTTTTTCAATGCAAAAACATGTTTAATGGCGAGTAATTTTTAAGTTCACTTTTTATCAGATCTAACATTTTTTTTCGTTAGTTTATTAGTGGGGTTCTACACGCCACGTGATTCTGACGGGTAAATCTTTAGCTATAAGCTATTTTATTTATGTTTTCTGATCATATATTTAAGAGCATTGAATATTTTTTTTAAAAAATTGATTTTATATTCAAATTATTACGTTCCTTTACGTTAAAATAAATGATGTTCAGTCCGAAAGAAAAGATAGTAAGAAAATATCAGAATACTTGCTACTGTGTTAAATTTGGGGGTAACAATGTTGGTAAAGGCAATTTCAATAGCAGAAATTCAAATTATCTAATCCTTATTTCCAAAAGTCTGTATTAAAATAAAAGATAGTGGTTAATCCAATTCAAAATAAGTTAATTATGGGGAAAGAAAAAATACTAAAATTTCATTAAAAAAAGGAGAGCAACCGTTGCATTATCTTTGAATTTATTCCAGAGATAGTGTTAAATATCATGTTAAAATTTCTATCATTATTTATGTGGACCGAGGCAACTAAGTTGTACTTCGGATGGAGAGAGCTCGTGTCGAATCTCGACAAGTGCCATTGAATGAATTCGTGTCTATGCCGGGTATGGGCACTTTAAATACGTAAGCTGGAAAGTCCTTCCATGCAGTTAGAGAGACAGATAAGGTACGAGCCCTACACAATGTTCCCCCCCCCCCCCCGGGATACTCCTTCAAATTTGTTGGAGCACCAAGCTAAAGGCGACTCCGACCCTCGTGATGTTGGAGATTTAGTGTTTTAGGATCGATAGCTGTTATTTAATTTCCTAAGCGATAAGCATAATACTTGAGTAGGATCAAAGAGTTCCCGGAACGGGTCCATTGAACCAAAATAGTTTGAGTTGCAAAATTTAAGAATCTATTCTCAATTTGCTACAAAATGATACCTACTTGTACAAAAAAACCCACTCCTTTAAGCGTGTATCGGGTATGTCGAATAGCTTCCGGAAAACTTTCTTTGCCACGCCCATTAGTGCTATCAGTTTTCCCCTTTAACGTGCTTGAAGACCATCGACAAGGCAATCGATGTATTAACCCAGAAATGAGAGAGTAAGTCAGGCAGACAAAGTTCAGGGAAATGGTTGAAGGGGGTCAACAGAGTTGTTTTAAAAAGACAATAAATTACGAGGAGTGACCTGTGAGTGGGTTCATCCTCGTGTTGCAGATCCTACGATTCTTGGGCCTACTTTTTAGGCCCTATGTTGCGGATCGAACCACGTAGACCTTACACGATGACAAGATATAACTTCTTGTTGAGAAAGCATCCATCAGGAAGTTCACTAAAGAAGATCATTGCCCTGGGTTTCTAAGAAAACAGGTAAGGATCTTGTCATCGGACAATTTATTCAGAATTTCATTTGAGAAGACTATTGGAACTTCACTTTAGTAGATAGCCGGTCATTCTGCTGATCGAAATAAAACGAGCCATATTGCATCTGCGTTAAAATTTTACCCTGAAATGGGAAATTGGGACTGATAGCTATTACGAGATAAACATCCATTTCAATACGTATAGCTATCAGATCTTCAGTTAACCTGCGTGAAAAGTTGTTCTAACAATCCCTACTCAATTTAAATACTTTGTTAGTATCCGTTGAATAATTAGTTATTTTAACAGGTTATTAGCTCAATCGCTTGTTACCCATAGAACCACTGTAACTCCGAAATGCTTTAATATTTCAAAACAAATGAAATTTGAAATGTTTTTTCCGTTGTTGTGTTTCTTTAGCTTAATTTTAAATTTTCAAATATACAAAAAATATTAACTTTATTTTTTTTAGGCATGATGAAGTGAAAAATTACAAATTTAAAATAAGAAGCATATAAAGATTCTTTCCGATAAAAACTTATATCGTGACATGTAATATGTCTTGCAAGGTTTAAAGAATTTTATGTTTGGTTGTTTGTTACATTTTTTTCGTAATTGAAATATAACTACCACTGACTTAGAATAATTATTAATGTTTGTGAAAGACATTGTTGATAAGCGTGTAATTTTCGTAATTAGTTTTAAGACTGTTTTAATTAAAAATACATATATTCGACGAAATACATTTTTCCTAATCTTCGAGTTTGCCATCTCATTTCTTCAAACTTGAATGAAAGTAAATTAATATCTTTAATGAATTTATGGATTACACAAATAAATAGAATAAAGAGGAAACTCTAAATTATTTCCAGAAAAAATATGAAACCTAAAGATTGAGAAAAATATTATAAATCCATTATTTTTTTAAGATTATACTAACATTCGTTTATCAGTTCTTGTTGACATTATATTGTACTCCAATACAAGACTAATCTATGCTACCATAAGTTAATAATTTCCCTTTTCTTAGTTTAATTTTCGATTTGAGTGAAATAGTTCCTATGGTAAAAGTATGCTTAAATATGTTTTCAGTATCATGACACGTACCCATTGTATAGCTCTGTTAACGGAAATATATCGACATTTATTGAAGTAAATAAATCATTTAGGGTTAATAAATAATTTTATATTTCTACAAATAGTATAATAGTAATTCTTTTAGAGACACCTATAATATTACCAAACTATCATACATTTTATTCATATATATATATATATATATATATATATATATATATATATATATATATATATATATATATATATATATATATATATATATATATATATATATATATATATATATATATATATATATATATATAAAGGAATTTTTTTTCGCTCTGTATAGTCCAGTTTTCTATACTAGACAAAATATATACTAGACATATTTCTATTCTAGACAAAATATATTACACATAGATGTGACTGTTTTCAACAATCTGTATAAAGAAGTGATTCCAACGCACAACTATAGATTAATCAAGATAATTTGATAAATATCTATTATCCAGATACAAAGGATTTAAACCAAAACCATATATCCTTAAACTGATTACTTTTAAGAGGAAATATTTTTGCATCGACTAAGCAAATATATTTGATTAAATTAACATTTCTAGAATTTTTAGGTTTTGGCAAACAATGACGAAAATTGTTTTATACCTCTAAAATTAATGGAAAAGTCTCTGTTTGTTTCCTTTTCTTTTAAATAAAGCAATAAGAATAATATAAGAATAAAATAATAGCATCAAATACGCTATGATAAGAATCATAAATAACCAAAGGATTCAGTAAAAATCCCAGTTATTTTCTTAGGGAATTAATATTTGGATTCATTCCATTTCCAGACAACCATTATTATAAAAATAAAAATATGCTATTGTATCCTAATTTATTCCTCTCTAAACGGAGTTTTCTCAGGAATACAATAGTATACGGCATTATTTTGATTACACTGAATATGAATTTTTTTCTATTTTGTAGTTTTTATTTTATTTTGAATTATACAATTCAAATCAAAGAACCATTTAATTTATTTATTTGTTTGTATTATAATATTGTGTTAAATTTTCTCGTGCCTTTTATTTTATTTTCAACTCAAAAAGAAGTATTTTTCTGCATTTAATAAGTTTCTGTCTTTAAAGAAATTTAGGATGCGGATTATTGTATTTTGCACTGAAAGAATTTTTTTTTATTGCATTTGCATGATTACAATTTTGAAAGCTTCCTAAACAACAACCGCATATACAATTTACTTTTAATTTCGTGGCAAATTAATTTCATGCGTCTGAAAATCTAGTTTTCTCTTTAAATTAAACTTTGTTAGTAAAATTTGTTTGAAATTCACGGAAGAGAATAAAATCAAAATGATGATAGGGATTCGAAAGCCATTTCGCCTTAATTAAAAATTGCAGAAAAGACAGTTATATTGAAATTTGTATCAATAATGCCTGTAAGATTTAGAAAAAAAAACATAGTTCCTTATTTAGATAAATACTAAATTTGCAATGTTATTATCTGTATAGAGTTTAACATTTTGAAATCCATGATACCATTTTCAAACTTGCTCCATGTTTCTATTTTGCATTATCCAAATAATTTAAATATTTCAATTGACGTATTTAATTTTTTTCTCTTACTTCCATGAATCCTTTTCATTCTTAGTCCAAAGGCCCACCAGCCATTTTGAATAAGCGATTTCTTCACACGGATCTAATTTACCAACAGCCTCTGAAGTTCAGAAGATGTTTTATTAAATAAATCGTGATTGGCGTATGTGAAGGAACAATCAACTATAATGAAAAATGTATGAAATACAGTGTTTTTTAACCTATATCCTCTTTCAAGATGTGCTACAGTGCAACTTTGGAATCAGGTACTTTATTATAATGATGCCATGCCTTCTTAACGAAGAATAAAGCCACAGACCTAGTTTTACCTTTATTATGATTCTTTAAAATGACTTTAAAGTGAAAAAAATCGATTGACAATAGTCTTTATGTGGAATTTATCTATATTTTTCCTAACGAACAAATTTTAGTTTATAAATCCACAAAAAATTAACTATCAAAAATCTATTGCCTTTTCATCGCAGCCATAAGCAATATATCTGGAATGAGCCATCTCAGTAGTGATAGTTATGCCATCGTTATAGCCTACTTGGATGGCTATGCCAAAAAGCATAACGAATTGACTAATTTCTGCAGTTCATTCCTACTTAATTTTTCCCGATAACTGATAATTTTCAACCTTGGTCTAGCCGTGGAAAAAGATTTTACCTTATTGCCAAACGCCTTGTCTGCCTTAGCTAGTACAACCTGTAGCCATGTAACCGAATTTGTCCTCCATTATGAATATTTGATATAAACGACAAGTACGGTAGAATGTCAAAATTCTTTAAATGGGATATCTGTAGTTTTTACTGAAATCAAAATTTTCTCACTTTGGTTTTTCACAAGGGAATAACCAAAATTTGTAAAGAGGAAATCGAATAACTTGAAAATGTTAAAATTACATGAAATATTCTGAAGTAATAGTGATAGATATGCAAATATATGCATCTCCAGTAGTCATCTACTGCTTTCATTAGTGGCTTCCCAGGGTAGCACAGATGCCGTAACTGACTTGGAGATATTTAGATTCTTTAATTTGTTTGTCTCCAGTATACTCGTGGACGATGCTATAAAGAAGAACTCTTACCAAGGGTTAAGGGGACTCACAACCCTCAAATCTTTAAAACATTCGATTTTTTTAAAAAAAAACTATATGTTAAAGCCTGATCATTTCTGAACAAAATAAAGCAAATCGCATGAAAATATTCCGCTTAGTTCCGGAGACATTGATATTCTAAATATTTAATTACTGATCAAGTTTATGGTAAGAAAAATTTTAAACTCATTTTTCTCAAAATGTAATTTTTCATCATTCCGCAACTGATATCTCAAAAACTATGAAACATAGTTCCATGAAATTTTTATCACTGCATAATCATGTTATTTTATTGCGTTTGAACCAGAATTATTGCATCACTGCACATTTTGTTATTTTTTCAGGGGTAAATTAATGCAAAAATCTAAGGAAATTTTAAGTATATTTTGAGCAGTTTTAAAAAAAATTTTAAAAATATTTTAATTTTGAGTGTTTTACGTTCAATTGTATTTTGAATTATTTATTTAAAATGTAAAACAGGAATTATACATTTAAGTCTAAAATTAATTTCATAGTTCTGCGCGCAAGCCAGTATACAATAAAAATGCTTAAAAAAACAAGGTATATCTAAAGCATTTAAAAAATAATATTGTAACGAGGAATTCGTTCCAGAAATAATTAATTTGGTTGAGCTGGTAACGCACGTTAAATTAATATATAATCTCTAATTCTGAATAGTTGTTCCTTAAAATAAAATAGTGTAATTTCTATACCGTTCCCTCGACGTGTGTGTTCTTGAGAATTTAGTCGTTGCCCATTTCTCTTAAACCGTAAAAGCTTCAACCGTAATTTGCTTAGCCAGGTGTTAGTCTCAGGATTCCCTTGTTAAGTTTGTCTAAAATGCACATTTTATGGCTGGTAATTGCAGGGTGTGTCTTGTGAACATCCAACTAGCCTTTTTTCCACGCATGCCATTTTACGTTAGCTCCCTAAATTGGACCATAAAATCGGTTTAAGGTAGAGATAAAAGTTGTGTCCCTCGCCCCCCCCTTTGTTCGAAAGATTTTTCCCACGAATGAACTTGGCGTCAGCTTGGCGAGAACACGTTTTCCAAGTAAGGTCTTTCTCCCCTGGTTCGACCAATCGAGCAGAGGCGCAAAGTTAGTAATATCGGGCTAAACCATTCACGGGCCTCAATTTTGCGGCGCGCTAGACTTTTTCTCCTCTTGGCGAGGTTTCGGCAAGGCCGGGTTCCTTTTGTTGGCCATTAAGCGCTCGCGTTGTTATTACTGTCTATTTTCCTCCGTGTTGAGGTAATATTGCATACGCCTTGGACGTGTGTCCGCTTTTTGTTTAATTGGCGCATTTCTCGCTATTGTAACCCTCGCTTTCCGGAGAGAGAGTAGAGAAAGAGTAGAGAGCCATTTTTTTTAGAGAGAGTTGACTCTAATATTTTTGCGTTTAAGCACCCCGTCAGTTTTGGCTCTGCCAATTCTATTTTGGGGGGCCCCTTTTATATATATATATTCAACTTGCAATGTTTGTTAGTTATGCTTCTGATTTTTGACCGGAACGGTCACCATTATTTTTGAGCTCATGTTGACTCAAGCTCACCTTCCATTTGTATATAGAACATTTTCCTAAGTTGTACTCAAGTAATAGATGGATTGATTTCTGATAAGAATAAATGATTTTTTTGTAACAAAGCTTTGGCTTCATGCTTAGTTTTTTATGGCTCCTACATACCCATTCCCAACCGGCATGTTGATAGTGTCATTTCCTGAGGTTATTAACACAGCCTACTCCACTACGCTCCTGCAACGATCTTGCCGATAGTAAGTTTGTAATTATTCATCCGAAGGACGGAAGGATATCATCGAGGAACCATCATCTAGGACCTTTGCTGTTTTGTTACTGCAGAACGTTTAGGACTGCTACAGTGCTGATCTAGAATCTACAGTCCAGTTCACCTATTACGATCCTAGCGAACTTTTAGCCTCCTCCTTCCTGGAGAACTTTCTCATCCCTTCAGCGAACTGTTCTACTTCCTTCACTACAATAGGTAGATGCAGTGAACCTTTTTTTTAATCACCGTCTTCACGTTAACGAACAGCTACATCTTTTCCCCTTTACTGAAGAGACTGTATCCCTCCAATTTCTCCATCATAAAAATTATTTAAAATTAGTTTGGGAGTTGAAAATTTGTTTATTAAAATAAATATATCAATTTATCATATACATAAAATTTGGAAAAATTAGGAGCAAATTGAAATAGTTACAAAGAGTCGAAAATTATGAAAATATGCCTTTTTTCCTCGACTTAAGAGTCATGAATCCCCTTAAATATTCGCCTACAAATGTTCTAAACGACGAAGTTCATTGTTTTTGCATTAACTACCCTTCTATAATATTATATTTAAGGAACATTTTGTCATTTTCGAGCATCGAAACTGTAGAAGCTATATAAATTGATTGGGGTTTACCTTTAAGAACTGGAGGATTGATCGGATATTGTAAATCAATATTAAAATTGTAGAGCAATTTCCTTTTTAAAAGTATGTAACTACTCGATTTGGTTGGTACATTGTTTGATCAGTAATTAGAACTTGCTATGCTCAGGAACCCATAATGATGGCGTAGTGTAGGTCCACAGCCAGGGGTTACTTTGAAGATGTATCTTATGCCTTCTACATTATCTTGGTATTTTCGTAGTGATCACGCTAAAATAATTTTTGGATTGTTAAATATTCATTTAAAAAAAAGGGATTTGGTCGTTTCGAGTCAATTTAACTTTCTAAATTTAATTATATTTTGATTGACTAACAAAGTAATTAATGAATAATAAATGTAACTAATTTATGTTTTAACCAAATTGTAGGGGAATCTTTTTATAACTCGCGTTCATGACTAATGATCTGTTCAGTTTTGAAACTTTTGAAAATTCATTTTGAGTACCTCTTAACTTTAAAATGGCTGAGTTTATAGAGCCCTAAATAAGAGTTTCAGCTCTTTTAGGATTAAATGTCAGCTCTGAAATTTTAATAAGGGACATAGATATATGTTCCTGAAGTATATTCTGACGTGACGACTCAATGCATCTAAAGAGTATTAAAGATATTTTCTCTCGCTTCTATAAGTTAAAACAGCTTGAATAGTTGATCAAAGTAGCCATTTAAACCAAACATCAGAATCGTCGAATACATCCTCTCTTTCTTAAGATTTCACTCTGCGTCGTCTTTTCCCCCATTAAATCTCAGTGCTGTACGGAAGGAATAATAATGGAATTCTTAAACTACTTCTTTGAAACATCAGTTAAAGAGGAATATAGTTTTGACATATTTGTTGTATCGGTGGCAGGTTTCCTTCATATGAAAAATTTTAGGATTCTAGGTAATTTGTAATGCATTAACTTAAAATTTAATTTTTATATCAAGACAATAAGATAGATTTAGCTTAAATTAGTGATATTTATTTGTCCCTGTATATCTAAATAATCAATTAATTGATATTTATAACTGTATGCTGAGAAAACAATGTGGACGACATAACAGATGATGCTTGTGTTTTAATATCTACCTCTTCAACATTTAAAATAATATAAGGATATACGAGTACACTTAAACTTTTTCAAATTAATAGTGTAACCAATGAATCTACCTAATATCATGTTTGTCACTGCTTTTTAAAGGTGAATACATTTTTTTACAGATCCGTTTTCGTAGAAATGTTAATGAAATGGCTAGGTAAGTACTTTTAACTAATTTTTTACAAAATATTTAAAAAAGGGATAAAATAAAGTTTCGATGACCTTGAAAGATACGGACTTAGAACAAAATCATAAAGATATGAATGAAATCCACCTTTCTACATCATCCTCTAGAAACTTTATATCTGTAGTTTGATTCGAAAAGTATAATATTCTAGAATATTGGAAGAATCTAAATTTTACGCTTTTTTGCACAATTCCTCAGTTGACCGAAACAAAATCAGAGGGTCATTTACATCGCATTCTGTGTAAACTAACCTGCACGATTATAGAATAACGAAAACGTAACATTAAGTCACGATATGACTGAAACGCATACTTTTACATCGATGTTACAGCATCTTTGTAGCAATTTAAGACATGCCTGTTTCACTTCCCTGTCTGTGACGACATGTAGTCACATGCGTCAGTCCATTGTTACAACGTTATATGAAAACGTTAATAGTAATTCGACAGTAGTTAAAAGTAACGATAGGTTTTTTTTTAAGCTTTTAACAGCAACTGCATCGGGACCAATAAACTTCACATCTTCTTAAACGTTAGATGACATTTCGTCATGATCGTGATGTCACTTTCTCGACGAGCTTCAATATCACACTGAGGTTTCAAGCTATACACATGCTTCACGGCTGTTTGAGAGCACTATATCGTCCCACCACAGACAAAACAATAACTCAAGCTTAGAAAGATATTTCCATTACTTGTTTTTGGAATGTTTTACTATTGTAAAATAATTACCTTTATTTGATTGGTTGGGTTTTGTTTGCACGGACTGGTAATTTTTGCTACTTACGAACTAAGGTATTCGTTCCTACAGTTCAAAACTGCTACAAGAATTCTTGTCTGCGAGTGGCTTTTAAAGAGTTCTGTAGTATATTTCCTCACTTAGGTTGACACATTCATCTAAAATTTTGCGAATAATAAAGGACTGCAAATTGAAAAATTATATTTTTAGAAAAAAATGGAATAAAATATATTTTGTAAATCACGCGAGCTACCAGTTAAAAAAATTTACTTTCGCTGAATACTTCTAATGATATTTTATTGAAACGAAAAATAATGTAAAAAAGGAAAAATATTCTTCACTTGGATACCACTACTGCATAATTAAATATTTTCTTATTAAACATTTAAAACGAAAAGAAAATACTAAATTCATGGCAACGCTGTGTCTTATATTAAAAATGGATAAATGTTGATTAAAAAAGAAGGATGATATTGTCAATTTTTAACGCTGGACAGTGGATTTTTCGCATGTTAAGGCTGTCATAGAAGAGAAAAGAAATTTAATGGATAATATATGGTACGAAGACGATTAATTTCTCTTTAGTTCTGAACATTCTGGTTTCATCGAAGACTGAAACAATATGTCCTTATATAACCTTATCTCTGGTTTACAAAATCATAATTTTTATCAAAATATAATTTGAATAATGGAACGTATTTATGAGATGTATACAAAGGAAAAAATATTAAGTGTTCCAAATGATAAAATAACAGGGAGCATGAGAGAAACAGCATAACAGCAATAGAAATTAATGACAATCGGGAACTTTTATTTTAAAATATTATTCATAGTACCTGACTATTATATAAAGCGTGTGATACACTTATTCCGTTTCATACCCTTCATAGAATCAATGCGGTAGTACTTAGCTGAACTTCCTTCAAATAATGTGGGAATGAAGCTGAAGGTATCGAAGGCGTCATTGACGTCATAACTTGAAACGTTAAATTGGCATTCTCTCCTAATCACTTCCAGTTTAAAATAAAAATCTGTCATCGACAGTGTCTTATTAAGCTCTTTTTGAAGCAAATTTATCTTAAGGAAGACGCTGAAATTAAGTCATTGATTAAAAGGGCCCCTCCACGCAATTTGTTCTTAATTTGAGGAACCATAAAATTAAGTCAAATTTACATTCCAGAAAGGAATTAATAAATTAAATTACCCTGAAATTTAAATTATGGATATGGAGTAATGTTTGGGTTTTGTTAAAGTCACAGTTTTGAAAAATTTCTTTCGTGCATTAACTTTTAGTAATTTTTCAAATAAATAAATTCCTACACTCTTCTCTCAAAATGAATAAATGTTCAATTCATCCAAAAGGTTTATTTTAAAAATAAATGGAGCTTTACCCGAACATTTTTAAGTCAGTGTAAGCAAGACATATTTCTATACTCACACATAGCATATATACAGGAAATACTAAAAAAATGCTTAAATTTGTCCCATCTCTCTGATATTATACATTAAACATAATTCACCGTCATAATTTCCATTTGTGTAAAAAATATGCTTTTCTTTTCACAACTCGGTAATCTTTTGTAGCTTCATAGGGAAATAGTTTGCATTCTGTTTTGAAATTCAGAAATATGCATGATGGAATTCACAACTGAGTTTTACCGCATTCCTTCCATTTTGAAATTCAGTGATATTTCATAGTTCCATTCCAGAAAATTCAATCTGAAGATAATGTCATTTCTAAAGAATATATAACGGATTTGAATATTCCCCAAGAAACACATTTCAATTCTACAAGAGAATGTTGTGCGGTGATTTTAACATACTGACCAGAAGTTTTGCGTTGAAATGCATGAAATTTCCTGATTTCATCTGGAAACACCGGAATTCAATCAATATTTTCGTTTGTGCAATGGGATATTTTTAGAAACTACATGTAGTATAGACTGATTTCGCTATTTGCAAGCTTGATACTACAAAAATTATGAGAACTTGCATCTCAAACTATAATTTCAAAGACTAAGATAATTTATTTTTAGTCAAATTAAAAAAAATGCTAAAAATCATTAAAGAGTTGTTAGAATTTGGCTTTAGAGATATTTTATCATGAAGTTTATGACAGACAATACTTTTTCTGTGGAGGTTAAGTATATGTTATAAATTAAAATAATTATATTTTTATATAATATACATTACGTATATTCCCTTTATTATAGTTTATAATAATATTTTAAATTCTGAGTAATTTATCATTATTAAGTAAATATCATTAGCCTGACTTCAGACATTACTATATTTACATAAATTTCTTCTCTTTGTTACTGGTCCCTGTGTAACATCGAAATTACCTTAGCATATATATGTGTAATTTCAATAAAAAATCAATTGACTTCATTCATTGAAATTAGTAAAAATATAAAAGAACGCACTATTGAAACCAATACAACATTATTATTTGCAAAATACATCTGAAGAGAATTTAAACGTGGCGAACAACCCACAGAAGTTTTGTCAAACTCTTTAAGATTCAGTCCAGTGATTCAATCCGATGTTCTTTAATATATTTGCTGCACCAGACAATAAATTGTATTCCCCAGTTTTACATGCAATTTTAATAACTTTGCATTTTCAATTTAAGTATTTGCTTGATGAATTTCAGGATACTGTGGTGAAAATTTAGACAGTAAGTTAAAATAAAAGGGGAGACACATTACCCCTCTATTTGAACACACAACAAAAGAACATTAGAGAGTAAATTCCCCCCCCCCCCCCAAAAAAAAAAAAGTTTATCACTCATGCGATATCAAAAATATCAAAGCTGTCGAATAGTCAAAAGTCAAGTGTGATAAATAATATTTTGTATGGATATTAAAATCAAAGCTGGATTCCGTAACTTACCTTTTCCCTCCTTCTTTTGAACATAACAAGAACTATTTTCCTTCTAAAATTTTATGTATGACATTTCTAAAGAATATTATAGAACATTAGCAAGTAGAATCTAAAAATGTGGTATCCCGCTGTTAATAAAAAACAGAACAATAACCCAGAAAGTTTCTATTCACATTACTAACGTGTGTTTATCAGTAGATGTCATGTACATATACAGTAAAACAAATGATTACAATTTGATAAAAGTTGGATGATTCATTCAAGAGAAAAAGCTTCACGAAGTGAAAAAGTCAATAACGCGTAGGTCCACCTCTGGCCCTTATGCAAGCATTTATTCGGATTGGCATTGATTGATAGAGGTGGCGGATGTCCTCCTGCGGGATATCGTGCAGAATTCTGTCAAATTGGTGAGTTAGAGGGTCAAAAACCCGAACTGTTTGAAGGCCCTGCCCATAATGATCAAACGTACTCAATGGAGGAGAGATTCGGCGATCTTTCTGGCTAAGGTAGCTTTGGGCAAACACAAGGACAAGCAGTAGAAACTATCGCCGTGTGCAGCAGGCATTATCTTGATGAAATTTAAGCCTAGGATGGCGTGATATGAAGGGCAACACATTGGGGCGTAGAATATCTTCGACGTACCGTTGTGCTGTAAGGGTGCCGTGGATGACAATCGAAGGGGGTCCTGCTATGAAATGAAATGGCACCACTGACCATCACTCCTGGTTGTCGGCCCGTATGGGGGAAGACAGTCAGGTTGGTATCCCACCGCTCTCTGGGCCGTCTCCAGTTACGTACTGGTCATCCGGGCTCAATTCGAAGCGGAACTCATTACTGAAGACTATTCCACTCCATTCAGTGACATTCCAGGTCGAATGTACCCGACACCACTGCAAACGGGCTTGTCGGTGCACAGAGGTCAATGGTAGTCGACGCAAGGGGCGCCGTTAGCTGATCTCCCTTTCTCTGTGCCGCCTATGAATGGTCCTTGCGGTCATTGAAGTACCAGTTGCACGTACGATCGATGATAATGATGAATCTGGGGCTGTGAGTGCCGCTTTGCTCGGTCCTCACGTTCTGTCGTTTCTCTAGGCCGACCGCTTCCTTCTTGACGATGTGTTCGGCCATGGTTCACCCATTCCTGCCAAGATCGTCTAATAGTGGCATCGCTCCTATCCAAATGTCGAGCTATTCACCGATTAGACCAAATGGCTTCTTTGAGCCCAACTACCCGTCCTCTCTCAAATGCTGACATCTGCGCTTATTGGTCGGGTACCTGTATGCGAGGCATAGTTACTGTCTACCTGAGTAGACGGAATGAAATTTGCAATGAATTTATGACCTGGAATCGAAATTTCTCCGCTTTAATATCCTGGAAATTGCGCAGTTAAAATGCGCTGCAGCGTGACATGTTCATTCATTGGCAGCCAAACTTTAAAATTTTGCATTTTCCGTCGAAGCCTGTATGCATACCAATTTGTGTCCAATTTACATTACCCCTTCCTGGTGCAGAAACAGAAACAAAAAAATTCTACCCCCATTTAAAAATAATTTTTCAAAGCAATTACCGATATTGTAAGATAGATTGTTTTGAACACTGGAGAAAAATAACAGAAAGTGATTAAAAAACACAATGTAATTTATTATCAACTCAGTTTTAGAACTACAAACATACTTTCTAGCTTAGTTAGTAGCTGTAACGACATTTTGCTCTTGAAAAATTCAATATTAATTTGAGTTTAACAAGCCCTGAGTTAGCGAATTAATGTGTTACTTGCAAAAAATCTTTTTGTAATAACTTAACCAGTAGTAAGCTTAAGTGAAAAAAGAACACAAATGAGTGACTTAATTACCTAACTTATAATAGTTAAACTTACTGATACTCAAATATACAACCTTTTAAATCTGGAACACTGAAAATTCCACGTTTGTATATGGGGACTGAGGGTCTAATCAATCTTAAAATATCTTCTTCATACCACAAAATATCCACCTCTTCTTCCCATCGCCAGTCAGTTTAAAACAGCACTTTTCATGTCTTATGTTTTCACTTATTTTCTATTTAAATCTACAACTTATCTAGGATATTTTGTTCCATTATGCGATACAATAACATAGATCTTTGACAACAGTGATACCAGGCACAACTTCGTCTGATTCACAGTCCGCGATGCTCATACCTATTGAACCATAGCCATCAGATGAATCATCCACAGAGTCTGAATTCGCTACAGGTTTCACCTTTCTAAGCTTGCAGAGGCCAGAAGTTGAAGGTATTGAGTTTTCTAAATCTACTGAAGTCAGTAGTTTAAATCCAATCTTTCTTTGCTTTTTCTGGTTTTTTCTTCGCACTGCAACTTCATTTTGCTTCTCTCTTTCTTTTTACTTTCGAGTTTTCTTCAAGCTTTATCTTCACAATATCATCTTTTTCTGTTTTTTAGGAGTTCTTTCTATATTTTTATTTTTTTTCTTGTGAAGCTAAATCTTCCAAACTCTTTCATTCCAGTCTTTTTTCTATGTAAATACGACGCAAATCTTGGGTGAGTTGTAAGAAGAAAAAGAAACATGTTTGAACTCTCACAAGCTTTAAAAAATAGCACATGCATAATGACATAAATTTCTCCATCAACATTCTATCTATAAGGGCCTTTGTCTTGATTGACTTTATTGCAACTTATTAACATAACATAACTTAACTAGTTCAGCTACGTAGGTTAGGTGAGGTTAGGTTAGTAGTAGTTAATTTAAGCGTAAGTGGATCAGTGTGGGGTAACTGGGCCTTACCTGGACCCAGTTCCCCTGAAGGTATTGTCTAGTTGCTCCTAATCACTAAATCTGATGGGGCAACTGAGTCATAACCCTCCACAGACCTTTAACATGCAGGATAGATTAAAACACTACATAGAAGGTAATTTTGACATTAACTGAGCAAAGAATTGTTACATTCAATTTTTAAGAGATAAAAATAGACTTATCAAAAGATATTGAATTTCCCCTTGTAGAAAAATGTTTTGTGATGACAAATGCAAAAAAAAACATTAGCAGCCATAAAACATTCTTCAACCAAGCTGGAGACCAAATAGCTGTTGTCGTTTTTTACTTCTGCTTACCAGTGTTGCGACAACAGAGTGGAATTCCCCCCGATATGTAAAAGAGAAATCTGGGAGGGGATGGCCCAGTGGTCTCATTTACATCAACTTACCTTAAAATAAACTAAAGTAAAATAAACTAAAAAGCTCAAAATAACAAACAAAATATTTTATTATTACTCTTGTTTAGCAAAAGAAGACACTGTATATCACTTGAAGTCTAAAACTAACAGCTCGTTGCTACATCGTATACCCAACGTGAAATCAGAACATGGACGAAAGCTAACATTAAAATATTAAAGCTGGCACCAAAGAATAGCTTGTTGTTGCTCGAACTGTCCCTGGGGAATTCTAAACTCAGCTTCTCTCAACGATGCTTGACTCTTCTCCAGATTCAGGCGCAAACATCCACATTTACGGACGTGCAGTGTTTTAGGCGCTGTACCATGGCAGCAATCTCTTTATCATCGTCTTTTTAAGCAGCTTATTTTACAGTCGAAACCATCCCCCCAGAATATCATACCATTAATTGTTTTCTTTACACACTCATTTGGTGTAGATGAAATGGCGCTTCGGTGAACTATAAGGATGAATCAAATGAAAACGAACGGGAGTCACATAATGAAATGACAAACTTTATTTCAAACGTAATCTTCAAAGCTACACAACGACCTTTACCACTGTTTCACCAAAAAGTGAATATCCTGCTAACAGAACTCCTTTGACTCAGATCGGAACCAGTTTCGAACATTGTCCATGACTTCGCGGTCCTAGTAAAAACGGTGGTTGAGGATGACGGGCTATGTTGTTTTCAAATTCTAGAGCTGCTAACTCAAAGACTTGTGAGTTCTTAGAATTAATACGAAAACTATATTAACAATACTAACATTTATATAAAATATTAATTTAAAAGTACATTAGCTAGAATACAAGAATATTTATATTTAGCAGAATGTAACACAGCGCTAGCAGAATGAGACGCTGCCTGAATCCTAAAAGTCTGCCTTTTTTAACGTCAGTTCTTTTTCACCGCATCTTCCCTTTTCAGATGTTGCCAGATGCGTTGAACCTGCGTTATGTCTTCTTAAGTCTTAAATAATGAGTTTCCGATGGTGGACGTTAGGTTCCACCAAACGGTGACCCTTCAAGCCTTTTTCGGTGGACCAAAGATGTGAAAGTCACATGACGATAGATCCGGAGTATGCGGTGATTTTGCAACACTGGCCACCGAACCTTCGCCAATGTGTTGTGTTATATGGAGTTATATGGAGTGATGTGTTATATGGAGTTGTGTTATATGTGTTGTGTTATATTCGCCAATGTGTTATATAGTTCGCGGCCATATATGGAGGCGCGTTGTCATGCAGCAAAACCACTCCAGAGGACAACAGGCTAAGCCGTTTGGCCTTGATTGCTGCGCGCAAACTGTGCAGGGTCTTGCAGTACTGAGCATGTTGCGGAATGCGGCATTACCCCTGAATTCCGTTCTGCGCAAGTAAGCACGGAAGAAGTGAAGTGAAGAAGAGTACATGTAGCTTTGATGTTCTTTAGTTTAGTTTAGTTTTATGTAATGTTCTCGCGTTGCGTCTAATAGCCTGTCATGTTTTCGTATTTATTCGTTAAAACTTATACATGTAAATTCATATTTTTAGTAATAGATGTTATTAATTAGCCAAAGGTCGTCGTGTTTCTTTGATTCATGTGTCTCAACTTTTATTATAATGCGGAAACAACTACCCGGACCATCAAGATGTTCAGGTAAGATAAGTTTTCTTACCTAACTGTTAATGACGAAGATATTTGAAGTTTAAATATTGCTCGGGACACAATAGAGCAACTGTGTTCATTTTACAATGGCGTGGGGAGCTCGGATGTTTCCACTGTTGGCATTATCGTTAGCCAACCATTATCTGGGTGGAAGTAGCACCAAGATTCATCACCTGCCACTATTCTGCCCAGGAAATTGTCATCAGCACGATATCTGAAAATATTCTATGAAGACATACTGTTGCCTGACCTACCACCAACGCATATCACGTGCTTCTGAGCGACTACCTCAGGCAAATCCATTTCATCAGTAGGGGTTCTCTTCCTTACCTCTCCGCTGTAACTCTCCACAAATTTGAGCCACAGTCATAGAAAAATAAACCAAATTATAACGACTGTTTCGTCTTCATTTGATCCGCCCTTACATTATGAACGTAGGAATACTGGTTTAATAAAAAATAATTTTTATAATTGGAAACGTAATTAAAGTAATAGTTGAAATAATGTAATAAACACAACTGAAACATTAAATGTAATAATTGAAAAAATATGAACTGATAACTAAATAATAAACGACAGTTACGTATCATCAGTATTTAGATAAAATATTATTAATTACTACACCGACAAAATCATTATACAGTATTATAAATATGTTCAGTTTATCAGTTCTAAATTCAAACAAAGGACCGATATCTGAGCTACAAACGAATACTAGATTTAGCAAAGCAATTAGTATAATGGGATATTTGACATTTATAATAAGATATTTAATAATCCTGATTTATACAATAATTTCAAAGGAAATCCTCATATTCAGATTCTGCTGTTAAATAAGTAAAAGTAATAACGTTATTCTTTCTCTACCTACTGTTCTAGAAATAATTGATGTAAATTATATTTAGTAATGGGAAGGGGGAAAACGCTAGTTTCTCCTTCCAAGTACAATGAAATTATAACTACATCATATATTTTTCACAATGCAGTTAAGAACTCAATAGCTTTGATGTTTAATAAGATTGTTTTCGATTATGCATTATGATGCTTTGCTAGTTAATTGTATTTCCTGAAAGCGATATCGATCGGAAATCTTCAGTTAAAATTTTCGCAGGGTATATTTTTTTGGTTCATGTTTCAGATTTTATTCTCATGTTTAATATCTAATGACATATATAGAGTTTCTATACTCACTTCTACCCACACTTGGGTGTATATAATTTGAAGTGGCACTCTATTTGAAGTTGAAGCAAACACAGTTTATACATGAAACAATGTTTATTGAATTCGTTGCACATATAATTGGCTTTTACAGCAATAAGCATGCGTACTACTTGTACGGAATGTATTGTGACGTAGGTAGTAATAACGACAAGCATTTCGCTTCAATTACTTTACTACGCCACCTTAAACACTTACAACTACAACTACAAAAAGCAAATATATACAGCGAGTTAGTTGCATGTTAGAGATGTCAGGACAGCTCGGGTTCACAGCCAACTCTGGCCTACAGAAGGCCTCTCGGACCAGAGAGCTCCGTCTCTCTCACGCTCAAAAACAGCTCTCTCCGTCTCTCAAAAACAGATCTCTCCCCGGAGTATTGGAGGGTCTTCTTTTTATACGTCGGCGAATTCAAAAGCGTTCTCCGGCGTTTTAAGTGCGCGTAAGTGTCCAAAGTTTATGGGATTCCACATGTCGCTATAGTGTCAAAATCCTGGAGAGCCCTCGAACCACTCAGGTATTTATTACTTGTATAACGTCAGAAATCGCATATTACACAAAATCTATGGCCTCTTATCCGAGAGTTTATGAGACCGCTCAGTTTAACATTTCGCCGATAGATGACAAGTTCATGCTGAGGGGTAGGAACGAGCAACACAGACTTATATAATTACAAGTTCGTGGAGTAATGGAGACAACGTCACAACTCCTCCCCTCTTTATAAGAATTTTTCCTCGGAAAAATTCCATCCTAGAGACACTCCATTTAAATTCAGAGTTATTGCATATAAGTACAAAGCCATAATTTTGTCTTAAAATGTTAACAATTTTAACGTTATGACCTTCTGAAAAGTGCTAGAGAGAAATCCAATTCACAGACGATAATAAACACACATTTTCATAATTTCTCATATTCCTCAACTAACACTTAATTTCATGTCTAATACAATAACTCCATTTCATGTCTAATACAATTATAACTGAGTATTAACAAGTAAGTATAACATATAACATTCTTTAAATCTACTCTTTTATCTAAACATTAAGCATATAACATAAAAAAACTTCTTATACAGCAAAATATCAAAATTCTCATACATTTTATGCTTTCTAAACCCTTGAATACAAACATTCATGTTGTTATATCTCGACATAACAAGTATTTAGTTATCTACTACAAGAACAAAATAAACGCATGTTTTCTTCTTACTATGACAAAAAATACACAATTGCATGATTCATTAAACAAAATAACATAAGAAACATGAGGTACTATTGCCTTCTTCAAGGCTTACATCATTCGTGAGTATACCTTCCACAGGGGGGGAAATCGAGTTCGAATTCTCTTCCCTAACACTAGAGGGGTTTGCGGTGGTGTGACCCAATTCTTTCGGGTATACCATACCCGGCTAAGACTGTCTGCATTCTTGTGATTTCTGCCGGATTTATGTTTTACTTCAAATTCATACGGTTGTAATGCAAGTGCCCAGCGCATTAATCGGGGGTTTGAACTGGCATTTGTACGTAACCAACGTAAAGGATTGTGGTCGGTTATGATTGTAAAATTTCGACCATCCAAATAATAATGTAATTTTTTTATTGCAAACACTATACTGGCGCATTCTCGCTCAGTGGTACTGTAACGTCTTTCAACGTCTGAAAACTTTTTGCTCAGGTATAGAGTAGGGTGTTCTTCTCCGTTTTCTGACTCTTGGCTCAAAACTACTCCTATTCCTGAATTCGAAGCATCGGTTTGCACGATAAACTCACTATTAAAATTTGGGGCATGTAACACGGGCTTATCCGTAAGACTCTTTTTCAATGCGCGGAACGCTTTTTCGCATGCATCAGTCCAAAAAACTTCACCTTTTCTAGCTCTGCCCTTCAATGCATCTGTCAGCGGATCTGCGAGTACGGAATAATTGTTTATATACCTGCTGTAATATCCAGATAATCCTAAAAACGCTAGGATTTGAGTCTTGGTTCGCGGCGTCGGGAAACTTTTTACACTTTCAATTTTTGCTTCCGCTGGAGTACGCGCTCCATTCCCAACGATATGACCCAAATACTTTACATGGCTTTGCGCGAATTTACACTTAGTGGGTTTGATTTTCAAATTCGCCCTTCTTATTCGCTCTAGAACTAAACTTATATGTTTCAAATGGGCTTCCCAAGTGTCTGAAAATATAGCAACATCATCTAAATAGGGGACGGCAAAATCTTCCATTTCCTTTAATACATCCGACATAAGTTTACTAAAGAAAAATGGTGCATTCTTTAAACCGAAACTCATTTTTAGACATCTGAAAGTTCCGAATGTTGTACAGAACGCAGCATATCTTTGCGCTTTTTCGCTTAAAGGAATCTGCCAATATCCTTTAGCCAAATCCAATACTGTAATATATTTTGCCGATGATACTTTTTCCACTCGCTCTTCACGTCTGTGAAGTTGGCCCCCCGACATTGAGATATCCAAATTTTAAAAACGGCATTCGTTTGAGCGTCGTTTGAGCGTGTTTGAGCGCCAAAAATTTTCGTTTGAGCGCAATTTTTAAAAAAGTTATGAGCATTTCATTTTTTGGCGGGAAAAACACCTAGCGCCCCCGACATTGAGATATTTAAATTTTGAAAACAGCATTCGTTTGAGCGTCGTTTGAGCGTGTTTGAGCGCCAAAAATTTTCGTTTGAGCGCAATTTTTAAAAGAGTTATGAGCATTTCTTTTTTTGGCGGGAAAAACACCTAGCCCCCCCGACATTGAGATATTTAAATTTTGAAAACGGCATTCGTTTGAGCGTCGTTTGAGCGTGTTTGAGCGCCAAAAATTTTCGTTTGAGCTCAATTTTTAAAAAAGTTATGAGCATTTCATTTTTTGGCGGGAAAAACACCTAGCCCCCCCCCGACATTGAGATATTTAAATTTTGAAAACGGCATTCGTTTGAGCGTCGTTTGAGCGTGTTTGAGCGCCAAAAATTTTCGTTTGAGCGCAATTTTTAAAAGAGTTATGAGCATTTCTTTTTTTGGCGGGAAAAACACCTAGCCCCCCCGACATTGAGATATTTAAATTTTGAAAACGGCATTCGTTTGATCGTCGTTTGAGCGTGTTTGAGCGCCAAGAATTTTCGTTTGAGCGCCAAAAATTTTCGTTTGAGCTCAATTTTTAAAAGAGTTAAGAGCATTTTTTTTTTTGGCGGAAAAAACACCTAGCCCTCCCCTCCCCTCACATTGAGATATTCAGAGAACGGGAAAAACAGAGCGGCATGAAATTTCGTGTCGGGGAAATGGCGAAAAAAGGGGGGGGGAATTAGGTGTCTGCGAAACGGAGGGACACCTCCAAATATGGCGGGTCCCATGGATAAGACATTGAAAGAGGCGCCAAAATGAGGCAGAGTAAAAATACGAAATTATCAACAAATAACGATAAAATATAATAGTAACTAATAATAGCAAATAGTTTCAAACTTGTTGATATAGTTTAGGCCTCAGACAACAGTGTTTAATGCATTTATGAAATTTTTCAATACATTCAAAAATCCATTGATTCGTTCTTAATATTTCTTATACTTTAAAAAAGATGAACTTGAAAGAAAGTTTTCGTATCTCTGTCCTGTATATATTTACTTACCTTTTTCTTTTTCCCTATATATATACCTAAAACTAAATACCTGTGCTTCACAACAGAATACATTACTACCACCAATCATGTAATCGGGTTCCATTAATTTAAATTAACTTCAGTAGTAAAGTGTTGTCATTTCTTTTGAGGAGTTAACCCTATAATTTAATGACGATCCAACATTAAATAAGGGTTTTTAGATTTATATTTATTTCCTAATTTTGGGTGCCTTATGGTCCTTCTGGATTTTTTAGCTTTCTTAGTACCTAGGGCTTTAGATGAGCCACTATGCAAAATTTCAGCTTCTTAGGTCTTATGGTTCCAGAGATACAGTGATCAGTCAGTCCGTGTTTAATTTTGAGGGTCCCTTTTCACATACTAAAAGTGTAGATTTTTTAAAAAATATTACTTAAATGTTATTGTTAGGGAGAGCGGAAGTGCATCCACTATACAAATTTTCAACTTCCTAGAACTCATGGTTTGAGAGATACGGTGATCAGTGAGTGAGTAGTATTTGGATTTTATATACAGGGTGTCCGGGCTAAAAGTATTTTTTATATAGAGAATGAAAAACGCTACCCAAGGACTCTTTAAATCTTCAAATTCCAATAAATACATCAAGAAAAATATAGGAGCAGTAAAATTACGGCAAGAATTCTGTCAACTGTAAATTACTTTCAACTACGTAATGCAATTGCTTGATGCACTTCCATAATTTGAACTTTTACAACTTTCTAACACTGTAACACAATTATTGTAAATATGGTAAAAGCAAAGATTATTTTAATGAGGAAGGATATGTCAAACTGTCTGCCAGACCATAAATGTAGTGCCAGTGACGTCTAGTTAACTGTACCTTTTCTAAACACTATATAAACGCCGGTAAGTTTATCGCAATATTCTGTTGAATACATTTCTTTTCTTATATCGACTTTATTTAGCAACTGATTGCACTCACATAGTTATCTTATACAATGTTTGACCAGAAATCTTATGGTATATTTTGGATTTTAAAATTATATTTTTTCCTTCGATACATATACATATCGAACTATTAGATTTATGAATCTAAACTATACAAATATCAAAATATTAACTTTATTTACCTAAAATATATAAATATAAAAATATTACAATTTAAGATAGAAGATGATTAATGTAAAATAAATTAGCCACTTTTGAACAAAAATGACTGACTATCAGCAGTGCTGAAATGCATCAATTTACAAAATTCCTCATAACCAATTCTGAATATATATACATAAATAAATTGCTTAAAACACAAAAACAATAATCGTAACCATCTCTACTTTATAAACACATTATGAAAGTGCTATACGCACATAAATGATTAGAAAAATAAAACTGTGATTGCCGTGACACTCAAAATATGTATTTACAAAAATTAAGTATAAAACTTGATGCACACTTGAATACTACAATAAAATATAACTGCATTAAGAATCCCAATTTCAGAATTATAATATACAATAAATAAAATGTTTTGTTTCTCGTATAGAACGGAGCAAAAGATTAACATTATAATAGAATTATTAAGAGTTTGCATACGTTGCATATCATGAATTATCGTAAAAAGTTAAATATGGTAATTACAGTGGCGTAGCGAGCATAACTGGCGCCCGGGGCACATTACCTTTTTGGCGCCCCTCGTGGTCTTGGGGACCAAAGGGTCCAATGGTCTTAGGTTGCATTTGGTGCCCCTCTGCAAGTGGCGCCCGGGGCATGATAGACCACCTTGCCCCCCCTCTCGCTGCGCCACTGGGTAATTAAAATATTCCACATTGAAGTCAGGTAATTAAAAACAAATGGTTCCAATAGTTAGTTGATCGTTAAAACGTTTCCAATTTTAAGATTATGTTGACAGCAAATATAGCTCAAACACGCTCAAACGAATGCCGTTTTCAAAAATCGAATATCTCAATGTTGGGGGGGGGGGGGGCTAGGAGTTTTTGCCCGCTAAAAATTAAAATGCTCGTAACTCTTTTACAAATGGCACTCAAACGAAAATTTTTGGCGCTCAAACACGCTCAAATGAATGCCGTTCTCAAAATTTGAATATCTCTTAGGCCCTAGGTACTAAGAAAGCTAAAAAATCCAGAAGGGTCATAAGGCTCCCAAAATTAAGAAATAAATATAAATCTAAAAACCCTTATTTAATGTTGGATCGTCATTAAATTATAGGGTTAACTCCTCAAAATTAATGACAACATTTTACTACTGAAGTTAATTTAAATTAATGGAACCCGATTACATGATTGGTGGTAGTAATGTATTCCGTTGTGAAGCACGGGTATTTAGTTTTAGGTATATATATAGGGAAAGAGAAAAAGGTAAGTAAATATATACAGGACAGAGGTACGAAAACTTTCTTTCAAGTTCATCTTTTTTAAAGTATAAGAAATATTAAGAACGAATCAATGGATTTTTGAATGTATTGAAAAATTTCATAAATGCACTAAACACTGTTGTCTGAGGCCTGCCTAAACTATATCAACTAGTTTGAAACTATTTGCTATTATTAGTTACTATTATATTTTATCGTTATTTGTTGATAATTTCGTATTTTTACTCTGCCTCATTTTGGCGCCTCTTTCAATGTCTTATCCATGGGACCCGCCATATTTGGAGGTGTCCCTTCCGTTTCGCAGACACCTAATTCCCCCCCCCCTTTTTTCGCCATTTCCCCGACACGAAATTTCATGACGCTCTGTTTTTCCCGTTCTCTGAATATCTCAATGTGAGGGGAGGGGAGGGCTAGGTGTTTTTTCCCGCCAAAAAAAGAAATGCTCATAACTCTTTTAAAAATGGCGCTCAAACGAAAATTTTTGGCGCTCAAACACGCTCAAACGACGCTCAAACGAATGCCGTTTTCAAAATTTAAATATCTCAATGTCGGGGGGGCTAGGTGTTTTTCCCGCCAAAAAATGAAATGCTCATAACTTTTTTAAAAATTGCGCTCAAACGAAAATTTTTGGCGCTCAAACACGCTCAAACGACGCTCAAACGAATGCCGTTTTCAAAATTTAAATATCTCAATGTCGGGGGGGCTAGGTGTTTTTCCCGCCAAAAAAAGAAATGCTCATAACTCTTTTAAAAATTGCGCTCAAACGAAAATTTTTGGCGCTCAAACACGCTCAAACGACGCTCAAACGAATGCCGTTTTCAAAATTTAAATATCTCAATGTCGGGGGGGCTAGGTGTTTTTCCCGCCAAAAAATGAAATGCTCATAACTTTTTTAAAAATTGCGCTCAAACGAAAATTTTTGGCGCTCAAACACGCTCAAACGACGCTCAAACGAATGCCGTTTTCAAAATTTGGATATCTCAATGTCGGGGGGCCAACTTCACAGACGTTCGCTCTTCGATGTTTGGAAGGGGGAAATACTCTGTCCTAATGATTTCATTCAGCCGTCGGTAATCTACGCATGGTCTAGGGTCTTTACCTGGGGCCTCTACTAAAATTAACGGTGAGGTGTAATCTGACTCACCTACTTCGATAATCCTTAACCGTAACATTTTTTGGATCTCTGATTTTAATATTTCCGTTTGTCTCTGTGAAGTGCGATAGGGTTTTGATCTTATCGGTTTATCGCTGATTAAAGTAATGTCGTGTTCTACTAAATTTGTGGTACCAGGATCATTTGAAAAACACGAAGCAAACCTATCCAATACTTCTTTTAATTGGTCAATTTGACCAGCTGTCAAATTTTTCTCTAGCTCACTAAATCTAACTAATTCTCGAAAATCAAAATTCGTAGGATTGTTTTCTAAATACGGGATATCTAAATCATGATCTTCCTTCACTTCAAGATCGCCTTCATAACTCAACAAATTTACATGTTCGCGATTCCGAACTAAAATTCCATCAATGATCGAATACGTTTTATCTGCTTTTCCTGCACTTGTTTCGATTACTCGGCTAACTAATTCTTTTACCTCTTCACACTTTTTCTGCGCTTCCAAAAAACCTTTCTTATCTATCTTTAAGAGGTCTAATTCTGGAGCTTCTGCCTCCAATGCTGGAATTACTATTGGCTCTTCCGTTTCTATCGGGATGCTATTTTCCTGCTCTTCGCGATTATCTACCCTCAATTCAACCGTGTTTTCTGCATCTCGTTTGACCGTTTCGGCCTCTTTTCGTAAGCTCTTCGTATGAGAGCGCGTTTGGACTGCATTTAGCTGTTCTACCGAAAAAAAATCATATCCATATTTCTCTCGTATCATCTCGGCCGTTCTATTACCTAATAAATACCGATTTTGGTCCAAATGATTTCCGCATACAGCCGCCTTTGTAATGATTTTCCCAAAATCTCCCGCTATCTCCACACGAGCTAAAGGTAAGCAAATTAACTCTAAACTCAGCGGTTGTTTTATCCAAACTGTCTCACCTGTAAATTCTTGTGGACAAATGAATCTTCTACTAACAATGTCAAGAGATGCACCGCTGTCCCTAAGAATGTCAATCTTTTGGTCATTCACCTTACCTGGGAATGTATAGGATTCTAACAGATCAGGCTTTTCACTTTCTTGCACATTGTTTACGGAACCCGACGTTGTTTTTTTCTGAAATCGTGGGCAGGATGAGCGAAGGTGCGTTTCGGAGCCACAACCGAAGCACTTTAAATTTACTCTCCGATCAAACGCCCTATTTCGGTTTACTGGACCATGTGCTGTTGACGCACCAGGGGGATAGAACTTTGGCTTATTTTCCCGGGGCTTCTCTTGTATGAACGGACGCGTTCTCTCTACCCTACTATCCCTCGCATCTTTAAATTTTGGGCCCATTGCTCTTACACTGTCATACCCATCTAGTAACTCGACCATTTCCGATTCCGTTTTTATATCTGACCATTTATCTATGAAGTGTTCGCGTACCTCCATCTTTGCTCTTTTCTTTATTTGATCTGCAACCAAAAGATCTTTCAGAGATTCAAAATTATCTACTTCTAAACCATTTAGCCATTCTCGTAAATAGTTCCGCAACTCAAACGCAAAGTCCTTCCAGGTCGACAGGGGATTCTTTTGATGGGATACAAATTTCTGGCGAAAAGACTCCGGGTTTAATTTGTAACGGAGTAAGAGGGTCTGTTTTATGTGATCATAATTTTCTGCGTACTCTTCTGGTTCTCTGGCTATAACGCCAATTATATCAATCGGTAGGAGTCCTACAAGGTGCGAAACCCTATTCTCCTTAGGTATTTTTGCGCGTTTAACCTGTCGCTCAAAAAGTACTAAATATAAACTAATGTCCGTTTTATCCGGATTAAATTCGGGAATTATTTTTTTCAAATTTAAATCAGTGGGTCTCGAATTTATACTTTCTGCGGTGGACTGGGAACTAGAAGTTCCTTGTGCGATTCTTAATTTTTCTAATTCAAAATTTAATTCCAATTCTTTGGCTTTTAACTCCGCCTCCCATTGCAATTTTTCTTTATGTAGGACTTTTTCCCTCTCTCAATTATGTATACGAGATTTCTCTGCTTCTCGTCTTTCTAACTCTTCCTGATTCGCCTTCAAAATACTCTGGTATAACTCAGCCACGAATTCGGGATCATAATTTTCTTGGCTGTAACCAAAACCTTCAGTTCCAGTATTGTTTCACTTCCTTCCCGAGGAATCTCCAGTTCCTGAACCAGTTTTACTAGATCCTCTTTTTTTCCTTTGCCCAAAAACGCCATTGCTACCCGTTAATTTACCGACTTAATAATAATAATTATAATAATATCTTGTAAGTTAAAAACTCAATAGAATCACAGTACTATTAAAATTTACACAAAATTAAAAATCTTAAGACCTTAAATATTTCTTTAGAGAAAAGTATTTAACAATATAAAATGAACTTCTTTAAAATAATATTAAAAAATAATTTTACAAAGAGAACAATATATCATATACACTCTTTAAACAAAACAATTGAATCTCATCACATATATATATATATATTTTTTTGGATTTCTCTCTAATCTCATAAATCAATAAAGATATTTCCGATAGGTCTTCAAAATTTTTGAATATTTTAAGAATTTTAACTACAGAATTTTAAGCAATAACTTCTAGAATTTTTGGAAATAGACTCACCCCTTTTTCTTTTAGCTGCTTGAATCTATGATAATCCATAGGCACAACACAAAAATAATCTTCAGCCCTTAGGCCCACAATTAACACAACACTTCACTGCACCGAAAACCTTTCCAGAGACAGAATCACATAATTTCTTTCTCTCCCGCAAATATAGGTCAACCACCTTTTTTTCTCTCCTCTCGACTCGGGGAAACACGAACCACACGGGGAGAATCAGCTGTACCGTTGACCTCCGACCTCAGAAGACGAAACTTGCGGCGAAATCTAAACACTCGTTCTTAGAGCTGCACTGGAATGATACACTTTTCGGAACCACAGGAGTAGAAAAAAATATTCTTGCTTTCTCCTTCCTTCTGGCAACACAGCACGGCGAAAATATTTCTTTTCGGCCCGGAGCACTAAGTTATGTCGTACCGTGAATTTCTCATAATCACAATCTTCAACAATTTTTCTTACTGGCGTAAGTTTCCGTGAATTTCTCACATCAAAAGCTTCCACAATTTTTCTTACTGGCGTAAGTTTTTCTCAAAATCACAAGCTTCAGCAACACTAATTTTCTCGCTCCAGACGAATTTCTCGTACATTTTCTTCTAAAAAACTCTAAATACTGCCGTATTCTTCTTATAACAATATCTAAATACTGACGTATTCTTCTTATAACAATATCTAAATACTGACGTATTCTTCTTCTAAAAACCTCTAACTAACTCTAACTCAATAATCCCACTTCTGACACCAGCTGTGACGTAGGTAGTAATAACGACAAGCATTTCGCTTCAATTACTTTACTACGCCACCTTAAACACTTACAACTACAACTACAAAAAGCAAATATATACAGCGAGTTAGAATTTACATGTTAGAGATGTCAGGACAGCTCGGGTTCACAGCCAACTCTGGCCTACAGAAGGCCTCTCGGACCAGAGAGCTCCGTCTCTCTCACGCTCAAAAACAGCTCTCTCCGTCTCTCAAAAACAGATCTCTCCCCGGAGTATTGGAGGGTCTTCTTTTTATACGTCGGCGAATTCAAAAGCGTTCTCCGGCGTTTTAAGTGCGCGTAAGTGTCCAAAGTTTATGGGATTCCACATGTCGCTATAGTGTCAAAATCCTGGAGAGCCCTCGAACCACTCAGGTATTTATTACTTGTATAACGTCAGAAATCGCATATTACACAAAATCTATGGCCTCTTATCCGAGAGTTTATGAGACCGCTCAGTTTAACATTTCGCCGATAGATGACAAGTTCATGCTGAGGGGTAGGAACGAGCAACACAGACTTATATAATTACAAGTTCGTGGAGTAATGAAGACAAAGTCACAGTATAAACACAGCTTTCAAGAACAATATATTTTTATACTCACGAACAGTAAGTCAAACCAGCAGTACTGCCATGTAAACTTCTGGCCCGCTAAGCACTAGCGCAGGATAGCACCTTTTCAACCTTAACAACCTCCCCTCTTTTCATTAATGACGCTGCAAGGTATTTATACTAAGCGCGTATGCCAAAATTAGCATATCTGAAGCAGCTTCTTTAATTCCTTCACTCAAAAGTTCGATTCTTGGGAATCGAATCTTGTGTATACCTTACACTGGCCTCCCTCGAAAAAAAAATTAGGTAACTGAGGTCTGAACGGCTTCAGTTAACTAATTGAAAACGCGTGCTGATCTGACTTTTTACATAATGGGTGGCAAAGCCAAAAAAACCTTCCACACGTTGTGTGGGGGAAAAACGCCACTACCATTTTACGAAACTAACCCCGAAGGGTCCAGGTGACACCATCAAACAGAGGATTTGCAGAGTTGCGGGTACTGGGATGGCCAACTGCGCCCTAGAAAAACTGTTTTAGTTAAAAGTGTCAACACAATTGCACAGCATGACATTTCTTGACTGTTTGTAGATGCTCTCCCTTAATTCATAATGGTCATGTGTTATGTTTTGTGAAGTTAGTAGGTTATTGAGTTAATTATTATATTATGCAGTATGTATTTTTCTCTAGTTCCTACATGTCCCCTTCAAAAATTTATAAAACAACAGTATGCCGTTTTTTTTCAGTGGCTCACTCCTTCCCCTCAAAATGTTTACACAGTATATACAATGGGAAATTTCAAACCAATTTGGTTCGGTTTTATTAAAGGGTGGGAGTTAGAATAAGAAAGTTGATACAAGACTTGTTCCTCATGAATGCAGCAACTTCCTTGCACCAGTCTGTCCAATCCGTGGAACCTCTCTTGATGGTCGCAGTCCTAGTAAAGGGGTTCGTTGACCGTGTGGGCATCCTTCGTGCAGCAGGACGTTGGTCCTGAGGCGCTGGTCCGGCTTGACGATGGACAGGAGGTCTCTTGGGAGGAGGCCAACCTTGCTGGGCGGCAGAAATCTTCCGTTTCCTGTACTTATGCAAAGGAACTTTAAAATTGTCATTCTTCCTTTTGATAACCTTGTGTACCTTATGTGTGCCACGTTCATCCTTAGATGGAGGTTTTGTAGTGCACACTTTACTTTTCTTCGTACTTTTTAGAGTATAGGCATTAAATTTTAATGCATATTCTATTTTGTCAAATTTATACGCCGCACCAACGTGTTTAGTTACTGGCTTTATCTCTCTACTTGTGTCATGTTTTTCAACAAACTGACTCTGTTTTTGGTATTGGTGCTTATGCAACTTCTTGTTTACCGCCTTAATTACTTCAGTATTTGCAGTTTTAATGCTGGAACCTGAAGGCGCTTTTTCACGTTTTTTATCCCCCTTAACTTTAGTTTTATCCTCTTTTGACGAAAAAGTCTCTTTGAAACTTGCGATATCAGAATCGTTATCATTTAAATTCTTTAACACTGCTTCAGTTTTAGGAAGATTAAGCTTTTCGTACTGGTGCGTTTTAATGCAACCTGCGTCTATAACTTCCGAAGCATCAGCTAAACTACTTACAGTATAACTCTGTGTCAACTTTTCATCCTGACTCTCAGTATGGTTTTCTTGTACTTTATTTAAAACCATATTATCAACCTGGCCTACAGCATCCTCATACGGATGGAAACTTGAAATAATATCATCATTACCTAGCGAGTTCCTACTATCGTTTAAAGAATTTTTATTGTCGTCAACTAATAAGTATTCACTAACTTCCGTAACGCATACTTCGTCATCTACTAAATTTCCTTCATTAACAGATGTGTGAATATCATCTAAAATATCAGGTATAGCATCAATAGAAGTGTCAGATGATTTATTTTCTAAACCACTAGCATTAGTATCGGCACTATTTTCAGAAATTTGTACTGGAATTACCGCATCATTCCAGCTAGACTCACTTTCTTTATAAGCCACAAAAATACCCTGACTTTCACTATTCTCAAAATAATGATTACTACTCGGACAAAATAATACATTTGACCACACAGTTTCAACAGGTTGAACCATATCATGTGAATCAACTTGCCAGTGCAAGTAAGGTGCTTGCATATTATTTTCTTTAAGTGCACTAATTTCATTATAACGCCGTGCGCTTCTATTATTTTGCCTGCGGTACTGCTTACGCTGCTGGTTTGAAACTCGCGAAAAATTTTGGCGCGGCTGTATAAAACTTCTCGTACCTGGATGACGGTGAGGGGTAGCGAAGAAATGCCTATTGTCATATTTAGCTAAAGCTTGAAGGAGGGCAACCTTGCTTGTAATTGTTTGATTATCTAAAAAATCTTGAACACTTGGCTTCAAACGTTGGATAACTATTTTTAAGATTACCGCTTCCGTTACCCCTTCTAAATATTCCTCACACTTGGAAATCTTTTCCGTAGCAAAATCTAACGCAGACTGACCTTCACGTAGCCTTAGCGAATAAATTTCCGCTTCAATTTCACTTTGATTAAAGGTCTTTGGAAAAACACTAAGAAACTGTTGCTTGAATGACAAATAGTCAAAAATCAGATTACTGCTTTGCATACACGTGTACCACTGATATGCACTACCTCTTAAAGCGGCTAGATCAATTTTAAGTTTATCCCCCTCTGGGGTGCGTTGTTGCTGAAAGTAATGCTCAATTTTCTTTAGGAATTGGCTTGAGGGGCCGCCATTGAAGGTGGCTTCGAATGGCGCAAAATGCTGAACCATAATTACCCGAGGAAAATTTCCAGCAGGATTTTGTTCTACAACACTCATTTTTTAAATAGTATATAAGTACTTGCAACAATTTTATCAATATAAGTACACAGTACACAGTTTTTAATTTCAATTATGTTGTTCGTTACAAATGTAACGCTAACTACCAGGGTATATATAATTTCGGGCGCCAGTATAGAGAATCTACTTAGGGGGCACTCTATTTTGTATTTTATACAAATTCAGTTTCTTACATGAAACAATGTTTATTGAATTCGTTGCACATATAATTGGCTTTTACAGCAATAAGCATGCGTACTACTTGTACGGAATGTATAAACACAGCTTTCAAGAACAATATATTTTTATACTCACGAACAGTAAGTCAAACCAGCAGTACTGCCATGTAAACTTCTGGCCCGCTAAGCACTAGCGCAGGATAACACCTTTTCAACCTTAACAACCTCCCCTCTTTTCATTAATGACGCTGCAAGGTATTTATACTAAGCGCGTATGCCAAAATTAGCATATCTGAAGCAGCTTCTTTAATTCCTTCACTCAAAAGTTCGATTCTTGGTAATCGAATCTTGTGTATACCTTACACATAAAATAAAAACATTTTTCCGATCAAAATTTCATGAAATTTTGTAAACTGTTTCATAAAATTTAATTTAATCTGCAAAAGTATGTAAAGAGTATGAACTTCATAACTGATGAAGAGCATTTCATTAAGAGATCTTTCTACTTAACTCCTGCATCATATTTTCATCTTCTATTCAAAATAATGGATGACGTGCACCAATAATTTCATTTGGCTTTAGCGACAAGAGAGAGACCTTGATTGAGATTGCTATAATGACTAACAGACTAATAATGACGCATAATGCGGCTTTCAATGTAAGGCATGGCAATACAACAAAATTCGTCCCAAATCACATAACGACACAGAGGATGACAAAGATATTCTTTTTAAAATTCTTTTAATAGGAAGATAAGTAAATCCTTATCATGAAAGAATTTTTAAAAGTATACTACTTATCTCTTGCGTAGTTGCACACTTAATTGTACACATTTCCTAAAAACCAACTTTAAACCGAGTTATTTAGTTTGTAACTACAAATCGTCGGGTTACAAGTGAAACACACTAAGTCAAAATTATCAATTTTCGGATTCTTAGCTTTTCTAGACCACAAAAAAGCGATGTTTCTGCTGGTGAAACATACTAAGTCATATATTTATTTATTTTATTTTTTTCAAAGTTTTGTAAACACATTGAGTACTCTAGCCTAGCAATTTTAATAGGTGAAATACACTAACCATCCTGAGGATAATAATTATAAAATAAATGAGAGCCAAGACTGGTTTGTAATTAGCAAAAAAATGCCAAGGCGATAACTTAATTTGATTTAATAATGTTAGTACCAGAGAAGTTAAAAGAGAAAAAATCTTTGATCAGCGTTTTCTCAAAATAAGGTTTTTTGACTTAGCGGGTTTCACCTTTAACCCCACGAAATTGTGGCTTTTAATTTAGAATACAAATAGATATTTAATTCAGATATATTCTTAGTTTTTGTCTTTTATTCATACTCTAAAAACATGGAAAAATCCGTAAATAAAGGAATTCGAGATTTAAAGGTCCACAGTTAAAGAACCAAAAAGCAGTTTCTAATATATTTTTTAACTTCAATTTTCAAAGTACACCTACGATACTGCATGTAAAATCCAGCAAACGAAAGAAATAACTGACACGTCACATTAATGCTTGTGCATATAATATACAGCCGTAAAAGTTATGTACAATCAGAGAAAAAATATTATTTATATTTTTAATAATGTAACTGTTATCGATAGAAAGTACGATGTTATATTGAGAGAAAAAAAATTAATGTATAAAATATCTAACATTGATTCTCAAATGTACTTATTGCTAAAATGGTAACATGTGTATAACTTTTAAGTGCTCTGGAACGTTTTGAGCGTAATTAAAGGTTATACAAGGGTCGTTTGATAAGTCCGGGAAAAAATTATGAAAACGGCATTTTATAGAAGCAGTTTTCCATACATAGTCTCCTTCAAGGTCGATACATTTGGTCCAACGATTTTCAAAATTTGTATCCTCTCTGTAAAGCAAAATTTCTCCAACTCTGCAAAAAAAGTGTTCGTTTCTCTAATCACATAAGAAATCGATGGAAATTTTGGATCTGCAAGAAATTTTTCCATATTTGGAAATGAGTAAAAGTCCGAGGGAGCCAAATCTGGACGGTGAGGAACAATTTCGAAGCTTAGTTCTAACAATTTTGCAGCCTTAGGCCATCTGCACACGGAGCGACTCAAAGGAAACTGAACTGGTTATCGATTGAAATTGCTTATCGGTTGCAAACTCGTTAGTGATGCGGTTCCGCACACGGACCTACTCAAAAGTGATTCAAATCAATAGTTTGCGACCTGTCACGGAAGGAAGAACATCATTATTTAGGGCATTTTTTTAGTTAAATTATTATCAGAAATTAATTTATTTTAAAAAATTGTTAAAATAGATTGTCTTATATATATAATAGAGAGTGTTTAAAAATGGACTGTATATATGGGCGCACATATTCCATACAACAAAAAACGTTAGAATTTTATTTTATCGCTAGGCAGAAGTCACGTGACTCTCGTGTACGTCTTTGTCAGCTTGCCAAAAGAGCGTCTGTAACATAGATTGTGTAATAACACGCACAACGCAAGAGAAACTGGCGACTGAAATTGCTAGTGACTCGACACGTTGAGTTGCCTGCGACTGCTTACAAACGCGTTGCTGACGGGTTTGTAACCAGTTGCACCGTGTGCGTGGCTCCATTCAATTACATAGGTTACGACTCATCACGGACTGGTTTGTGATTGGAGTCGGTTATCAGTTTCTTTTGAGTTGCTCCGTAGTTGCTCTGTATGCAGACGGCCTATGAGTCGTAACCTATGTAATTGAATGGAGCCACGCGGACGACGCAACTGGTTACAAACCCGTCAGCAACGCGTTTGTAATCAGTCGCAGGCAACTCAACGTGTCGAGTCACTAGCAACTTCAGTCGCCAGTTTCTCTTGTGTTGTGCGTGTTATTACACAATCTATGCTACAGCCACTCTTTTAGCAAGCTGCCAAATGACGTACACGAGAGTCCGCGACTTCATCACGGACATCATCATTGGTTTGTGATTGGAGTCAGTTATCAGTTTCTTTTGAGTTTCTCCGTGTGCAGATGGCCTTAATCTCAGGTGAAACATGGCCATTGACATCAAGGGAAGAGAATGCTCTGGTAATTTTTGAAAGGAGAGTTTTAAGGGCTATCTTTGGTGGTGCCCTTGATAATGGTATTTGGCGAAGAAGACACAATTTTAAACTATACAAACTCTTTAAAAATGAAGACATAGTGAAATTTGGGAAATTGAACAGAATGAGATGGGCAGGTCGTCTTTAGAATAGATTTAGAGAGAGCACCATTGAAAGCTTATAATGCAGCGCCGTGGTTAGCGTCGTAGGAAATCCGCTCAGTGGGCTTGGCCTTAAAAAGCTTGGTCGTTAACATGTTGTCCCCTCGTAGGGAACAATTCTGGCTTCCCTAAACGGTGCTCCCATAATCAAGTAGCCCACAAGCTTTCAGGTGTTGATGGACCAATGTTGCAGAGATAAGTGCTTGCCATATTAAAAAAAAATGCTGATTCAAAATACTTAAATTATCTCTTACAGACAATTTATAAATTATAAACTAATAATAAAAAATAAGTCTTCTATAAAATATTCATAACTGCATAAGATAGAGCATAAAACAAAATTATTTAATAATAAAGAGAAATAGGAAGAAAGATCCAGATGTTGGTAAGGCGTTGTCTGGAATAAAATAAAACAATTTGAAGATGATGTATAGAAATCTACTGATACATTCATAAAATATAAGAATGAATCTTAGACACACTAGATACAACAACTTAACTTTCAGACCGTACCCAGTGAATGGATAATTACAGTTGATTGTTTCATCTGCAAGTTAAATGCTTTGAAAATTTTTCACTCAAGATAAACTGGGTCATTCATAAGAAACTAGCTTAATAAAGTATTTAACATTCTACTTGTGCAGTCCGTGTATATTTACGCCATTAAAATGAGTTTAAAAGAAGCCATAAAATATTATGAGTTAAAAGTAATGAAGCTCATAAATATCCCTTTATTTCTATTTATTTACCATATACTCGTGAGTAAAAGATTTCACAGAAAGTTTTTTTGGAGGGGTAACGAATTATTAAAACACTAATTCTAGCCCCTTCATAAATATTCATGCAAAATAGTCATAAACGTGTGTTCTGAGTCAACAAATTAATAGTGAAAGAGAATTTATTCAGTGGGTGACGTTTCGAATCTAATTATGTCGAAGAACAACAGCTTCCCACCCATTCATCATTATCCTTCTATATCGTCGAAAAGTGTATTAAAATAGATTATTCATCAATAAAAAAATTAGCATAAAAATTCGATAAAAAAAACTCGCTGCTTATAAACCAAATCGAACAGCGTGTTAATCTAGTTATTGTGATTAAGTTTATCTTTCGCATGTTTACATGATTTAATGGTTGAAGTGTTCCACTTAGCTAATTTATTATTCATTTTATTAGAGACAAACACGCTCTTTGTTTGAGTTAGGCTTTAAATTTTTTTTATTAATTCGTAACATGCAGATAGTTTGGATCAGACAGAGATGAAATTGCGCTCATGCAGTAGTCATTGGAGATAAAAAGATTTTACACATGTCTCTGTCCCTTAGAAAATTGTTTTTAGAATGTCCATCAATTTCTGGTTTCAATAATATTTGGCTAATGTTATAATAAAGAGTTTTTTTTTCCGATTTCAAATAACTCGTCCTGTAAGTTTAATTATTAAAATATATTAAAATTGTACCATGTAATTGAAAGAAATAATTTTAAATAATGCTAAGTATATATGAGTAATTTTTTCCTCTTTCGATCTAGTCTATATTAATAAAAGGAAGTGTTTGTTTGTTTGTGTGTGTGTGTGTGTGTGTGTGTGCGTGCTGCCTCCAGACGAATCTATGGCACTTACAGTCATGAAATTCGGCATACAGGTAGTGTGTGACAGTGAAAGTATATGGTTGAGTATATAAATAAATAATAATTTTGATTTTGAACTAATTGATTATATTTAGAATGATTTATGATTAATGAGGGAAAAGATGTGGTTAGTTCATTGCATTCATTATGACTCCAAATGATGGAAAACTACTCTGGTTTAAAATGACAAACAAATTTATTGATGAACACACCTAATATGATACACTAAATCTCATTAAATATTCAATACTCATCTCAAATTATCATTACTTATTACAACATATTTCTTCAACCTTTAATACTCATTAGCATTAATTCAGATTCACACTATATTCTTATTCAAATAAATAATATTTACTCATATTTCATTCATCACATTATGTCAACTAACTCGCCTTTACGAATTATCATTTATTATTCGCTAACTTCTATTATCAAATTACTTTATCGTCGTGTTCTATATTAAGTTATTGACGGCTACACTATGAGAAGCAATGACGGTAAAATATGAAAAGGAATCAAAAGAACGGTACCTCTACAGATGACTACTGGACCACTAATATGGGCATCTGGCACTTCGCAATGACGAACTTCGTTGCATTTTCACCGCACTGGAACTAGTGCACTCTCTTCGTACTGTACAGGGCTCGTTCAATCATTGTAGACACTCTGTACAGGAAACTGGGACACTCTCTTCGTAGGGTACAGGACTCCTTCAATCATTGGAGACACTCGGTACAGGAAACTGGGGCACTCTCTTACTCGGGCTCTTTTGCATGGGCCACGGCTTACATTACTATCATCGGGCGTGATTCGTACATACTCGTTAGGTTGATACTACTTCTGTCTCTAACTCCAAACTACTCTTTTTTGCCTCTTCTATCTTATTTAATATTATTTTTCTCTAATTAATTCTGGCTCCACCTCTTCCAATTCCATTGGCCATATTATTCCCAAGTCATTGAAATTCGTCCGTGGCTGCCTCTTCTCAATCCCCCTTTCACCAATGAGCATCGAGGGTGGGATTTATAAAATTCTCCCACTTTCTTAACTTTTCCATGCTCCGACATCACCGAGCAGGGTGGTCCGTTTTATAACCATCATAAATTTATGTCTTCCCCTTCTCCTTTTCTACTTTTCGTTGCAACTCATTCTACGGAACTTTTATATTCTACTTTTGTTCCTTCCTACAGGTCCAATCTCCCATCATTCTTTTATTGTTGGTTTTTCTCCCATTCTCTTTTATTGCCCGTCATTTGCTTCCTTGCCCTGTTTCTTTCTTATATTTTGCAATTGTTTTACTTCGTCCCGTAATTTTCAATTCTCCTGCCCATGGCCTTGACACTATTGTCATATCCCTATGACATAGTGCAGACGATGAGTACGTGCACTTCGAAGCCCTAGTTTTAAATTTTATTACCGTTAATTTTTAATTAATAAAAAACAAACAATTTTGAAGAGTGACAACAGTAAATGGAAGCTGTTACATTTCCGGAAATCACCCCTCAGAATATGGCCGCCACATTAGGTATAACAAGCAAACAGCGAAAGAAAAGATAAAAATAAATAAAATCAAAAAGTTTCAAGTCATATATAGAATTTTCAAGTCATGTCCAGAATAATAAATGAAAATAATAATTTTCAAGTCAGATTTTATACTCTAAAATTTACATTTTAAGACATTTCGAAAAATTAACGTTGATTTTTCGAAGAATTACCTATCTCAGATTGTAAACAAACGTTCTTTGTTGCCATCTTCATTTTAGAAGTTCATTTGTTCAGTAAGTGCTTTTTCAAAAATATCTTTAAATATATCTTTATCAAAATATATTTATTAATCTTTATCATAACATATCTTTATTTTGAAAAGTATTTCCTTACTACAGCTTTATACAGATTGAAGAATTCTAAAATAACTTTTGTCTAATTTATAGATTTGTTTGTGTTTAATTATTATAATTAACGTTGTATTCTCGAATTCCTTTTCCCTTTAAAGATTAGCAGAGTGGCAACACAGGAGAGTCACTTTGTTAGACACATTGTTACAGTAAATACAAATTGTTAGAGTAAGTAAATCGAATTTTAATTTTTTTGCGAAAATTTCGCTCAAAATCAAGCATGCGTATTATAGTCAATATTTGACGGTAGTTACTGTAGACTTGAAACTTATCGGAAATTATTATATGGGGTCATATCTTACATTTAGCGCAAAGTTTAGTCTAAATGGGAAAGTAAAATGCAAAGCTTATGAAGTTTTTAAGGGGGGTTTTGTCTCTTTTATTTTTAGACTAAGTTATAAGCATGTCATACATACATCTTTATTTCGTGAAAGCAAATCTCGAATTTTCATAATTCTTAGATGTCTTATAAATTTCAAAGAGCATGCATACCATAGTATTTATTGAAAAGAAGTCAAGGAATTAAGCCTTGAAAAATAAGTTTGAATTTTGCCTTTTTATAAGGCAGGTTCCGATTTTGCAATCATCTGAAAAAGATTGTTCCTTTACAGAAACTATTAATACAGGATTAAATAACAATAATACTCATAAAATATTGAGACAAGATATTGGTGTTCTGTTTAGAAAGTTTGGTTATTTGCAAAGAAATGCAAGAATCCCATTTCTGCTAATAATTTATCTTTCCTTTTCTGTACATGTAAGTTCCATAGAACTCTTGTAAAATTAAGATTTTTCAAGGTTGTGATTATTTCAGTATCAGTTTAGAGAGATATTTAAAAATGATTTCGAACGTCCTGAAATACAATTATAAAAATAATTCGTTTTGGAATGTAAATAATAGCCTAGAACTCGTGTAAAATTTTGATAATTATGTTTTAGACCTACACACTATGTACACATATGACTTCGAAAACCTGTTTACTAAAGTTCCTATCATTTATTTGGAAACAATTCTTAAGTTATAGAAGTTAAAGATGGTATTTCAAATTCATGAGGCATTTTTTTTTATAATTTGGTAGACATGTTTATTTGCATATCAATGGAATAGACGTGGGTACTGGTTATTCTAGCACTGCAGCCTATCTATTTTTGTTTCATTAAGAGCATAATTATTATACTTCTATTTTTACAGATTTAAACATCAGGATGCTTTTGATACATTCTTGATCTTTATGTTTTTAATATTCAAGATGAGTTTACACTCAGATATATATCCTGTCAGGTAACTGTAAAGAACACAAATAATAGTAATCGTCATAATGCTGATTTTTTTATATCAAATTTAAAATCAAAAACAGTTTTTTTCACATATCTTTTTACTATAAAAGATATTCATTTTCTATCAAGGTAATTTCGTTAACTCCTTTGTCGTCTAATATTGCAAAACTTATTTTCATCGACATAATTATTTAGCAACTTTTAGAATTTTATAGAATTTGGAAGTGAATAAAAAGAAAATATGATATATTTTTTATCTGCTAACTTTTACCTGTGTCCAACTGTCATATCTTTACAAGTTCTGTGATGCGTGGTTTAAGTTTAAGTTTATTATGCTTATTAGTTGGTTTTGCTTACGTTATGGTACATTCTAATTTCTGTGTTTACTTAGAGGTAGTCAAGTGGTCCCAAGGGTGGTGTTCATATTATTTCTCCTTAATTTTATTTTTATTTTTTTGTATTTTGCTCATTGCATTTTTATATTTTGTTCGGAACAAAATTAAGCAGTTATGTTGGTTGCACCTATATATTACCATTGTGCCAGTCAGTATCTCGCTATTTTTATCGCCAGTCTGTATTTTTTATTTGATTTCGTGTTAGTAGGTTTAGTTTTACTTTTGTTTAAATATTTTTTTAATGTGGCACCATGGGTGGAACCTTGTATTTTCCAATTTTTGAATTTTTGGTTTTTAATTTATCCCCGGCTGTTGAGCCTTGAAAAAGGGGGAGATGTTTTACTTTATTCTCTTGTTATACAGGGTCATTGGTAAAGGATTGCAAAGTGAAATAAAGAACCATATAATAGAACAAATGGTGTTAATTTTTCCCCAAAAGATACAGAGACGAACCAAGTTTTGTACATTACCTAGACGGTTTCTATATGAGCACCCCTCGTCGCTCGGAACACATCTAGGTGATTAGTCGATCTCCATGCAGGTATCGATCATAACAGGAGCAGTCGTTATTGCAGCAGTGGTTCTGTCCAATAAATGGCGCAGTCCCGGATCTTCTTAGCGTACACAGCGTATTTCTTGTAACCCCATAGAAAAATGTCTAGAGAGGTCCGATCGGGGCTTCTTAGTGGCCAAAATTTGGGACCGTCCTTTCCTATTCAATTGCAAAACTCATGTAGGAGGAACATGCCCCCAACACAGTCACAGCCACCATGACATGGAAAAATAAAACTCCCTGAGTATACATACTATACACAACATTCGATAGATCGATTATTTTTCCTTGTGTGCACAACTGAAATCACGGACATCTTTTTTTGATGATCCTGTAGTCTGATTTTGCTGGGTTCTTGTACTGTGTGTTAGTTCATCCGCTCTTGTTTTTCACTGTTAACTCTCTCCTATGTTGTTTTTTGGATGTCAATTTCAAAGGTTTTCGGCCAGAGGTCAAATTTAGTGCTACTTTACCAGAGAGGCAGTTGTAATCAGGAATGAAACACTTGAGATACATAATTATAAAACTTTTTTACTTACTATAATTTTATGTTAAATTTAAAGTTAGTGGATCCTCCGATCTTTCAAGCCAACGTCATATAATAGACATTTTACAACAAAAATGACTTTTTTATATATTCGGAGTATTTCTTCGTTTTTCTGCATTCTCTCGTGTATATTTCTTCACCAATAATAATTTTTATAATTTCGCCAGTTTCAGACTGTTGTAATAAAGTGCGATATATTATTATTTTTGTCACAACAAAAATATCTAGAGTAAAGGTCCAAAGTAATTTTCTCTTATGTTTTTCTAAACACGTTTCCTAAGTGCTTTAACCCGACACTTTCTTAACGTCTTTTTTATGTTAGCGATTCATATTAATGCCGCGCAAACCAGCTGTGTAAAGAAGATAATTTAAAAGTTATTCCATTCTTTCATGTTTACCTCGAGAAAATATCTAACGGAATGGCATGTATTCATTCTCCGATAATGAAAATTTGACCTTCGTGTAAACAAAAGAGTTTTTTTTTTCATTTTTCTGGAACTCTGTACCGCTGTTTATAAGTAACTTACCTCTGGAACTAAAGAAAGCATTGCAGGGTCGATACTTTATTTCGTGTTCTGGAACTAAGTCAGGTGCTTAAAATGGAAATATTTTCTTTCATCACTTCTTATAGATATCACTTTGGGGAAACACGTGCTATTAAATATACATACATGTATTTAGAGTATCACTATCAATTAAGTATTAAATGTACTGAATACATACATGTATTTAGACCCTCACTATCAATTATGTATTAAATGTACTGAAATGTGGTGAGTTCTCGAATATTACTTCTGACTAAAGCAGGGATGTGCATGGAATACCAAGGAACATGAATAGCAAAAAAATGGCCCTATTTACTGTAAAATATAAACTGTTCAAATGTGTTAAAGGAGTTACATATATTAAGTTTCATGAAAAGAATAAGTTTTCAGGTTTTCGTCTGAAAAATAGCTTGTTAGGTTCTTTTATTCAAGACCTGTGTTAAAATTATTTGTGATAATTTTTAACCCCTTTTTATGAACGTATCGTGGATTAAGAAAAGCTTAGAGTATTATTTTTGAGAAAATAATTTTAAACCAAAATATTATATTATAGGCTAGTACACTCTAGAACTGTGTAAAACTCATGTCTTTAGATATCAAATATCAGAAATTTGTGGTCCAAAATTTTGGAAGTAATTGAACTTTTTTTTACACTCATTATCCATACTTGCATGCCTTTTAGGCACATCTGTAAAAAATGGGAATATGAGTATATAAATTTTCTAATCATTAGCCCTGACTGGATGCTGTAAATTAAGTCTAAAGCTCACACTTTCAGAATAATCAATAAAATAAAGTTTAATATTTCAAAACATTTCCTATTTTTCATATCCGAAAATAAAATCCATTAAATCCCAGACAGTGGGTGAAATGTCTCAAAACGCTTTTTCGAAAGAAAAATTTTGATTTTATCTTATGTAAATTCATGTCCTCTAGGTAACTAATGGGAACTTTTTAAAACTCTATTACATGTATAAAATGGTTACGCAAAAGCTATAAAAATATTGTGCTTGTATATAAAATGCTTGTATCTGCATAAAGTAGGGTACAAGCATATAAGTAAAAATTTGATATTTTACGTTACATGTATTGACTTGACTTAATGGAGACAGATCTTTGTTAAAGAATATAAATGCAGTACATCTTCTATTTAAATGAATTCAAAACATGAAAGCAAATATGCATTTTAATGCATCGAAAATGAAAGGTTAGAAAATCAACAAATAGCTTTTTATCAAATGCCATAAAACTGTGCGAGATACCTTCTCTGGTATACAATGAATATAAAATTCGACTTCATGCATTATGTATGAATTCAGAAGGAAAGGTTGCACTCCTCCCAAAATGTCATTAATTCACGCATGAATTCGCACAGCAATGTGAATGACTCAGGAGACCAGGATCTTACCTTGATTAGCTATAGAGAAGTATTGATTTCGCATAAAGAATTACACACCACCGATCGAGATAAATTCGTAATCAGCTGTAAGATATTCTAATAAGCCCCGGAGTTGTTTGAAAGCGTTTAAGTCTTATCAAAAGGAGTTTGCTAACGAAACTATTGCAGATAACATATAGGTATTTATGTTTCATGAACACTGTGTTTGACTTTCAAAGGATATTGAAGACGATATCTTAATTAAGAAAATTTTAAAAATCTTTCTAAAAAGTTTCGAGGTAATACTCGTATACTGTGTTATTGCTTTCATTTTGCATGCCGCAAAGGATCAATTATAATTTAAAAGATAATAATTTGTTTCCCAGTTTGTAATGGGATACTAAAAAAACTTATCCAATATGTTATTGCATGGGTACGAAAACTGCTCAATCACATAAAGGATGATGGATAAAACAAAACTGCGAAATGAAACTTCAAAATATTATTTATGAACAAGACAAGCATTTAAACTGGAATAAATAGTTGTTTGCGCATTTAGCTTTATTTAAGAACACTTTGGGACACAATAGGATTTATCTATATATATAAAACAGTTCCGTAACTGACTCACTGACTCACTGACATACAATGCACAGACCAAACCGCTGGACCTAAAGGGCTGAAATTTTGCATGGCGATTCTCCTTATGTTGTAGGGGTGCACTAAGAGAGATTTTTGAAAAATTCTTACATTTTTTAAATTAAATTTTTAAGCTGTTTTAGTAACTTTTTTTTAAGTTTGCATTTAAAATAATAATTTGAGGGTTATAAGATTTATATCACGAGAAAGATCATAAAAGTTCCTTTAAAATGAAATCTTTTTCGAATCTTTACCTCCCTTTTCTGATTTTTGGTGAATTTTTAAAGATTAATTTTTCGAATTTAATTTATTAAATGCTGATCACGTGACTTCTTTTTCTGGTATTTTAAATAAATTTATCGTCACGTGCATAACAACTAAATAGACTAAAAAATATTTTTTATTGCTAATGCGGCAGATGATTGGACATTATTTTGTCTATAAAAATATCCCTTACGATTTTTTTAATAAATATATGCGACGGTAAAATATGGGGGGAGGCGATCGCGCGACCTTAAAACGGGATATTAGCAAGTAAAATATAGGATTAACAATTTAAAATTCTGGGAGTTCAAATAAGCGGCATAAGGTATTGCAGTGAAAATAGGATTAATGGGTTCGACTTGATTCGATTACTGAAGAACGACAGATTCTAAAGGGAAATTCCCCTTTTCATTATATAATCTTGGCGCATCTGTGGTTTGAGCGTCGAAGAGAAAGGAAATGCTGAGTTTAGCAAAACAACATGTACGATATGACATCACGCATAAGTAATGAGCGTCACTAAGCGTTGGTTTAAAAGCTATGAACAAAGGATTTATTTCAGAGCCATGGAGAGATAGCATCGAGTAAAGATGTGTGCCGAAGGCACACAGATTTTAATGGGATTGGGACGCCATTTCTTTTAGATATGGAGCTGAGAGTCTTAAAAAGGTTTAATAAATACTCGTAAATGATAATGGAGTTGTCGTCACTGTATTTGAGTTTGGATTCTACATTGCCTCGCCATCGGACCACGGACTGCAAAATAATTAATAGGATATTTGGAATAATGTGTTAATAGGATCGTGCGTGAAGAACCAATGTCCGACATATATATATATTTTTCTACATCAATTGTATATATTGATCGTCGTATTCATTATAAATATATATATATATTTTTGGCATTAATTGCATACATTGACCGTTGTATTAAATTTAATGTACTCCGTAGCGAAGTGCGGATTTTCAGCTAGTTTATATATAGATAGCGACTATGATGTTCACATTTACAAGGAGAAAATTGTGAAGCGAAAGTGATTCAGGGGTCTTAGCTTTTGATATTCTTTGAAGAGTTAGGTTTTCAGATCAGCAATTTATAGAGTAATTATAAGGCAACGTTGTTTTCTACCTTAAGTCTGACGCAAGCGATTTTATCGGCTATTACATTCTTATAATGAAATAAGTTTTTATAGTAAGCTAACGTTTGGTTTACGATAGTGTCACTTGGCTAGGGTGCTGGCTTTCGGTACCAGAGTGTGGGTTCGAATCTCACTCTTGGTATGGACGTTTGTAGCCGTTCGGAATCGGCTTTAAGAAGTAGGTCCTGATCTAGTTAGCCCTCGTGTAGCAATAAAATGACCGTAGCGAACTAAACCAAACGAAACGAGGTTAGATTTTTTTATTGTAATTTTAATATGTGATTTTTCTGAATTGCAATAGTTTTTTTGGGAGGTAACCTGTCCGAAAGTCATGGATCATCCGTAATAAATATGGTACAGAAAGTAGCGCAAGACTAGACTAATTTTAATCCCAAATATTTTATGTATAATGAAATTATATATAATAAGCGTGATAGATATGGAATAATACCAGTTGATTTATAGAGTTTTGAATTTTACTGATGAAGTATTATTGATTTGATTAGGGTACTTATCGTTTTGAACCTGGAATAAGATAATTTTTTGTGAACCATATAAAATATGAAAGCCATGCGGAAACACACAGAAAAGAATTACTGGAATTTAATGAATGATGATAACATTTTGATATAAAACTAGGATACTTATCTTTTTGAACGCCGAATAAGAATATTTTTGTGAACCATGCAAAATAAGAAAGTCATGCTGAAACACATATAAATATATTCGCAATTTCTGTTTTCATTTTACATCTGTATAACTGAACAATAATAATTGAAGACTAAGTTAAAATCGATGTAAATTATGCAGTGCAATCAGTGTTGCCAACTTGGGGGTTTTCCCCCTAAATTTGAGGGTAAGTTAGACGAAAAGGGGTGTTTTTAGAGGCCCTATTTTTTTAGGGGCATTTTGAGGGGTGGGGGGATTTTTTAATATTTAGTACAATCGAGACGTGTTTTTTTATTAGATTATAAGTTCCATACATATGTCAAATGTAAATAAACCTCCATTTCATTATGTGTGTATATTCTATTTATTTCAATTTATCTCTCAAACAGGATGCCTATTTGGAACCAGAATTTCTTTCAGGAAGCACTGGGGTGATCTCAAGTTGGTGTTAGGGGGAAACAGGGGGATTTCGAGATGGTGCTAGGGGGAGGCGCTTCGTAGAGGTTGGCAACACTGAGTGCAATATTGACTCCAAGTACAGCAATAAATGAGAAAGCTTCCCGAATTTCGTTTCTGTAAACAAATAATTTCAAACACATTGCAAATAATTTCTCTCTGAACCGTGAATCAAATCTAAATGTTCTCATCGAGAGACGGATGCTCTGTCTTATGAGATATCTCGTCCTTACAACTAATTTACCTTTCTCATATTTCTGCTTATTTTTCTTTCTCGTGACGAATGTTGAACATATATTTTCCCTGAGGATTCCCAGTTTTTTTCCAGTCAGCCGATCTCATACTTTTATATATAGTGTAGGGTTTATTTCCAATAGTATACTGCCACTGTAGGAAATCTCTGCTTGTACCAGGAATAAAGGAGAACTTTTAGATATCGGATCCCTCTTTCAGAATCTATTAATCTTTCTTCAAATGACACGTGCATACGTACAATGTTTAATACTCGTATGCAACTATGAACGCTTGTCTACACCTTCATTTAAGCTTTTATTTTCCTTTAATTGTATACTTAAATTACTTTACAAATTTCATAAACATGACTTACACCAAATGGCATAAGATTACACAAAGGTGAAATCGCTGTACTTCGTTTCAAAAACTGTGCAAAAAGACTGTATATAAAGATATGTGTAAACTTTCTTTTACATTTCTCTGTGAATCTCCACTTCGTATAAGCTTCTAATATACATAACTTTTAGAAAATACAGGAATAGTTTTTTCGTATTTTCCTATTTACAAAAATAAATATTTTGCTACCTGCAATCCTTTTCTTAAATTTAGTGTATGAAAGTTAGATTTATAAAATCTTTACTCAGGAAAATGAAACTTTGTTGCATTTGTTTTATGTTCAAAAGGTAATGCATTGTAAATCTAAATTCAAGATTATAATATATGTGGGATACCTTTTGTGTGAAGGAGTATTTGCACTCATTAAAGCAATAATCACACCAAATATCTAACAATAACGAATGTATATTTATTGAAAATATGGTTAAAATAGTACAAAAGCGTCTACAGGTCGACTTTAAGCGTCTGGCTCCTACGCGTCCGAGAGTCCGTCTTCCCATAACAAAAAGCAAAGAGCCCTTTCCCTCGAAAAAATCTCTCCTCTCCCAGAAAAGGGGGGTTTGCTAGGAGCTGGGGTCATTGCTCTCCTTGACATCTCGGCATCTCAGCTGTGGTGTCAGAAGTTGGGACAGTGCGGTTCTCGGGCACTGCGGGGATTCCTCTCACATATATTAATAATAATATATATTCATATCACTTTCATGATGTATGTTGTCTACAGCTTCATATCGCAAATTTTTGTGAACGTAAAAATGTACAACTTATGAAGAAAATCATGGTTTTGGGGAATTTTTCATCTTGAATAACGTAAACTGTGTTGGCTATCTGCAAATTCCCAGGTATTGGTACAGTACCAAGAGGGTCACTACAGCCACAACTGAATAACGGATATTAATAAAAAAGTGTAAAAAATATTGTTGTACTTTATATATTAATTCATTTCCTTTTCCGTGACGAATCCCAGAAACAAAAGAGCAGTAAATGCCAAAGGGTATATGGCCTCTACATTTGAAGTATCAGCAATGGAAATGAAATGGTGAATTATTCAAACAAAAATAACTGATGAGAATAACATGCCCATAAAATATTACTAATTTAAATTCTTATTAAAATATTATTCTTGTTTAGTAAGAATGAAAACTTTGTGACTGCAGGGGTAACTTTGTGACACATAATAATTTTTTCGTATTTCGGGCCTTGCGCCGCGCCCGTGATACCGGGTAGGCAAAAAACAGCGCCAACAGCTTTTCCGACATACAGAGAGACCTAGTGGCCAGTGTTCGAAGCTTCTGCGTGTCATTTGTCTTAGCTGGCCAGTGTATTGTTCAAACCTCTTGTTAACTTAAAGTTAAGATATCCGTACAGCTTCGAGGACAGTTTTTTGAATTTTTTTAAATTTTGTCTTATCTATTTTGAATAATGACGCGTAAGTTAAAACTTGGAAATATATTTGAAAAATTGAGCTGTTATATTAAAATAATTTTTTTCAGAGGTATAAAACTGGAAAAAATTAGTGAAAATTTTACATTGTCATAAAACATGTCAACTCAAAAAAAAATATCGTGACATGGAACTCGACTTTTGTTATTATTTTGATTATTATACTGTTTTAACTCTAAAAAAATTATTTTCTTATTTCATAATTTCGAAACAACAATAATTCGGTTCCAAGCACATTTATAACTGTATTTATTTTATTTTGTAAATCTTAAAATGTCTATGTGCTGAAAATCATTCCTGTGGTTTTTCGTACCGGTATTCCTGGAAGAAGGGAATTCGCCTCCCGTAGGCAATTGGGACCTGTAACAGTACGGATAGTACACAAGGTCTTCTGCACATGAAGGGAGAATTACTTGCCACCCTCTCGTTCATTAAGGGGACATAGTTTCTCCATAGCAACGTCCCAGCAACCATCTTTTAACGATTGATATAGCTGAAAGGTGTTAGTTGTTTTAGAACATTTTCTGACCTCTGCATTTTCGGTTATGGAAATTTTTAACGTTTTTTAGAAGTTGAAGAAAAGGTCGCGACTGTTAGATACCTCTAGGTTGTCTGCTCTTGAGCCCCAGTCGCCATTTTTGTATGCTGAGATTTTTGGTCTGCCTATCTAAGTTTATTACAACGATGAGTAACAACCATCAGTCTATAATAAGGGTGGTGGTAAGTAATAATAATACTAATATGCAAGGATTTGTTGTTTTGAAATGAATAGGTGTATCTGAATGCAATTTTTCCGCAGAAGTGAATTTTTTGCGCAGATTCCGAGAATGACCTTCAAAATTCCGTATCACGTCACGTTTTTTCCAAAATGACAGAAATGTGAAAATTTTAAAAAACGGCATTTTGTAATGACATCGTTATAGGGCAACGTTCGTAACGCGTGAAAATGTTCTCTGGAGGGGCGGTATGGCCGTTTAAGGAATACATAAACATCAATATCTAGCTGATAATGGAAATGCAATTGTTTTATCTGAGGCAGACTGTGGCACACTAGTCAGTGCAAAGAAGGGACTGCTCCCGTTTGTTTGTTTCTTTGTGGCGTGTGCAATGGCTTCACGTGGTTGTGTAAATCATCCAGATATCTTTTGCTACATATGTGGCTCTTATACGACAGGAGAAAAACAAAGGCAAAATATTACGCCTTTCTTGAAAAATGCTTATTTTCAATACATCGGCATTATACTGGCAAGTCTGAGCTCATCACAAAGTGTGTCGTGTATGGAGGGATTGCGGGACTGGGAAAGTGGATAAAGGGGATCAATGCCGTTCGACCCATGGTGTGGCATGAGCCAAAAAATCACAGTGACAACTTCTACTTCAGCACAGTGAATATCGTGGGCCATACCAGAACCAGTAAGCATAACATTGTGTATCCCAACATCCCATCTGCCATAAGACCAGTGCCCCATAGTGAATCCATCCCTGTACCATCCCCGACTAATATCAAGCCCCCAACAGACACCGATTCAGACGATGTTACAAGTTAGATGTACAAACCGGGCAGCATGGAGGATGAAATTCCAGTGCCATTTGCACAGCATGAACTGAATGATTTGGTTCGCGATCTGAATTTACCTAAAGACGCAGCAGAGCTTTTAGGATCATGACTTCATGAAAAGAATTTACTTTGCCCTAATACGAGTTTCTCTTGGTACAGACACCGAGAAGCAGAATTGGTTCCCTTTTTTTTGCTGAGGAAGTCGGTTTGGTCGGTTTTCGAGACATTCGGGAAGTCATGAAATACTTCAACATCAATTACAATTTAGGACAGTGAAGGTTGTTCATAGATGCCAGCAAATCCAGTTTAAAAGGTGTTTTATTACACAATACTAACATCCATCCATCCATTCCAGTAGCACATTCTGTGACATGGAAAGAGACATACGAGAATCTTAAATTTCTGCTGGAAAGTGTGCAGTACACATTTCATAAATGGTCTTTGTGACAGAATTTCAAGGTGGTTGGAATATTGCACGGCCAACAAGGAGGTTACACAAAATTTCCTTGCTTTTTGAGTGGGACTCCAGAGCAAGGACGGAACATTGGGTTCGACAACAGTGGCCAGTCAGAAGTGCATTCACAACTGGCGAAAAAACTTTTTTCAGTTCCACTGGTTGATCCCTCGAAAATACTGTTGTCACCTTTACACATAAAACTTGGCTTAATGAAGAAATTAGTGACAGCTTTAAACATCGACAATAAACGCTTTCAGTATCTGGTTGGTAAGTTTGCATCAATCACGACTGAAAAAATTAAAGCTGGCATTTTTATAGGCCCTCAAATACGAAAATTAATGGCAGATAACAAATTCGAGGAAACCATGTGTGAGTGCGAATTGCGAGCATGGACTGCATTCAGAAATGTGGTACACAACTTTTGGGTGAACACGAAGGCTTCAAATTACACTACTTTCGTTTAGGAGCTGCTGGAATCTTATAAATTGCTTGGTTACAATATAAGCGTCAGATTCACTTTCTTCATGCTCATCTCAATTACATTCCTAACAATCTTGGTGATTTTTCGGAAGAACATGGCTAGCGCTTCCATAAGGATATTAAAGTGATGTAAAAGAGATACCATAGAAAGTGGACTGTACATATGATGGCCGACTATTGTTGGATGTTGAAAAGAGACTGCATTGCCGCACACTGAAAAAAATGCAAAAAATAGAAGTTTGAAGGGGAGCCCAGTGGTCAATGTTAGGTATGTACTTTGAAAATTTTTTTAAAAAATAACTTTTTTAAAAAATTTTCACATTTCCATCATTTATGACAAAACCTGACGTGATACGAAATTTTGAAGGTCATTTTCGGAATTTGCGCAAAATATTCATTCAGATACACATATTCATTTCAAAACAACAGAAAATAGTTGAAAAATTGCAGATCAGTGTAATTTGTAATATATTTTATCAGGCGAGAGCACAGAATAATTAATACATGTAGCTAGGTTTTATTATGTGTTCAAATTCTTTCTTAATATATGTAGATAATTATTATGTTGTTTCTATGCAAATTGTAACTAACGATAAAATTAATTTTAAATAAGAAGAAGAGAAAATATATATTAATATTACCTATTAAATTTGAGTTTTTTTTTTAGTTCTCTCAGACATGTGTCAAAATGTGTTTTCTGCAATTAACAATTTTAAAAGTGCCACTATACGATCATCTATTTTATTACATGTTATAATTCCACATAATATATATTAACCATTTTACACATTGGAGAATGAAGATAATAACTTCCTCTAGGAAATAAAGTATTCTCAGGATTATACTCCGTTTATCTCAAAACCTGTAGCAGTCAAAGCACTGATGTACAGAAAAATAGCTTAAAATTCATTATCACTTGCCATTCATACCTATGTAAACAAAAACAAACCTACTGGTCTGCATTTATGAGAATAGTCTATTCCCTTTATAAACAGTTGTAAATAATTTATGTAAAATTGTAAGGCATTTTAGGCATCACTTTTTGTTACTTTTTATATGACACATTTCTTATTTTAAAAATAACTATTTTCGTACTAAAATCCACCATATTTATGAATTCAAACAGAATTAGAATGATAAAAGATTAGGCTTTGATGTTATTGCAAAAGAAAAATCGATATTTTGACCGAAAATACCGTTAAGGTGTACAGATACCTTAATCCTTCATGCATTACGATTATGATCTTATTTTAAGATGTTGCATTATTTATACTTAAATCACAGTTTCCCCTTATTCCTTACTAAGACACATTTCCTAATTTAAAAATAGCTATTTTCGTGCTAAAATCCACCACATTTATAAATTCAAACAGAATTAGAAAGATAAAAGATTAGGCTTTGATGTTATTGCAAAAGAAAAATCGGTATTTTGACAGAAAATACCGTTAAGGTGTACGGATACCTTCATGCGTTACGATTATGATCTTATTTAAGATGTTGCGTTATTTTTACTAAAATCATAGTTTCCTCTGTTTCCTTACTAACACACATTTCCTAATTTAAAAATAACTATTTTCGTGCTAAAATCCACCACATTTATAAATTCAAACAGAATTAGAATGATAAAAGATTAGGCTTTGATGTTATTGCAAAAGAAAAATCGGTATTTTGACAGAAAATACCGTTAAGGTGTACGGATACCTTAATCCTTCATGCATTACGATTATGATCTTATTTAAGACGTTGCATTATTGTTACTAAAATCATAGTTTCCTCTGTTTCCTTACTAACACACATTTCCTAATTTAAAAATAACTATTTTCATGCTAAAATCCACTACATTTATAAATTCATACAGAATTAGAAAGATAAAAGATTAGGCTTTGATGTTATTGCAAAAGAAATATCGATATTTTGACCGAAAATACCGTTAAGGTGAACGGATACCTTAATCCTTCATGCATTACGATTATGATCTTATTTAACATGTTGCAGTATTTTTACTAAAATCATAGTTTCCCCTTATTCCTTACTAAGACACATTTCCTGATTTAAAAATAACTGTTTTCGTGCTAAAATCCACTACATTTATAAATACAAACAGGATTAGAAAGATAAAAGATTTGGCTTTGATGTTATAGTGAAAAAATAAATCGATATTTTGACCCAAAATGCCGTTAAGATGTGCGGCTACCTTAATCCTTTATGCATTACGATTAAGATCCCATTTAAGATGTTGCATTATTTTTTTTGCTTAAATCATAGTTTCCCCCTATTTCTTACTAAGGAAAAAGTATTTTGAATTTTATGACAAAGCAAAACGTTTTTAGTCGCTTTTCACTGCCTTGAGTTGAAGCTGATGCAATTCTGCTGAGATTATTTCCAGTTTCTCTTTCCACTAGAAATAAATGCTTGAATCAATGGGAAGTGCCCAGAAGCTGTTCAGTCTTCTGTTTTATTCTTGAAAGGAATAAATTCAGAGATTGGTTTCTCTAGATCTTGTATATTGTGTACAGTGTCCTCTAATATCATTTAGGTCGTTAGTATTCATTACCATGAGGCAGATTTCTTTCGCTGGCAAACTTCCACCCAAATTTGGTTGAAACATTTTCTAAAATATGTGTATTTGGGAATAAGAGACGAACTTCATAGATTCATGAAAAATAATATCGAAAGATATTAAAAGAATAGCACATATTCTACTAGCAAATACACTCATGGACAAAAAAATTAGCGCACCAAGAAATAATTGCGGGATCGTAACGAAACTTGCAATGAAGGTACATGTCGGGGAGATATGCAAATGATTAGAAATGCAGCGTGATTGCGCATTACGTATAGCCGGTAGAGGGCGTTGAACATCGTACTCTGTGGAGAATAAAACAGGTAACCAAAGCTTGTTTGAGTGTGCTGAATCATTTACAAAGGAAGAGCTGAGATAGACATGCCATTACGCCGTGTTCGAAGACAATATAAGCAGTTGTCGCAGTTCGAGAGGGGGAGAATCGTCGGGATGATGGAAGCTGAGTGGTCAGCTAGGCGAGTAGCTCGTCAATTAGGCCGCTCTGATTGTGTTGTGAGGAGGTATTGGGACCAGTGAACCCGAGAGATGTCATGTACACGAAGACCAGGCTCAGGACGCCCTCGACAGACCAATCGTCGAGAAGACCACCACATCGTAAAAAATACACGCGTACAGCCAACTGCTTCATCGGCCGCCATCCAGGCACAGGTAGCACCTTCACTAGGGGCCTCTGTGTCTTCTCGAACCATACGAAGGCGCATGGCTGAAGGACAGTTGGTATCGCGGCGCCCATTACGTGTGCTGCCCTTGAGGCCCACCCATCGACGCCTCCGTTTGAAGTTTTGCCGCGCACGATGAAACTGGACTGCAGCGGAATGGAACCAGGTCGTCTTTAGCAACGAATCCAGATTCAATCTCGGCAGTGATGACAATCGTGTTCGTGTGTGGAGAGCCCGTGGTGAACGCTTCAATCCTGCCTTTGCTGTACAGCGACACATTGCTTCCACAGCTGGTGTGATGGTATGGGGTGCCATTGCCTACAATACACGATCACCCCTAGTATTGTTCCGTGGCACCATGACAGCCCAGCGGTATGTTCATGAAATCCTGCAACCACATGTGTTGCCACTCATGCAACGGCTCCCAGGAGCCATTTTTCAACAAGACAATGCTCGGCCTCATACGGCAAGGGTGTCACAAGACTGTCTCCGCACTGTTACTACCCTTCCTTGGCCTGCCCGATCCCCAGATTTGTCTCCAATCGAGCATATCTGGGATCATTTGGGACGACGAGTTGGGCATCCCACGAGTTTGAACGAACTAGAGGCAAGGTTACAGCAAATATGGAACGAAATGTCTCAAGACATCATACAGAACTTGTATGACTCAATGCCCGATCGTATCGCATCGTGCATTCGCGCTAGAGGGGGTCCAACGGAGTATTAACTCCTCCGTTCTTTTGCCTTTTTATCTGAAATAAATTATCCTTTTTCTTTGATTTTCTTATCATTTACTTATATCAAAGTAGTCATTACGTATGTTAAATTTCGTTTCATTTTCACGACTCCTTCTTGGTGCGCTAATTTTCCTGTCCATGAGTGTACATAGCAAATGAAATTAAAGAGGGAAAAAATAGTAAAAAGATAAGTAACTAAAATATGCTACGTTTACAGTTTAAGTTACAAACAATGCGTTGAAGTTCTATGAATATACAGTTTCATAATTTAATTTCAAAATTTGAACAAAATAATTTGTATTCTTTCATTTTTCTATTACTGTATTTATGGGCTTTAAGCAATGTCGCAATCACTCTAAATTTGAAATTTAGGCAATATTCTAGTTCTTTTTAAAGACTTAATATTATAAATCTTTCCTTTTAATTTTATACTTTCTCAGATTTTAAAATTTTTCAATTCAAAAAATAATAATAATAATAAGGTAGCCGTACGAAATTCAATAAGACATTTCGGATATTGATTTTGCTCTCAAAGTGTGATAGAAAGAGTTTATTACAATATAAAGATTATCATTAGAATGTTTATTGAAAATCATCATCACTTTTATTACTGTTTTGTTAAAGTATTATATATATATATATATATATATATATATATATATATATATATATATATATATATATATATATATATATATATATATATATATATATATCCCCAATGGCTGGGAGTTGAACGTTACTCATTTTCCTGGAGAAGCTAGAAGTGTGTAACCACTTTGCCGCATGCATTGCATGCGTTGCACCGGGTGTACTACAGAGGATGGGTCAACGTTGCACCCGTACTGGTCCCGTAATTTTGAGCCGAATGAAGTGACGAGACAGGAATATTTTACCCCGCAACTCCAGAGGTGATGTTTGGGAACCTGGAAAAGTATTTTATATATTAGTCTATGTGAAATAAGTAAAGAGTTCATCAAAACAGACGTGGGAAAAGTAGTTATATGTAAACTGCATAATAATAATCACATTTAAAAGAAAATTTGAATTTACCGAAATTTTAATTCATCGATAACATACATTTCGTGCTGTAAACCACCTTATTAGTTAAACTCTTGATGTCAATGGTATTCCGTTCACTAAACAACCAATCAGCCTCACTGATTTTACCCAAAGTACTGATGAAAAGCGGGAAAACTTGAATTATCTAAAAATAAGTTATAAGGATTTTAAAAGAACTACACTTTGTGATTTTATTAGTGTTTAATTAAAGATTAACTGAAATTTACGTATGGGATGAACAAAATTTATAGAGATCACTACTTCTTCCCTACCTTGTGTATATATACACTCATGGACAAAAAAATTAGCGCACCAAGAAGGAGTAGTCAAATTGAAACGAAATTTTACATACGTAATGACTACTTTGATATAAGTAAATGATAAGAAAATCAAAGAAAAAGGATAATTTATTTCAGATAAAAAGGCAAAAGAACGGAGGAGTTAATACTCCGTTGGACCCCCTCTAGCGCGAATACACTATGCGATACGATCGGGCATTGAGTCATACAAGTTCTGTATGATGTCTTGAGACATTTCGTTCCATATTTGCTGTAACCTTGCCTCTAGTTCGTTCAAACTCGTGAGATGCCCAACTCGTCGTCCCAAATGATCCCAGATATGCTCGATTGGAGACAAATCTGGGGATCGGGCAGACCAAGGAAGGGTAGTAACAGTGCGGAGATAGTCTTGTGACACCCTTGCCGTATCAGGCCGAGCATTGTCTTGTTGAAAAATGGCTCCTAGGAGCCGTTGCATGAGTGGCAACACATGTGCTTGCAGGATTTCATGAACATACGGCTGGGCTGTCATGGTGCCACGGAACAATACTAGGGGTGACCGTGTATTGTAGGCAATGGCACCCCATACCATCACACCAGCTGTGGGAGCGATGTGTCGCTGTACAGCAAAGGCAGGATTGAAGAGTTCACCACGGGCTCTCCACACACGAACACGATTGTCATCACTGACGAGATTGAATCTGGATTCGTCGCTAAAGACGACCTGGTTCCATTCCGCTGCAGTCCAGTTTCCTCGTGCGCGGCAAAACTCCAAACGGAGGCGTCGATGGGTGGGCGTCAAGGGCAGCACACGTAATGGGCGCCGTGATACCAACTGTCCTTCAGCCAGGCGCCTTCGTATGGTTCGAGAAGACACAGAAGCCCCTAGTGAAGGTGCTACCTGTGCCTGGATGGCGGCCGATGAAGCAGTTGGCTGTACGCGTGCATTTCTTACGATGTGGCGGTCTTCTCGACGACTGGTCTGTCGAGGGCGTCCTGAGCCTGGTCTTCGTGTACATGACATCTCTCGGGTCCACTGGTCCCAACACCCCCTCACAGCACAATCAGAGCGGCCTAATTGACGAGCAACTCGCCTAGCTGACCACCCAGCTTCCATCATCCCGACGATTCTCCCCCTCTCAAACTGCGACAACTGCTTATATTGTCTTGGAACACGGCGTAATGGCATGTCTATCTCAGCTCTTCCTTTGTAAATGATTCAGCACACTCAAACAAGCTTTGGTTACCTGTTTTATACTCCACAGAGTACGATGTTCAACGCCCTCTACCGGTTATACGTAATGCGCAATCACGCTGCATTTCTAATCATTTGCATATCTCCCCGACATGTATCTTCATTGCAAGTTTCGTTACGATCCCGCAATTATTTCTTGGTGCGCTAATTTTTTTGTCCATGAGTGTATATATATAGAAGTGACACTCTAATGAATTAGATTCAAACACAGTTCTAAATTACTAAAAATGTTTATTTCAAAGTGACACATAAATTTTCTGTTCATCATAAATAATGCTTACTTCTAGTACTGGTTGTAATCACATTTTTTGCAAGGAAATACAATTCAATATACTCACTACTATAACTACTCATGCAAGGAAAATACAATTTGAAATACTCACAGATATTTCGAAAGTCAACCAGCAATGCTGCTTCGTAAACTTTGGCCTCTGACCACTAAATAACTTTCGCCTAATAAGAACTCGCGTAGGTTTGAAGCAACCTAGATATACGCCTCCAGCGGCTGCTCGCACCACTCAACTATACACAAACCAAACTCTAGGACTAGCTCCACATCGATACTTCGTTTCGTAAGCTCTACTCCTCCTTTCACTTCCTTTCTGTAAATTAGCTGCTTGGTATTTATACCAACAGCCTATGCTGCAATTAGCATGAATTAAGCGGCTTCTTTAAATTTATTCACTTATAAGTTTGATTAATGTGAATCGAATCTTATGTAAACCTTACAAATTTTTAATAGAAGATTTCCTGAGGAACAAAAGCGTCTTTAAAATTGCATTATAGAATACAGTAAAAAGGCTCGGTTAATTGCTGTTATGGTAGCACTTGCTTTGGCAAAACAAAGCACAACAATGAACTTTTACAGATATTCAGCAATGAACAGTTTAGCATTGTTGAAAAGTAAATAATAAATTTAGAAATTGAAAAATTTCATGCAAACTTGTTTTGTAATCGTCTTCAAAATGAAACAGGTGATAAATAAGGAATGGAATTCAGAAGATAGGAGTTGCACACATTGCTGAGATAGTTTAGTTCGTCTCTCGGTTTAGAGATCCAGTTCATTTTCCTAGTCTGTCATCTTTTCTTACAAAAATGTTAAATATCATGCTGTGCGAACCGCACTGACAAATTTCTGGAACATTTATATTTTATTTTCAACCTTTTTTTTTCGAAGCATGTACATTTCCCACAGATCATCAAAAGTTAAGTACTTAATTTACTTTTTGTTCAGTAAAACAAAAGGAAAAATGTATCCTATGACATTTTATAGGCCTAGTCGACTAATATACATCTACTCTTCTCTGAACTTACTCTTTTTTACATTTTTAAAAAATATTTAATCTCTCCAAGGGCCTAGTATCATTACGATTCCACGTCACATTACGTCATATTTTCTAGGGAATATGACTAGTACAAATATTTTTTTAAAAACTACATAATTGAAAAGGAGATGCTGACATAGCTAGTTTGCTAGTTTTCCGGGATTAAAACTATTTACGTGCAATCTTTAAATCCCTACTGAACGCTCTTTAGTTATTTATGACTAATGGATTGAAGATTGAATACGAAACACGCGACTTTTAGATGTCAAAAACACAGGTTTATCATAAAAGGATTTGTATTCAGAGCGTCTGCTTACAATCTGTTAGTGCGTAAAGAAATAAGGGATTGCGCAGCGAACATAAGAATACGAAGATGGGTAAATTTTACATACCAGGAGTATAGTGAAGATTTATATATTTTGTTGTAAATATATATTTTTCAAAAGTATAATAGTAACAATAAAAAACTCGGTTTGAGATTTTAAAAACGCACCAAGGTGTTATAGATTGAATTCATCATTTTTTTTTGTTTCTCTATGAAACGTCACCAAGGCACTGACTGCTATATTACTTGTTTTCTAGGACATATTAGCAAACATCAAAATGGCAGAAACAGAAATATGTCAAAATGACAAGATTAGCCCCTATGTGCTAATAAAATGCACATTTAAAGTTGGAAGCTGCTGAGAGTGTTTGTTTCTTTCGCTGAAATCTTAAACACTAAAAACATTATGAGCGATTTTACCTATGCAAACAAATTCAAATATGGGGAATAAATTTTGTTTTCTCATTAAATTGCTAAAACATAAATCTTACTCAAAATGTCTTTTTTTCCTGCTGAAAAAAAATCGGGGTTGCGTTATAAAACAATCTCATGTCACTCTTTATAATTTTCTATTATTTTTTATTTGCAAAATTATATGTCAAAAATTTTTTCAGAGCTAATTTTTTTGGCAGTTTGAATGCAATGTGTATTTAACAGAAAATTTTCAAATTTTACTCTAAAACTGAAATAGTGTTTAGGAAGCGAACATGCAAATACTGAAATGTGATGCCTTTAGAGAATGTATAAATAAATATTGAAAGTCATTTATATTATTAAAAATTGGGCTTTTTTATCCTACAGAGCAATTTATTTTGAATAAACATGCTTTTATGTTTCATGAAATAAAAAACTGTGTTTAAATGATATCTTAATTTTGTTTCTAAGGTTTTCAAAATATCATTTTACTTGAAAAGAATGTGTTATTTGAAAAAGTAATAATTCTACTTTAAATTATTTATACAAGTAGGAAGTGTTTAAATAAAGAATCTTATAACGTACTCGAAAGAAAATAATTTGGCAAATATTTGTAGGTCTTAAATTCCTTTATTACCAATTCAAATATTTGAGAAATATTTTAAGTTGTTTAATAAAACTTAATTTCTTTAGAATGCTTTAGATTAACATAAAAATACAATTTGATTTTCATGTTTTCTAGTTATGAAAAATCTTCTCTTTAAGTAAACCATCTATTTTATGAGCTTTAAAAATATTTTTAATGGAAATAAGCTGATTCTTTGTCTGTGTCGCGGTTATTTAAAAGTAGATAGCATTTGCGGCAACCATAAAAGGTTTCTAGAAACGTCCAAGAGATTATTTAAATACATTCTGTTTTCACTTATCTGAAACTTAACCTTTATAACTTCATCATAAAGCGTTTAAACATTCAGGAAAATAATATTTTATTAATTTTACACAATATAAATTAACTGATGTATTGAGCCTCATTTGCATAAATTAATTTTACTGAAAATGATATTAACAAAACTATGATGAGACTATTAATCTGTGTTTATATGCTTTAATTTAAATTTTTATTTTAAAACTGTGATGGAATAGTTAATCTTATCTTAAATAGATGGTTTGTGGTATAATTTAGCAGAATACTTATGATTTAAAACGTTTAGAAGCAGCAGAAAAAAATTCTAGTATTATTAATTCCATTAAAACAAGTTACCTTGGAAAAATAGCAGTTTAACTAAAATTCTTCTAAATTCAAACACAACGTTCGAATTCACGAGTGTTGAAATTTATTTTTAATTTATTTCTTAGTAAAAATTACCTCATCCACAAGATAAAAAACCAATTCGTTTAGAACTTTTACAGTGTAGTAGTAAATAATACTGTACCAAGTCCGTGGTACAGAAAGTTATTTTAACAAGTGAATTTCAAATATACAGATAAATATGCAAGTTACCGCAATTGAAAAATAGAAATTTTATAAACAGCAAAACTTTAGTACACTTTTTCACAACTTACAAAAGTTGACAAAATAAGAGCGACGAATCTTCGCTGGAAGTCGACAAACTCCAGCACCTAAGAACTTTTCTTAACAAATGGGAATTTCAATACACAGTCAATTAATACACATATAACAGTTATTAATAAGTAGCATACGACCTTTAACTTCCTTCTCTCTAAGGACCTCGCCTCAGACCAACCAGACGAAAATACATCTTTACAAGAAGAATATCCCCTCTGAAGAAAACTTCAACCGATTGCATCAAAACCAACTTTAGAACTGATCTTTCAATTCCAAACTCTTGTTCACCTAGGAAACAAAACCTGTTGCCACACCGCTCAACCAAACCATTTTCCAACAATAGATCCAAGAGCAGGATTTATTACTTAATCTATGGTAGAAGCGTGAACGTGCTAAGCCATAGTTTTATTTCACATGAACTCCAAAACATCGCGCGCTGGCGATCACAAGCCAAGTTGGCCCCTAACTCGTAACATTGCCCCCTCCTCTAAAAGAATGAACGTCCCGGACAGTCCTTCTACTAACAACTACGGTCCTAAAAGGCTACTACAAAATACAACTTTACATAAAAAAATAAATAACACATATATCATTACAAACTAAATAAATAAACATATAAGAATCACAGTTGCAACATAAGAAAAGTAAAAGATAAAATTGGGTAGCCTGGATCTACTTGGTAACAGCCATCGAGCCGTGGCCCGGGTATCCTCAAATACTTCAGGATCCACTCAAGTCCCATGGTAAGGAGAGAGCCGGTCGTAATGTACGACCTTCGCTTTGCTATTCGCAGATTTGCGAATTCGCATAATGACGTCGTTGATTCTTTTGACGACGACGAAAAGACCACTCCAGTGGGACTGTAGTTTGGGAGACAAGCCTTTCCTATGAACGGGGCTCCACAGCCAAACTTTGCTTCCTTCCTGGAACTGATGATCTGTCGCTGTCGCGTCGTACAGTCTCTTCATTCTGTCGCTGGCCACTTTGATCAACTCCCGGGCGAGGTGGTGGATTCTTTCCAGTCTGTCCTGTAAATCGCGGAAATACTCCTCCGTAGAAGAGGAGGCATCAGGGGGGCAGCCAAAAAGGAGGTCGCACGGTAGTCGCAGATTCCGTCCATACAGCATTTCGGCGGGAGTGTGTCCCGTTGTTTCATGGACAGCGCTGCGATACACCAGTAAAAATAAAGGCAGGTGGCGGTCCCAGTCCTTCTGATGCCTAGAAACAAATAGAGATATGTGATCTATCTTAAGAATGGTTCTATTAAAGCGTTCGACCATACAATCCGACTGGGGGCGTAGAGGAGTTGTTCTGTTTTTCTCGATCCCCAATAGTCGGCACATTTCGGTGAAGATTGCTGACGTGAAATTAGTCCCCTGATCAGAGTGTATCTGTACGGGAGTACCGAATCTGGAGACCCAATTCTGAACTAAAGTTTCAGCTACGGTGACTGCCTCCTGATCAGCTATAAGGTAAACTTCCGGCCACTTAGTAAAAAAGTCCATGGAAACGAGCATGTACTTGATGCCATCAGTGGAACGTGGAAGAGGTCCCAGGATGTCGATAGCAACGCGCTCGAAGGGGGCACCTACGTTGTAACGTTTCAACTTCCCTCGGCTACGTCAGGTCGGCTACTTTTCAGGGTCTTCATCCCCCCAAAATGCCCTCCGGTGGGGCTACTGTGGAGTTCTAAAATTGCAGAAATTTTTGAGCGAGGAACCACGAGCCATCTTGTTGATTTTCCATCGTATGACTCCCACTTTCGGTAAAGGACACTGTTTACGCCTGGTTAAAAGTTGAACTGTAACCGTCGTTATTTGGCGCCTATGAGTTGGCTGCAACAAGTGTTTACCCAGTTGAATTTTGTCTTTCGCTCGAGTAGGAAGCTTCATTCGGAAGCATCCCTAAATAAATGAGCCATATCGTTGGCTAACGTTAATAAATCTTTGATAACTGAAATTTGCCAGTTTATTTGAACTTTCTTCGTACAGTCCAGATCGACCAGTATGGTCCTTGTACCGCCGGAGCTGAATTGTCTCGAATATTTCGATTAAAACTTTGTTTACATTTAACTTGGAAACGTATTGCATGAAAATGTCTAAGAAAGAAGAAATTAAAAAATCTTCGGAACTATTAAATACTGAATCGCCGGAACCATTAAAGACTTTGAATCGTAGGAAAGGCAATTGCCAGTCGAGAATTACAAAATTGAGAACATTTCTAAACGAAAAGGTATCGGAAGCTAACAAGATTGTGCTGCAAGCCAAAATTGATTCTGTGGTGCATATATCTGCTAAATTAGAAGACTTAAAAGTGGAGTATTATGAATTACTTGATGATGACGCTTTGGAGGACGTGGAATTGCAGTTTGAAAAGCTAGAAGAAGAGCTAGAAAATATCAAGGTAGGATTACAAGAATTTCTATTTCATTCTGATTCAGTTGATAAATTACAATTAAGCAAAATTCAAAAGGTGGATGATAATTATGTTAAATTGCCGGATGTTAAGTTACCAGAATTTAATGGTAATATAGAACAATGGAATATTTTTAAAGTACAATTTGATAGTTTAATAACTAATAATTCATCGTTATCCGATACTCAAAAGTTATTTTATTTGCGATCTGCTTTAAGAGGTGAAGCAAAATCTATTGAAACCCCAGAAGACACATTTAAATCATTAATGACAGTTTTGATTGATAGATTCGAAAATAAACGATTAATTGTTCGCACTTATATTTTAAATATATTAAACATAGAAAAGTTGACTAGTGAATCGGCTAAAGATATTAGAAACCTCATAGATATTTTAAACAGAAGTTTAAGAGGTTTGAAATTAATGGACTTAGAAACAAACGAACTGACTTATCAGATTTTAATTAATATCCTGTTACAAAAATTAGATAAGGAATCTCGCAAACTTTATGAAATGAGTTTAACTACAACTGATTTGCCTAATTGGGATACTTTTATTGAATTCCTGCAGAAAAGATCACAAATTTTAGAAAACATGCAAGGAGCGCAAAGTTTCTCTTTTAAAGTTAAAGCTTCGAACATACCAAAAAATAAAACCTTTTTGTTAAAGTCTAATAGCGACTTGTGTTCGTTGTGTAAACAATCACATATGATTTATAGATGTCCTTCGTTTCTGAAAATGACTCCTGTGCAGCGATTTAATGTGGTTAAAAGGAATAAACTTTGTTTAAACTGTTTAAGTGTATCCCACAAATTAACATCTTGCTCCTCTAAATACTCTTGCCGCTTATGTCAAGGCAAGCAAAATTATCTGTTGTGTCGGAATGAAAATAATCAGTTCAATGAAACAAATTCGCCGGTGAAAGATTCTTCGCCAAGCTGGCAACCACCGGCCCAGACGTCTTTTTCGCCAGCTCCAATTGCAACCCCTCGGGTCTCCGATGATGTAAACATTTCAAATAACCAGGAAGTGTTGAGTTCTTTCTCAACCATCAATGAAACTTTGAACAAAACAGTGCTGCTGACGACAGCTAATGTATGGGTTTGGTCTCCTGCTAGACATAACTATATTCGGGGAAGAACGATTCTCGACAGTGCTGCTATGTCAAACTTCATATCAACAAGTTTTGCCTCGGAATTGGGTCTGGTAAAGAAAAAAGTAAACATTCCTGTTTGCGGTTTAGGTGGAATTTCAACTTGCGTCAAATGGAAAACGAGAGCATTAATCAGTAATAAAAATAATTCTTTTAAGCAGTTTATGGATCTATGTGTTGTATCGAAGATTACCGATGTCATCCCGCACTCGGTTCTTGACATTAAAGAAGTAAACATCCCACCGCGCTTGACACTTGCAGATCCGCAGTTCGATCAGCCTGGACCGATAGACTTGATAATTGGGGCAGAATTCTTTTTTAATGTAATTAAAGATAGTAAACAAATTGTGTCAGATAATTTAATATTTCAAGATTCGGTTTTTGGTCTCCTTGCCAGTGGTTCGGTTATGACAAAATCTTCTAAAGAATATTGTGGGTTGATTTCTAATTCTGAAAACTTAGAGGATAGTATTCGAAAGTTTTGGGAGGTAGAAGAAGTGTCTTGTGATCGACCATTAAGTAAGGAAGAAGAATTCTGTGAAATTCATTTTCAGAAAACTCATAAGCGAAATGAAACTGGTAGATTTGTCGTTAAGATGCCAATTCAAGAAGAATTGAATATGTTAGGAAATTCTCGAAATTTAGCTGAAAAAAGACTGCAACAAACAATTTGTAGACTCCACAAGAATCCGGATATGCATAGGCTCTATGATGACTTTCTTAAAGATTACGAGTCTCTTGGGCATATGGAAAAGGTTTCGAACGAAAATTCGTCTGCTGTAGTGTATTATTTACCACATCATGGAATTTACAAACCGGAAAAAAGTACAACGAAACTTAGAGTAGTGTTTAACGCGTCGGCCCCTACCACTTCGGGTAGAAGTTTAAATGATCTACTACTTACAGGCGAAGTTAAAGAGGATATATTCGATATCATGCTACGATTTCGTAAACATAAAATAGTGATAACTGCTGACATAAAGCAAATGTTCAGACAGATAATAATAGATCAAAGTCAGAGGGATCTATTGAGAATACTTTGGAAAGATAAAGAAAATCAAAAAACCGTTGTCTTTAACTTAAACACGGTGACTTATGGCACAAAAAGTGCTCCGTTCCTGGCAACAAGGGTTATTAAACAACTTGCCCGAGATGAATCTGCAAAATTCCCATTAGCTTCAGAAGTTGCGTTATCAGATGTTTATATGGACGATATCGTTACTGGTTGCCCAGACGTTACTTCAGCCAAACTTTTGAAGGTTGAACTAATTGAAATGTTTCAAACATGCGGTATGAGCCTTCACAAATGGAATTCGAATTGTGAAGAACATCTTGAAAATCAAAAACAAATTCGAGACGAGCATTCATTTGCTCCAGATTCAGAAGCTACGATCAAAACCTTGGGAATGGTCTGGAAATCTAAGGAAGACCAGTTTATCTATAAAGTATCTGTAAAGCCACAAAATTTCTATACTAAACGAGATGTATTATCAACGATTGCTAAGTTATATGACCCATTTGGATTAATCGGACCTGTTATTTGCAGAGCTAAAATTTTTATGCAGAAACTTTGGTTCGAAAAACTGAACTGGGATGATAAATTATCAGAAGAATTCATCAATGAATGGCATTATTTTGTTAGCTCTTTAAAAGAAATTGAGCATATCACAATCAACAGGTATGTCTTAAAAGAGGAGGTTGAAGTTATCGCACTTTTTGGATTTTGTGATGCCTCAATCTCTGCCTATGGAGCTGTTGTTTACCTAACTTGTTACACTCGAACTAGATCTCATACCTCTAAAGTACTCGCTAGCAAATCTAGAGTCGCCCCGTTGAAGACTTTATCGATACCTGGTTTAGAATTATGTTCGTGCTGGTTACTTGCGCAACTGGTCAACAAAGTTCTTGTTTCTTTGAAAATGACTATTGACAAGGTAGTTTTATTCTCGGACTCTACCATCGCCTTGGCATGGATCAGATCACTTCCTCATCAGCTAAAAATTTTGTTGGCAACCGAGTTTCCAAAATACAATCTTTAACCTCAAATCATGAGTGGAAACATATCTCTTCCAGTGACAACCCTGCAGATGTTCTTTCCCGTGGAGTTGATCCTAAAGAACTTAAAACCTTGGAATTGTGGTGGAATGGACCACAGCTTGCCTTTGAAGAAATTCTAAATTCTCCGAATGAAAGTGGAATGGACTCTCCTGATAAAGAACTATATTTAAGTGAACTAAAACAATCTTCGAACGCTAACTTGATTCTCACATCTAATAATGGCTTTATTAACCAAATTCTTGATTTAAGTAATAGCTATGTTAAATTAATTAGAATTCTTAGCTTTATTTTTAGGTTTCAATACAATTGCAGAAATAAAGAGAAAAATCGTGGACCTATCGCTAAGGAGGAATTTAATGAGGCTAAACGATATTTAATCAAATCAGTACAGGTAAAAGTATATTTCAAAGAATTAAGTTCTTTAAAGAAAAAGGAAAGGTTGAAGGACAGTCATGTAAGTAATTTAAATATTTTTCTAGACAATGATGGATTAATTCGTGTTGGAGGTCGACTTAATTATTCAAATTTGTCATTTGACCAAAAGCACCCTATTTTGTTACCAAGAGATCATAAGCTAACTATTTTAATAATGCAATATTTCCACCTAAAGAATTTGCACATTGGTGCTCAAACATTACTTAATTTTGTTAGACAAGAATTTTGGCCTTTAAATGGCAGAAATAACGCTAGAAAAATTGTCCATAATTGCATTACTTGTTTTAAAAATAAACCTAAAATAGAAGAACAATTAATGTCATCATTACCAAGGGAAAGAGTGACGATTAGCCGTACCTTTTTTAACACGGGTATTGATCTATGTGGCCCATTTTTTATAAAATATAAAAACCAACGTAAAGGTGTTGTAAGCAAAATTTATGTTGCTATTTTTGTGTGTTTTTCAACTAGAGCTATTCATTTAGATATTTTAACTGATTTGACCTCGGATGCTTTAATTTCAACTTTGAAGAGATTTTTTGCCCGACGTGGTGTTCCCGCGACAATATTTTCAGACAACGCTACGAATTTTGTCGGAGCTAATTCTGAACTGAAAAACTGTACAAACTGGTACAAAAGCCATCTGATGATTTAGCATCATACTTAGTATCGCAGTCAATATCTTGGAAATTTCTTCCTCCCAGATCTCCGAACTTCGGGGGATTGTGGGAGGCTGGAGTCAAATCTTTTAAACATCATTTAAAGAGAACAGTAGGAAATTCAAAATTGACTCTGGAAGAATTTTTAACGGTAACAAATCAAATCGAAGGAATTTTGAATAGCAGGCCACTTATTCCACTCTCTTCGGACCCTAGTGATTTTGAAACCCTAACCCCTGGCCACTTCTTAATAGGTCGCCCAATCAATGCTATTCCAGAACCTGTATTAACCGATATGCCAGAAAATAAACTTTCTCGATGGCAAAAAATAACTAAATTTAATCAAATTATTTGGAAAAAATGGACACGAGATTATTTAAATCATTTACAGCAAAGAGGCAAATGGCTTTTTGACAAAAATAACATTACCACTGGAACACTAGTACTACTAAAAGATGACAAATTACCAATTTGCACTTAGTCTATTGGTAGAATTCACGACACCATCCCAGGCAAAGATGGAAGAATACGAGTAGTCTTAGTAAAAACACCTCGTGGTATTTTTAAACGTAGTATATCTAATATTTGCATTTTACCTTTAAATAATATGGAGAGTTAAAAGAGTTAATTTTATCTATATCTTTAATTTGTATAGTCTACTGAAGTATTTGTATGGAAGTGTATTTAATTATATAAGTGTATGGTGTTTTACTGTATTGTGATCTACATATTAATTTTGTTTGTAAATTTTGAATTGTATTAATCTATGTATAATTTGAATATTGTACAAATATGGCTGTAAAATTGTTATTTTCTTGAAATCACTAGGATTTCAAAGTCGGGCGGTATGTTTACGCCTGGTTAAAAGTTGAACTGTAACCGTCGTTATTTGGCGCCTATGAGTTGGCTGCAACAAGTGTTTACCCAGTTGAATTTTGTCTTTCGCTCGAGTAGGAAGCTTCATTCGGAAGCATCCCTAAATAAATGAGCCATATCGTTGGCTAACGTTAATAAATCTTTGATAACTGAAATTTGCCAGTTTATTTGAACTTTCTTCGTACAGTCCAGATCGACCAGACACCGTTTCGTAAGTGCAGGGAGTTCCAAAGGCCCCAGTAGTATTGGTATTCGGGCTGAAAGTCGATATTTGTTGCCAGCCTGGTTTGGTTCTGGATAACCCCATGTATTCTACTATGGGTTTTATGTCTGGGTCTTCATTTTGTTCTTTTCTATGCTGCTCATCACTCCACGGGTCCGGAAACAGGGTGACAGCAGTGATTTGCCGAACAGTGGGAATTTCAAAGCCATACTTCTTCTCGGCGTTGGCGCAATATCGGCAACTGTCAGGGCAAGGTCTTCTTGATAGCGCGTCAGCATTACCGTGCAAATAACCCTTACGGTGTTTCTCTGGATTCGATTATTTTGAACGAAAGGTTTTATTTCACGTGAACTCCAAAACATCGCACGCTGGCGATAAAACGCCAAGTTGGCCCCTAACTTGTAACAATACGTATTCTGCTACATTTATGTACTCACATGCTGTTCATATTTCAATAAGAAGTATAGAGATCATTTGTTATTCTTTAAACGTAAACTTAATATTATGTGTATTATTCTGTTAATTTGTATATTTATAGCTTTAAATATTATGACTGTATAATTGACCAATACAGTTGCAAACTGGTATGTTTAAGAGGAATGCATATAAACTCTTTACTATGAAATTCGGTACCTAAATATTTCTTGAAATTGGCTAAAAATAAGATTTGCTATTTAAGTTTATCTTTCTAAAGCCCATATACCTCACGATAAACTCTGTATTGTAACGTCGCGAATCCCTTTTTCCTGACTTAGTGACTGTTTAGAGAGATATTTCTCGGTTAACCCTTCAATACTCGCGTGGGGGACATATGTCACCCACCTACATTCATCTTCCCTAATGGCGGTCAGCGGAAGGTTGGAAGTCTCCCCTTTTTCTTCTATCTTCAAATGAGCCTTCCTTCTTGTACACTCTCTTTTCACTTTAGTTAGTCTCTAACTGTTTTTCGATTATATCGCGCCAAAGTTCACTGGTTGACACCTGTCCCCCACGCGAGCATCTGCGTAACTTTTGATGGTAAGTGATTTTTTTTTTGTTCTCCGTAATATTTAGATTTTAGATCCTTTTATTTATTTATGATTAAAAAACTAATAAGAGAGAGTCAATGCCAAATAGGATCTTTACATGAAACTTTTTTTAATCACATTTTTGAATGTGATATAAAAAGGTTTGTCAGAAATGTCAGAACCAGGCAGGAAAACATTATAATACTTTTTCCAGGGGCCAAATGGCATAACAGCAAAACTTTTTTCTCCAGAAAAAAAATATTAGATTTGTTTTTTTGACGAACAAGTCTATAAAATAATAGCAGACTGCACAAATATTTACATTGTTTTATCAAATGTAAATTTGAAAGGGATCGCGATGCCAGAAATACCAACGAGGTAGGGGTCAGGGTCTTATTTGGTCTTCTTCTTTTGATAGGTACTTATAAAAGTTCCAGGACAAATATCGATAAGTTATGGGATAACTCGAAATGTAATGGGTTGGAATCATGCTACCTAACAATGATCAAAAACAGGTTTGCGTTTCTTCTGAAGTACCTTCCTTTTAATGACATTCAGGATAGGGCATCTCGACGAGAATTCGATAAATTTGATCCCATAAAGAATTAATTTGAAATAGTGTACCTCAAGAGGTAAAGAAGGTGCCAGAGGACGCTGTTCAGTGGCACGCCCAGGATTTAACCTTGAGGGGGGGGGCGAGTTGAACAGATAAAAATATTTATAATGCAAATTCAATATTCATAATGCAATTTCTATTTTTGGGGGGTGGGGCAGGGCCTTTTCACCCACCCCCTGGGGCGCCACTATCCCTGTTACTCTTGTGGACACAGAGAGACAGAACAACGCGAAAGTGGTGCGAGAAATGCGGAAAGTGGATATATAATGACCATTTGAAAACTGTATGTGCAGAATGTTTTAATTTTTTTTATTTTGAATGTATGGTTGATTTGTAATAAACAATATTTATCTTTCTAAAATTTAATTATGTTTTATTTGTATTATATACCCCTAAAAACTACAGAAATAATTTGGTTACAAAAAAGTTAAATACATATGGAAATAACACAGAGATAAAAGTGGGTGACATTTGTCCCCCACGCGACCGTTCGTGTTACAGATAACATGCGAGTATTGGAGGGTTAAAGACTGGAAGAATCTTTGTTAAAGTCTTCGTGATTACTTCGAGAGAAAACCTCTGGGTTAAATACCGAAAGAGTCTTTTGGGAATGTTTTTTGTTTTTGAGAAATCTCTCAGACACGAATAGTCTCTGTTTGGTACATTTATGTAAATAGATTTCTGTAATACAAGCTGTTGATTTTAACTTATTCTGTCTCTTGTGTGTTCATTTTAACTACGAGGGCGTTACAGTATATATGTTTTTGATAATTTTTTGAATAGTTACATTAATTAATAAATTTATCTATACTTGGTTAAAGACTTTACTTTCTCTTCGCGTTTGTGTTATTTCAAGTTGGTTGCACAAAGATCAATTTTTTATGATAATCTCATTTGAAAACTTATAAACATCTAGATTGATTCCTTAGATCTTTTGACTTACAAATTGGGAAAGTATTCACCACATAATATATTTGTTGTTCGAATATCCTTCACTGTTTGGTTCGAATTGAGATGTGTGATGAGTAGGTAGGCGTGATCATCTTAGCTTTGCTCGATGGACCACAAACTATTCTGGAACACTTCTGGAATCCCCAGAAGTTGAAATGTCCTTCAAGGAATGTTCTTTCACCAGAGATCACAAAGCGAATATACGAGGGTGTTTCAAAAAGTTACAACATATTGACTGCAGTTTCTGAAACGAAAACCTGAATACTTTAAATCTTGCGCAGGAAAGATTCATTTTTATTGAAGATGTTGGCACTGACGATTAAATGACATGGAGTTCTCAATCAGAAAGGCAGCACATACAAAATGACGTGTCCTTGGCAGTTTGCACCGTACAAGAGTTGCGAACATCAGATTTTTGGAGTCAGAAGACAGGAAATCTCGTGAAATTCATAGAATAATTCTGCAGCAGTGTGAAGATGCCTACATTGGCGAAGGAAGGTGTGCTAGAGACTTAGCTATAAATGGGCAATATCAATCCGTGATGAGCATCGATTCGATCGTCGGAAGCCAAAAAAAGGGAGCATTCTTGACTGAAAACACAATCAAAAATATTTTTTTTCCTGATGGAATAAAGAAGTTAGTGTAAAGGTGTGAGGAAATATATTGAAAAAGAGGTTAATTACAAATAAAAATGACATGGTAATTGTTCCACAAATTAAATGATATATCTTAATGTATTCAATTTGCTGTTACTTTTTGAAACGTTCTAGTATATGCTGTCGGTATTCATGTTAACAGACCACTTAAATTGCAGTATCATACCGATTAATAATAATTAGACTTTCATATAATTTCCCACCAGATTATTGCTCACTGCATTGCACTTCTTTATTTGTGTTCTTACTAGAATATATAGTGAACCTATGTTTTCGCAGGAAATTGGGACATTATTTTTAAAACAACATCATAAAATTTGGCGCGTTAAACAGATTCTGAAAATTTTCTTACGTAAAGAATGAAACATTCCGCAGGATATACGACGCAGTTCGTTGCATTTGAAATTTAAAAGAAAACGATCACATTTTATAAATCCATCACATCTTTTTAGCTTCACATGTTATCATTGAAAACTTTTATATTTTTATCCTAATATGCTTCTCATTTTGAGTTTTAAAATTGCTTACCTAAATATTCTGAATTTTACCCATTTACCTTTTCTCCGGCTCTCATTTGCAGCTAGATAATTTATTTCTAGTGCTTATGTTTTGTCTATTATTATTTTTTGTCAAAAAAATTATTTAAGGAGAAAAATGCTGATGAATGAATGAATTTTCCTTTTTATCTTTCAGGCACAAGGGAAATGCATAACTTACGATGCAGAGCATCGCCTCAGGCCGCATTTCTTTCCTTTTAGATAATTGCATATTTATTGGGAGGAAATAATGTTTTATAGAGTTTTTACTCGATCAAGAAGTTCGAATAATATTTGTTGGAAACTAATTGTTTTTTGAGAGTATAGTTTAAAAAATATGCTGATCCAATCTTCAAAACTTGCAAAGAATTCCGTTTTCATTATTTTCACAAAGTAAATAAAAAAATAAATAAATAAATAAAAAGATGTTGGAGTAAGTAACGTTTAAGGAGAAAAAACTGAAGTAGGACTCCTAAAAATCGAATAACGAAAGAATTTGTGTATTAGATGTTAAGCTAAAACCGTATCTAAGAGCTTTTGAAATAGTATTAGGGGTAGAGGTAAAATTTAATCAACATGCGCTCCAGTGGTATCTGTAAAAAAAATTCATAAGCTCTAAATATAAACTATTATTTTTCAACAATTAACTGTTATTTTCACCAAAATAAAGTTTTATTTGTAATTTGGGGATATTACGAAGATTATATATCGCAATCTAGGGAAATTGGAACTCCAGAACGAGCAGTTTTATTGACTTTCCTTAAGTTTTAAACATTTTATCAAATTCTAAATACTCGACGAATAAACCCGTAATATTTGCAGTGCATTCGTACAATATACATTTAACGTCATTACTCTTGTACGTAAAGCACAAAGCTTTCAGAAGAGTGAAAAGGTATGAATTTTAAATATCTTAATACCTTTACGACTTAGCTACCAGAATATTTTATATTTTAGAATATTTTACATCTCTTCTCATTTTTGATTTTTCTTGAGTCAACAACTTCGTGGGTCTCATCTGAATTTATATCCGGATGCCAGAGTATTAGAAACAACAACACCAACAACATATGAAGGCCTTATTTGAATAATGGTCCAACTCCATTCTTGTTCATTTTGAGATACAGAGCCTTAAAGTCTAGTGAGTGCAGAGAAATGACTGCTGAAGTCTGATTGTAATGCCCTCTGTTGGCAGCAGAAATAATCAAGAGGTGTACAAGTTTAAAAATAAGATAAAAATGACTTGTATGAACATGTAAGTGAGGCTAACTCCAGTTTTTTTTAAAAAAAATGGAGTTAGACCACTATTCAAATAAGGCCTTCATATTTTAGAATGACCATTCTAAGACGTAGTCTGAACTTGAAATAAAAAATAGCTAAATATTTTGGGGAAATTTATAACTGTGGAGAAAGGGGAATGCAAGTTAGAGAGAAGCGACATCTTACCATTGCTGTTCTAAGCTACAGAACTTCCGTAGGCAACAGCAGGATGAAATCTGACCTCAAGAAATGATGCCAGTGGCATTTATTTATGTACGTATCTTTACCGTAAATCTATTGTCTTTATTTGCAGCCCAGTAACAATAAACACACAGTAAAAACATGTTTAATGAAAACTATGTAGTTAGAAAAAATCTTTGAAAAACTATGTCGTCCGGCTAGCGTGAAAGTGCACTAAAGCTGTTGAGAATTTCGAAATATACGGTGGGCGAAAAGTCCTTGACACATTTCAGCTACCTCGATACACAATTCCCTCAGCGATGGATTGGACGAGATGGTCCACTAGTATGGCCACCTAGGTCTCCAGATTTAACTCCGCTTGATTTTTTCTTGTGGGGATATGTCAAGGACAAAGTCTTCGCTTCGAAAATGACCGACATTACACAGATCAAGACACGAATCATCGAAGTCACACGAGCTAGACGTCACTTCTAGATGTGACACGACCTACGAAAGATGCCCATATCGAAATTTGGTAACAAGAAACTTATTCTGTAAGGGTAACTATTAAAAAGTTTTTCATATAAAATGTCATTCTATGGACTTTTGGTCCTGTGGCGCCCTCTTTTGGTAGCAGTTCGAAATTTTCTGTTGATAAAAAAACTTAACATTCTATTAAAGAAGTGACCGCAAACTGAACTCTTTTATGGCAATTTCTATTTTATATATTATTTTCTGAAATGTGTCAAGGACTTTTCGCCCACCCTTTATAACTTACAAACCTATGCACATAAATCCTGTACATGTAGTTTTCTATTTATAGGATTGCAAGATGGATCACTTATTCAATATTAAATTAAAAAGTTTTCTGAAATACCTGTCAAGGGATATGCATCCGTAAAATAAGTCAAATTATTGTTGAAGATGAAAGTTAATTCTAGAATGCAGACTTGAATTATATTAATTCATTAATGTGAAAATCTCAATTAAAAGCATTTAAATAAACATTGTGGATATTTTAAGGAATGCTGTTGCGTTTTAGTTTTCTTTTCATAACCCCGAAGCTTCGTATACAGTATCATTCTCATGTTTCACAATTATACTTAGAAAGAATTAACCTTTTTTAAATTCCGAATAAAATTTAAGAAAATTGCATTACTTTTGCAATTTCTTTTAGCTACGCATTAATCAGGATTGAGTGACATAGATGTTATCAGATAGGGGGATTTTCTGATTTCAAGATTTATCCGAGTTTTAAAAAATACCTGATCTAGATGTACGGGAGGCGAGAGGTCCAAAGGCAAAACATCGCAACTGCCATTTTGACGCGTCTGCGGTGTGAAGAACTGTATATAAAGATATTCCATTTGTTGGATTACCAATTAAATATGTGGATATTCTCGAGTGCATGGCGATATATCAAATAATTTTCTTTTTGTAATCAAATATGTGAAAATGTTAAAACTCAGAATTATTAGGCCTAAAAGTGATATATGCATTAGAAACCTAAGAGGCTGTTATTTGATTCAGAAATGTTTCTGATCCAGAAAGCTTGCTTGCTACAAAGAAAATTTCATGTCTGCATTTTGCATCTTCATCGCTGCATTGGTCGCGTATTCTGTAAAGGAGGTAACTATGATCACTTGATGCTGATTGACTTTCAAAATTCTTTCGTAGCAGCGAAGCAAATTAACATATGATAAGGTGGTAAGTTTGATGGGAGGCGTAGTGAATTCCATCTTAAGTTTTATAATGACAGGCGACTATAGAAGGTGGTAAAAAGTTCCTTTCATCAAAATTAACTTGCATCTTCTAACAGCAATATTTCACGAAAAAACCTAGAAGGACACATAACGTCGTTACCCAATCTTATAAGCATACGATACCGGAATTGTATTTTAATCCACAACAATTAAGTTATTTAAATTTTTGTTAATAATTGTGACAAATGACGGGTAATCGAGCTATTCTTAGATATTGATTACTGGTTGCTGTTACTTATAATTCCTTTCTTTGTAATGTTAATATTTTAAAATTTATCGAATTGCTGTTACCTTTTAATTTGAAAGTGAAAGCAAGAATGACAAGAATTAGAAAATTTTACTCGTCCGACATGTAACTCTTTTAGATGAAAGCCTAGTCCTATGCGATATATAGTACCATTAACCCTTGTGTACTAGAAAAACCCGAGAAATTGTTTTGTTTATTCATATATTGTGTCTTTCCTGTGACATAGTTGCTTAACATCCTATCCCAGAAGTAATCTTTGAAGATTTTCATGTACTAAATTTTGCTCTAACTTTTTGGTACAGTTGCTTGCTTCTGTACTGTGACTGATTATTCTGAATATTAGGTAAAATGTTTGACACTGATTTGGAATTGCCGAAGACGTTTTACACTGCTGGATTCATTCTTAAATAGAGCTAAAAACACTAAATTGAAAAGATTTTAATTACTAATTTACTGATTTTACTGACATTTACATATTTTTGTATCTATTCTACCGGAGAAGTAAAAAAAAAGGAAACCGCGAAATTTTATATAATTGTATTTTGAGTATATTTCTTATAATAATAAAACTAATGTACAGGGCTTTTACTTAAGGTAATGTTCTAAAAAAATACTCTAGAGACATAATAAAAATATTTTCATAAGAAAAGTTATTTTTAAGACTTGATAATTCCCCAACATTTTCGAAGGGATTTCTAAAAATATTGAGAACTTAAAAAAAGTATCAATGCAAAAATGATTTAAATACTCTTGGGCTTATATATTTCCGAAGAGGTTTCCATTGCTGTTGCTTTCTTATCCAGCGAGAAGTTTTATATTTCAAACTCGATTACTTTTCTGCAGTAAAGTGTCATCCTGGTTATTTCACAGGAATAGGAAATTTTTATACACATGGTAGTTATATCGTTTAAATTCTTTCGGTATCACATTTCAAAAATGTTGCTTAAAATGAAGATTAGAAAAACATCCTATCTAATATGAATTTTAAATGATACGCGTTGTATGTAAAAGTAATATCTTATATTATCCTTTACTTTTGCTTCATATGGTTTCTTCACTAACTTTAGACATATATTTGTAGGGGATAAAGTTCTTACTTTAGACCAAAGAATTCGATATAAATATAAAAGTGTTTAATCAAACATTTATTTGATAATTTTTATACATATTAGTTACAGTCTAGCTCTAGTCCAAACAAATTATAAAATTTAGTTAAATTGTTAAAAAGATATTTATTCATTTATTATTTTAGGGATTAAAACGTAGGACAACCTGCAAATAATAGAAAAATAGACATTACTCGAGATAATGTAATTAACCTTTTCCTTACGGGGTGGGATAGCATGTATTCCAAGAATACGGACCCAAGAATGAATATAAATGTATTCATATATATATATATATATATATATATATATATATATATATATATATATATATATATATATATATATATATATATATATATATATATATATATATAAATATATATATATATATATATATATATGTGGTACAGGATACTCGAGCGGGTAATTTAAAACAAATACTTAAACTATTATAAACGAATACTAGGATAACTATACTAACATTTAATGAAAACTTATTATTTACAATATATTTACAAAAAGGACGTCGTTAATTAATAACATTCTAGACTAATGAAGGAGCAGTCGTCTACTGCTAACAGACAAACGCGTCATAGTTCGTCTCCGTCCAACGTCTGACAGCTCTCGGCTGGGGATTCACCCCTTCGCGCGCCTTTCCTTCCGCTGGGTGGCGCTAGGTGCTGGCACGGCGCTAGGTGCTGGCATCACACAGGACAATGACAATTAATGGTAATTAACTAAGTGGGCCGAGGCAGGCTCCCGAACCCACAGATCGGCCGTCCTGCAGGCACCTGGCCCTCCAGGCGCAGCTGCAAAAATAAAAAAAACTAAACAGCAAGATTGAAAAAGAAAACAAAATCTAAAAAGAAAAACAAATTGAGCGTCTGCAACAGGTGAGCTTTTCGTCTTGGCTCCGTCTTCGTCGTTGTATGGCCCTCACATCAAAGGTGCCATCGTCTTTTCGTCACTGGAACGTCACACAAAAGAAGAAACTAAAAAATAAAAATAAAATGTCATTAACAAATAGTTCAGTTCAGGGTCATGGCGGAATGTCCGTTGTTCCAGACCAAGTCGTCATCGTAAAGGCATTGTAGACACGGCATCTCTTCTTCTTCCTTTTTTTATTTATTTGGGCACAACACACCACGGTTTTAAAAATTCGGCGCATGTCGTCGTGTAGTTAGGTCCTTCATGGCTCCCTTCTTTGATCACGTCGTAAAGTCTATAAGGTTGTGGTTCTTTCCTCCGTAAGTTGTACGTCTTCCGGTTCTCTTCTTGAACTTTAAGAATCTGTCGTTTTGCATGTCTTCTCAACAGCTGTTTCTGCCTGAATTCTTGATCATACTCATCACAACGTAAAGGCTTTTGATCGGTATGAATCAACATATGAGACTCCAAGTGACGTTGAGAAATGGAGGCATATGGACAGAGATCACATTTGAAACATTTTTCGCCTTCATGTATTTTTTCATGCAGCTTGTATGAATACCGATCAGGAAATGTCTTTCCACAGCGTTTGCACTTCAAAGGCTTGCCACTGGTATGAAGTTTCTGCATATGAATTCTCAAATGACTTTTAAGTTTATACATGTCAGGGCTTGCATATGTACAATGAGGACACTGATAAGGACGTTCACCGGTATGGCATCGCATGTGTCGCTTCAGTTTACTGAGCTTCACACTCGCATAGTCACATTCTGTGCAGCGATAAAGTTTCTCATGGGTATGCCTATATCGAACATGACGAACCAACTCTCCAGATGTATTGAATGATGCATCACCATCACGACAACAAAGCGGTCGAGTTCCAGTGTGAGTGTTAACATGATTTTGCAAAGATGCAAGAGTTTTAAAACCTCTTTCACATACACCACATTTATTAGGTCGTTCTTCAGAATGAGATTTCATATGACATGACAGCAATTTCAATTGATGAAAGGAGTTTCTTCTTTTTTCCCAAATTTAAACTCTCGACCTTTCTTCAGGAGGTCACTCAACGGTCTAGCAATGATGGAATATTTTGGGATAAATTTCCTAAAATATCGGTCAGTGCCAGGAAACTATGAACCTGTTTCAAATTAGATGGTTCGGGAAAATTAAGGACGGCTCTGGTTTTTAAATGGGATGGAGAAATTTTACCTTCCTCAATTAACGGGAGAGGAAATCTGTCCTTTACTATTACTTTGTTTAATCTCCGGTGATCTATACACAAACGAGGTGTTCCGTCTTTTTCTTTACAATTACGACGGGGCTACTATATTCCGAAGAGCTGGGTTCTACTATCCCTTGCTCTAACCATTCAGCTACTTGAGCTTCAAACAACCTTTTCTCTGAAAATGGTAATCTACGGGGCTGATGGAATATAGGTCATTGCCATTTACCAGAACGTCCAATTCGACATTTGAGGTCTTAGTTTTATACGCACATAATTCAAAACCAATTGTTGTACCTTATCTTTGAAAATTTTTGGCACATCAGGCTCAATGTTCAGTTCAACCTCATCAAAAGTTGATTCAATTGGCAAGACGGATAACACGATACTTTCTTCCACACGCGGCGATTTATTTTAATCGAATCCCGTCTTTATTTATTATCGTTTCCCCCTGCATTATTACGTTAAGTCCCACGATGGCGTCACAAAACATAACATTATCTTCAACAACACAAACATTTGCCTTACACTTAAAATGATCAATTTCAATATTTCCCTCAAAAGAACCTAGTGGTTTCACTACGCATTTACCAAAACCAATTAAAGAAGAGTTTGATGGCATTAATTGATCAACAGTTAATTTATCAAACACAGATTTGCGAAGTAACGTCATTTGACTTCCCGTATCAATTATCGAACTCATGCTTAAATTATCAATCATTATTTTAATGCTCAGTTTCGGTTCTGACTGAATACTCAATACATCAGCTTCCGGCTTCGAATTGGCTTGAGGACACACCGAAGCACGATGCCCAAAGCCCTGGCAAGAAAAACATCTGACCCCTCGGTCTTTATGGATACAATATTTCGAAATGTGATTCTTTTCACCACAATTAAAACAAATCTTATTTTTGCTGTTATCGAAATTATTGTCTCTCATTTGCTCATAACCACTAGTGTACTTCGTTTTGTTTACATTTTCATCTTTAGAATTAAATTTATCGCTATGCTCATATCTCGATTTCATTTTATCAACAGCATTAACTCGGTCATTAAAGCCATATCTGGTTTTACCTCTATCGAAAGAAACTTTACTCTTGGCCGAATCATTCTTTATTACTTCATAAATTTTAAGCTTTTCTTTAAAATCTGTTAAATTCCTACATCCATACAAAATTATTTTGTTCTCGGGCCTATCACTAATTCCTTTAATTACATAGTGCATCAAAGCAGATTCCTCTATTTTACCGCAATGGCATAATTCTTTCATCTTTAAAAAATATTCCTGAACCGTTTCAGAATCTCTCATTTTCCTTTTACTCAACAGCTCGTGTAAGTTCGCTGAATTTATTTCAAAGGAAAATTCATCGATCAAGGCCAGTCTCAACTTGGCCCATGAATTAATATTGGGTTCCGTCCTAACAAACAATAAGGCATTTCCACCCAAAGACCTTTTGGCCATAACAAATTTTTGCAGTTCTGACAAATTAATAATATCGACATACTTTCAAAATGATCGATCCAATTGATTACATTCTCGTGAGGCTCTGCGTTAAACTTAGACATAGTACTCTCGATGTCAGCATAATTGATGCTAACACTTGGCAAAACAGAGTTTCCAAAAAAGCTACTTTTATTTACATCTTCGCACTGCATTGATGAATCCGCCATATTTTGTTTTTTTCGCCCGTCATACTGTGCTGAAAAATCACAGCTGTTGTTTACTTCATCTTCGCCTTCAGAGTCAGAAGACACAACACTCCGGCTCTGCGCGAAAGCCTCGATTCCACAAAGCATAGACAAAATTCTCCTGGCCACTTCGGCCTTTGCCCCGTCAAAGGGAATATTTATGACATTCGCATAGGGATAAATTCGGCGAGCGAAAACGCGCCGTCTATTTTTTTAAATTTCTTTTGAAACGGATCACTGTCTATGGGGAATTCAAAGCCTTCGAACTCGCGTATGCGTTTTTATTTGACTTATCACCATCATTCTCGAATATTAAACGGTGCAATAGCTTGATCTTGTCTGACCGAAAGTTTTTTAAAGCACTGTTAATTTCTCTTATTTCCCCCAGTTTCATGTTGAAAAATGACAAAAAAGGTCACGTACCTTTTCAAGATGCTTGCGTCAATATGCTTGCGATATCCAGGTCCTTTGAATTGTATGTCGTCTTTCAATGGTAGTCCATAAGAAGTCACAGTCACACTTCACTTTATAAAGTCACTTTGGTCAATCTAGGTTCCGTACGCGCACTAATTAAAATCTGGAGTCCGAATATCAATCTGGATCCCGATATCCACTTCTGAGTGTGGTACCGGATAGTCGAGCGGGTAATTTAAACAAATACTTAAACTATTATAAACGAATACTAGGATAACTATATCAACATTTAATGAAAACTTATTATTTACAATATATTTACAAAAAGGACGTCGTAATTAATACATTCTAGACTAATGAAGGAGCAGTCGTCTACTGCTAACAGACAACGCGTCATAGTTCGTCTCCGTCCAACGTCTGACAGCTCTCGGCTGGGGATTCACCCCTTCGCGCGCCTTTCCTTCCGCTGGGCGGCGCTAGGTGCTGGCATCACACAGGACAATGACAATTAATGGTAATTAACTAAGTGGGCCGAGGCAGGCTCCCGAACCCACACATATATATATATATATATATATATATATATATATATATATATATATATATATATATATATATATATATAACCTCCTTAATGGTCGTTGTTATAAAGGGGGTATGAAATTTCCCATTCTAAAATGGGTATCGGAAAAATGTGCCCCGTAAGCCAAAGGTTAATTAGACAGGATTTTCTAAATATATAGGTAAAAGAATTCTATGGCACAAAAAGTTGTTTAATAATTTCTTATGATACTTACTTACAGATTATTTAAGGCACTGAATGTAATACATTAAATTTTACTAATATGAAGAATTATAAAATTTAAACACAATATTTCATTCACTTGAAAATTATTAGTTAAAATAATTTAAGTTATTTTTAAAAACAGAGTTAGGATTTGTTGAACACCAAAGTGTAAAATTATCTTCCAATGTACACTTTCCCAATATTGTTTGTTATAAGTCTTCATAAATTTGGAGAATATCTTCATTATGTAATGTTTGTCTAATGTTCCTCTATTTCTGTTTGAATCAATTTCTTTACTGAAGAAAAATGAATTTGAAACTAAAACAAAGCCCACAATTATTCTTAGATTCAAGCGTCTACTCAGGGTTTAATAGTCTTTTTGTTTAGTATTACATAACATAATAGGCATCAAGTAAACTACCCATTTTATTCATCCAGAAAGAAACCTAATCACTGTTTAAAAAGATCATAATATATAAAAAAATTCTGAAAGATGTAAAAAATTGCCTCGATTTTTTCCTTCTACGGTAAAATGGGTTTTTGTAATGTTTAATATCCTTTATAAAATACTTTAAAGTAAATTTGATTTCTTTTAGATACATTATATCCTTATTATTGATATTTCTTGAAAAGCCCCCCAAAAAATCTTTTATTATAAGAGCAGAAGGTCGAATTTCCTATTCTTTCCAGGCAAATAACTGCTTTTCAAAATTATCTTGACTTTCCTGCTAACTTTTTTTATGAAATTTATTTTATCAATACGTTTCATCCTTCTGCTGTAGTGTTAAATTTCACAGTGGAATACTTATTTTCCTATAATATTCAGTATTCTTTCAATTTATCGTCAAAAAAGCTTAAAAGTTGTATTTTTTATTTTGTGCCTATTTTTCTTATATGATAATTTACAGTGAATTCCCTTTTATGTTACACTAAAGGAAATATTGTAAGTCGCATAAAAACAAATTTGTATCTTCCCAGCAGATAAATGACATAGATGGGGGTTATCAGTTGTGCCGTTTTGAATGTTAATATAACCAAAATTGGAGATTTACGCATGTTTATGATTTGCCTATGTATAAGCAACAATAAATATTTCTGATAAATATCACAAAATAAAGGTTACAGTCCATAGATAAATTTATTTTACTTTTTAAAAATAGACAAATTATATCTTCCATTTATGATATATGTGAAAAAAGTGTATAATTTTATTGAAATTAGGAATTCGTTTTAGATAAGTGCATAGTAAATTAAATTTTTCATTATAATAATATTATGTCCTCTTCTAATTCTATCCAAGAACGTTATTACCAGTGCTAGTTTAATCCACGCGGCTGTAAAATGTATTAAGAAGAATATAAACATGGTTATCTATCAGATAAGTCGGTTTAATTAAAATTCGTGCATGGTTAAAATTATGGCAATTACATTCGCACTAGCAGAGATTTCTGAAAATAGCTCTGAAGCTTAAAACTGAAGGCATATCAGTATTCAGAGACTAAAAAAAAATGATTTGTTTCAATGGAATTATTTTTCAAATGCTGCATGGAAAAAATACAAATGCCGTTGAAAAATGAATTCATAAAACTTTATTATTCTTAGTTATAGAATTTGCTAGAGGTGTTCGTATCGCAGTTAATTTTTATTTATCAAAGAAATATATTCATACCTTCAGTCATCATAAATATGTTTTATGATACGAAATGTTTTAAGCTTTTTTATTCCCTAACTGGATGACATCTCAAAAGAATAAATATAATAATTCAAAAAAGAATTTTTTGCTTACTGGAATAATACAAGTCGAATTTTATTGATCTTTTTCATGAAAAACTAACATATCTTAAGGCTTAATTTATCTGCATATTCTGAAGATATGATTATAATCTACAAATGTCATGTTTACATCGGAGATTTTATTCTGTTACATGGCTTTCTGAAACTTTTGCAAAAACTTTTATTCATTTTTTGTTAATTACCATTGTGTTTAATTTTAAATTGCGCGTGTTTTGAGAGTAAAAAATTTGTATTGCTTTTCCTCAACTTTGTATGATCGTTAATAATTAGAACTGACCAGAAAGAACTTTTTGTATCATTTGCCCGAAATAAAGTAACCTCGAAATGCAAAGTGCACCGGAGTAATTATCCCGAATCCAATTAAACAACTTAAATTCCAGCCAACCAAGTTACTGTTTAAATGGTTACTCGAAGTATTTGAACTATTTCTCTTAAATCCCTCGCTACACGTCTTGTATTAAATGTTAAATTTAACAAGAGTGTATTTTGTATATGTATGAATATAAATAACCTGTAAGTACGAGTATGCTTATATGCATTGATTAAGAATGGAAAATCTACTATGCAATAGAACTTTTTTGTAGAGGTCCAATGTGTTTAAATAGAAATAAAAAATTTTAAACATTTCGAGAATTATATATATATATATATATATATTAAGAAAGAGAGATAGAATGTTTCTTCCATTTTCCTTATATCTTTATATTCTAGAGCTTAACGGGAACTGGAAGAAAATAAACTATCCTTGCTCATCGAAAACGGCTAATTCTCACTTAGTTTCTCTCTGACATAGCCTTTTAAACGCTTAAAACATTTAATATTATTTGTTAATGTTTTGCAGTTATTGAGAGAATTACAGACAAGTAAATCTCAGAAACAAAAATCTGGAACTCCTTTACGTTTTCGAATTAATTATCTAATAAAACCCCTAAGATAAACACATATTCAGGAAACTTTTAAAGGAGTATCATTAAGTAAAAAAAATATTTAAAATTTATAATTAATTACATGGCTATAAATGTTTCCTTATATGAAGAAAAAAATCCTAAATTGTTGAACGGAATTTTTAAAAATAGACAAAATTTTCTGAATTATGTTTTAAAACAACTTTTTAAAAGTCCTTTTGAAATAACCTAATCTAAATTAAATTTATTTCCAATTACAGTTGAGGTACAAATTGGGTATTAACGCGTAAAAAATGTTTAATTTGCCATTTTAAAGGGTAATTGAAAATGCCATTTTATTTATCTATATTCACTTGATTTAAATAGAAATTTAAAAGATACCTGCGATCTTTGCGAAAGATTAATTTCGGAAACACATATTGTGGGGACTGAACAATTTTGTATTTGGTCAACTGCATCAATATAAACACACTGCACATGTTTTTTAAAGAATTTTTTTTCCTAATATCCGAAGGCAGCCTGGTTAGACATCTTAAATAACATAAAGATAATTTGGAATCCCCATTAATTTTGTGCAATTATATTTGACAGTTTCAAAAATCATTGTCAAGTTATGGTTTGTTTTGTCATTAATATCAAAGAAATAGAATAGAATTTTAATCTACTGGCACACGAAAAATCAAAATATTAAAGGATGGGTCTCATTCTATTAAAAACGGAACAATTCTTTTTAGAACTTTAGGGCTCCATTGTCCACCAAGGGCAGATATTTCCTGGACACAGAAACTCTAGGATTCAGTGAGTATAGGGAGCTGCTGTAAACAGAGAAGAATGCACATTTTGAGAGATAGTGGGATTTACCAACACCATCTACGTGGGGTCAAATGCATAAAGAAGATGATTGGAGGACGCAACAGAGAAAAAGAATATCAAAGACAGAAAATTCATAGAAGGGAAAATCTACCATAAAGCGTACATGTTTTATTAAACTCAAATTCCGCATTCTAAAAGATTAATATGCAGATGTTTAATCCTGTTGACAAATATAAACAGGTGGGCAGATGTGGGTTGCTGAAAACATTTCACCCCATCTAGGTAAAATAAAACAAAAGTAAATAAATTTTAAAATAGAGCAAAATAAAAAGGATTAAATGTTGAAGGAACACTGAAATTTAATCTTCCAGGAAAATATTTTTTGTACGAATGATACAACTTAATACGAAGAGCCGGAATAAATAGCAAAAGATTATAGAAATCATGGCGAAGGCATATTATTATCATGAAAAATAGTGTTTAATCTGCAAGTCTGGATTCCGAAAGTTCTAAATAATCTTTCGCTAACACCGTCGCTTCCTTCTTTCTATGCACTTATATTTGTTATTCTAACTTTTTAATTCTTGGAAATCTAAAATCTCCTTTTCTTTTTACGCCTCATTCCATGAGAACTTCCAATCATCTAACTGCGAAACTCTTTTACCTTGTTTTCCGTAGCCAAGCATTGACTTCTTTAAACGGCAGTTTAGAGATCACAAGTTGCGGAACTTGGTGATCCTTGAAAAAATTATATTATTTTCAGATTTTTAATCTTCTTGACACTTTAGAAAGTACATTTATATTATTATTATAATAATTTCCTGTTAATGTTTTATCTAATAAAGCCTTGGTCAATTTAGTGGTTAGTGAGTATGAATTCAGAACTGAGGGTGGCTGGTTAGAAACTCGTTGTTTCTAAGCCGGGTATGGGGCACGTTAAAATGTCGCCCCTGGGGTTACTCTGTCCTAAATTGTGGTGGTACCAGGCAGAAGTCGGACGCCGACCATTGTGGGTACCCAGTGCCATGTGTTGAAAAACCTTTGCCCCCCCGTTCAGAGTCTTGCAAAGGACATACAACAGAAACGAGCCATTTCATCTGATGAGCTAGATTTAGACAATATTTTTATGTTCTGAGAATTAATTGATTTTTTACCCGATATTTTCTCACATACGTGTTTGAGACTAATTTTCTATAAATATTAATACAACCAGTGTTGAAATAAATTAGTGGAGTGATAAATAAATTTTCGCATTCCTTTGCTGGAATATATATCTTCACATGACTTGTGTAGCAACGTAAATTAAGAAGTATGTAATAAAGTCCATTATGATTAATTACGTTGAAAATTCCTAAGGGGATGGTAGACTTTCGAAGTTAACCCAAATTGAACGGAAATTAGAATTTTTAGGGGGTGGTGTTATATTTTTAAATATGTAAGATTGGATATCTATATATTTAAGTTGCTAAGCAACTTTTTGGCAGTCCGTGAGAAAAAAACTACTGCATCAATTTACTTCATTTTGGTCTTAAACGAAAGATTGGAATCTGTTGATTGTCAATTTGGTTTTCGTACCTCAATTTTTATTAATGGGGCGATAATTTACAATTTAAAAAAAATTGGGTTCTGCGCATGCTCAGTGGTTGTTTCATATGTCAGGTAAGAACTCAGTGTTTCTGCGCATGCTCAGTGACATGTTTAATGAATAAAACAAATTTATTCCGAGGATTCTCTCTAGATTCTCCTCTCTGCCATCTTTATTTTATGATAATTATGTTGTGAATATAAGATTAAACCTGATGGAAAATTTTTATTTCGCGCTGTTTTAATGAGCGATAATTTAAAATGAAAAAAATTGCTTTCTGCGCATGCTCAGTGACAGTTTTAAACCTGGCTTTAGATACTCACAAAGCACGAGGCCGCTTAAACACATTAAAGGTGTTTTCTGCGCATTATTATAATTTTCAACATTTGGCAATGATATGTTGAGTATAATTTGTGTATTTGTACAATTTATTTACTATCTAGCCGTCATGTTTTGAGGGTACCAACTAGTTGGCAGTTAAAATATTAGTGAAAAGTAAAATGAAAACTTGGGTGGCTATAGAAAAGTAGGTGAAAAGTGGGTGAAAAAACATCTTTTAAATGGCTTTTTCTCAAAATGAGGATTTTCAGATTTGCAAGTCTTTGAAATGCTCTTTGCGTCATAATTTTTGACGAAATTTTATAAAAATTTATAATAAAGACTCCTCTAATACATAAAAATAAAGTTACATATCCATTTTAGGTTTCAACATCATTTAGATGATTTAGAAAGTTTAACTAAAGTGTTAGAATAAGTACAAGATAAAAAGAACTTTTTATATACCATGTTTTTAAATTTTCTTTTGAATCATATAAACTTGACAATTCTATGTATTAATGAATACTTTTAAAAAATTTTTTGATGAATTATCCTATCAACTTGAAATAAAATGAAGTTATTTGAAGTTAACTTTCATTTGACTTGTTTGGCTTGTTGCATTTGACTTGTTCCCTTTCCAGCCAATAGATGGCTGCAATAGTCTACAAAACAAAATTAACTGAAAATAACTGAAAATTAATTTAATTTTGCTTAAAGATGGCTAAAAGTATTAAAAAAAATGCATTGTCATCGTGCTCTGAGCTATTCTAAAAGTTTCAAATGTCTAGCTAGTCGGGAAGTTAGTTAAAAAATCGATTGCAAGGTTTGTACTAGACAAAAACACACACAAACAAACACAGAGAAAGCAAGTTAATAAAAACGTGGTAAAAATACAAAATTTCACAAAAATGAGTACAATCATAAAAATATTTCCTAAAAATTAACTATTCAACCGAAAGTGCAAAGTAATATATAACTTCGTTCAAAATGCATTAATAAGCAATATAAATGCAAAATCTAGGGGGGTGTTAAAAATTGAATAGCAAGGAGCATTAAAAAATTAATTTAAATTTTTTAAATATAATTTTAAAAAAAAACTATTTATAAACTTTTATAAGGTGTTTAATATAGTTATACTTTAATGAATATACGTATATGCAAAATTTCATATCTCTGAGGTAAAAATTTCAAAAATCGCTTTGTAATCTCCATCATCCTCTTAAACTGACCAAGTAAGGAATAGGATTTCACTTTTATTTTTATAAATTATGGAATTATTTTTATATTTAGAAATATATTGCTTTACGCTTTCAGTAGTCGTATGTTTTTACTTTAATTAACTTTGCACTGTCTCAATTCTAAGATGTCTCTCACAAAATTTCGTACATTTCATTTCAGGATGTGGGAGAAAAAATAATAAAAGTTTTATTCATATTTAAAAATGACTAGGTTAACTACAAGCAGAGTATAAAAGGAGACCCCAAGAGTCAGATCTTGTTTTACAATATCTGAAACAAGGAAAGATATTTCATAGAAAACGGTATTTCTGTTGCCACAACAAAGGCAAAATAATGTCGAATAGAGTGAAAGACAGATGAATGAATAAAAACGAAATCAGTGACGATATCAGAGGCAAGTTTGAATGGAAAGGTAGGAGGGACTTCAAGTTAAGATTGCAAAAATTATACTGGTGCGTTCCACATAATAGAATGAGTTATTCCTAACTTGGTATGCTTAATTTCACTGCAAGCTCAAACCAAGGTTCAGATAAACTGTTTGTTTCAGTTTAGGCTAGGTTACTAAGTTTAATGTAATTTAATGTTGAGTAACCAATAAATTCCAAAATAATCCATTTATACGTTTTTCTGACCAGTTCATGGTGTAAATTATATTGTTAAGATATTAAAATTTAATGATTAATTTCCATTTATCCTTGAATACTAGAATATACCCTGTATAATATTTCTATTTGAATACGTTTTTCCCAAAATATAACTTTCAAGTTACTTTTTGCTTACTTCCAGTTGCTATTAAAGTTGGCCATCCAGTTGCTATAAAAAGAAACTGTTACAAGCCTGAAATAAAGATCAAATCACATTACAAATAATTTTATATAATTGTTCACATAACTGTGGCAGAAACTTTGACATATTTTTCGTTAATACTAAATATTCCTTGCATTTCTGTCATTTAGGATTTCAAATAAATGGCACTTTGTTTCGGTAGAACATTTCACGATGAGTAATAAATTCGATGGGGAGCCATATGCATCATTTTTTGACAAATGACTTTTCTTCGAGCCGTTAGAATTACTGTGAGACGGAAAACTTTTGATGAAGAATCTCCATAACTTACCGTTTTTATTTGAAATATTTTTTCCTTCAGTAAATTCATTTATAATGTTGAAATTGATATTAATTTGATAAATGCCATACCGTATAAAAGATAAAGTAAGAAAACTTACATCAAACGATTAATTTGAGCTATTAGACAGAAATGGATACGTTTTAAATAATAAAATTAATTTCGCTTCTTTTATTTTAGCATTAAAAACATGTTATTCTGTTATACTCACAAGTTAATAAGTTTATATTTCTTCTGTATTTACTACCATTATAATGAACGAAATACCTTGCAAACACCTCCAGTCATAGGTGATGGTACAGTTACTTGATGGATCTTTAACAAGGAAATGCCTTTTTCTAATAATAAGAAACATCTAAAAGTCTTAAATTTAAGAATTCTTAAATGTTTGAAATGTACTTAAAGAAACTCATAATACAAACTAGATATTATTATAAAATAAACTTGTCTAATTACCGTAAAATTTAAATTCTCGCCTGCTAATGTATTTTGGACTTCTAAATAAATCCTTCTTGCTAAGTCTTTCTTTAGAAGCCACAAGTATCCAATGTGTAGGAATGTGTATAGTTTTAAAAATTAGTTGAATTAAAAATTTTTCTCTAGACCCTAATGCTCTCATTGTTTATGCATATTCCCAAACGTCGTCTTATCTCTTTGACAAATATATTACGTAGATAGTTTGCAGTAATAAAACCATCTTGTGGTTGATTTATTTTAGAATCGAGGAGTCTGAAGGGAAAAATAACATATAGAAACTTTTAAACTATATGTTTTATAGTATTTTTATAACATATAGAACAATAATAACTTTTGAACATTTTCAAAAATTCAAAGCATTTGTTTAAATGTTTAAACAGTTTACTCGATTATTTGAAGAATACGAACTTCCAGTGTTTAATTACGAGAAGAAAATGATAATTGATTTTCACGTACAAGAAATTGTGGATAGCGTTTGTTTAATGTTTACTTTGCTTTGCAAATACCTAATATTTTGTGGAAGTAATTTCCATAGTATGAAAAGAAACAGTAGGAAATAGGCTTTTTACCTATAAAATAATAAATTTTGAAAAAAAAGATATGTATCTCACTGAAAGAAGCTACTTTAGTGAAAAAAAAGTTTATCGGGGGAAAAACATAATTTGGCACATTTTTCAGCGTTTCAAGACAAGTTTTGAGTTATCTTGTAAGTGTCAAGGATAAAGATGTTTTTGAGTTTTAAGAGAGATAAAATGATTTGAAATATTTTGTAAAAAATATAGAGAAAAGAATATTTAATAGGTTTTTGTGTTATAAACGACAAACAACATTGCAATCATTGCTTTCATGAGATTAATTGTAATATTATATATTGAGATAGCAGTTAATCATGTTTATAACTTATCCAAGGAACCTCAACTGATGCTTTGTATTACAACATAAGAAAAGTAGTTTTAAAAATAATGTATCTAAGGGGGACGGGGTTGAACGTTAGCATTTATCAATATTATTCTGAACTGAGCATATAAGTTTTATTGTCCCATATGTAAACAACAAAATGCAACACATTATTTCAAGATAAATTAATTTTTATCGCATACATATATTTTTATATCTAACACTATTAGGAAAATCGTAAATTTTATTGTATAGAATTTTTTATTGAGCAACTAGATTAAACTCTGCAAACCTGTTTTGTAAAAGTAGAAATAAAGCATCTGAGTGAAATTTTGTCTAAACGAACCTTAAACAGAGTTCATTCAGTATACTCTCTAGACTCCAGACAAATATTTATTTCATGTAATTTTTCAGTCTGAAAAGGGCTAACACCAAAGATAAATATCTTGCTTAAAGTTAATTTTATCTATAACATTCTCTCAAATTATAAAAAGTAGATCTTAACATTTTCACTCATGTCCGTAAATTAAGGATAATTCAGAATCACACGGGAAATCGAACTCTAAAGTAAAAATTTCAACTGTAGAATTATAACATAATTCTTCAAGAATCTTCAAGAATAATATGCAAATTACAGGAAGCCACCAAATGACGCCGATAGTACGTCACAATCACGAGAGTGTAAGAGAGGGGTATATAAGGAATGGTGGCAAAGAAGTAAAATTGTTCGCAAGCGTTTTGTAAGTCGCTCAGTGCCATAACCGAATAGTTATGACACAGAGGACGCATGTGGATGATTTTTACGTGGTAGAATTATCGGCCGCCTGGAATGTGGGCGTACTCAGATGCAAGTATCCGAGGAAACTTGGAATTGCCCAAAGTGTCATCTCTAGGCTTTGGCAACGATTCCAATATGATGGAAATGTCAGTAGACGTTAGAGTGCAGGTCGCCCCCGACTTACAATGCTGAATGAAGACCGGTATTTGACAGTAACTTCCAAAGAAGCAGACGGAGAACCGCAGCCGACCTGTCTCGACAGCTATCTGCAGCCACGGTACCACAATTTCAAGGCAAACCGTGTAGAGACGTTTTGGAAATATTGACTATATGCTCGCAGGCCTGTCAAATGTGTTCCGCTCAAGGCAACTCACTGTCGGCAGCGATTAGCCTGGAGTAGAGAACATGCAATGGGACATCGTCACAATGGGCTTGTGTGATGATTTCCGTCGAGTCCCAGGTTTAGCTTGCGTCTGATTCCACGTGGGACTTTCATATGGAGAACGCCAGTACCCGTACCACCAAGACAACATCACTGAACGACCACCGTTACGGTGGTGCAGGATTGCTCGTTTGGGGGTGGAATTATGCTGGGTTCCAGAACAGATCTGCATGTTCAAATCGGAACCATGAACGGCCACATTTATCGGGACATCATTCTGGAACAACACTGTGCGTTTGTTTAGGGATGCCATGGGTGCATAATTTGTGTTTATGGATGACAACGCCCGTCCTCACCGAGCAAACATCGTAAACGAATGCCTTCAACCTGAGGATATCACACGCATGGAATGGCCAGTATTCTCTCCTGACTTGAATCCGATAGAGCATGTGTGGGACATGCTTGGCCGACGAGTTCCACACCTTCAACCACCTCCTACATGTGTACCGGAACTTGGGAGAGCATTGCTTGCTGAGTGGAGTAATCTTCCCCAAGATCAGCTCGATAATTTGATACTCAGCATGCCTAGGCGGTGTACGGAAAGTATTTCATCACATGGGAGACATACATGTATTAACCATCATACCAACCATGTAATATTAATTTTTGTAAAGGAGATATTTTTTACAGTTGCTCCAGGGAGCAAAATCGTAGTAAGTTTTTATGAATGGTATTATACATATACCATCTTTTTTGCTCTTTATCTTTTTGTTTAATAAATGGGCTTCATGAAGAAGTCACGTTTGTTTTGTTTCTGCACCTTTATTTGCGGAGCTGGCATTATCCTTAATTTATGGACATGAGGTATTATTTTCCTGTTAGTAAATCTTATTTCTGAAAACGATAATAGGTTAAAAGAACAGTGAAATTCAATTTAATTTTTTAAGAGATATATATTAAATTATTTGTATATATTCTATCCATAGGTGTATACTTAATGCTACACCTAAAATAATTACCATATTTCACATAAGATATTTGTTCAGGCTAATTGTATTGTAATGTACAAAATTAACCGCACAAGTTTTGTACATAACAGTTTTTAGAAAAAACCATTTAAAGTTTAAAATTTCTATGAATGTCTTTACTATTAGCTTTATACATTGGCCAAAAGACGTTCTAATTGTAGTATCGACTTCACTTCTTTCCAAAAGATTCCTTATATTCCATTCTTCAAAATTAAAAGCATAATAAAAAATTGAATTTTTTGACGGGTTGTAAGGTTACATAAGATTCGATTCACAATAATCGAACTTTAGGTGAATAAAGAAGCCACTTAAGATAGGCTAATTGAGCATACGCGTTGGTATAGATACCAAGCAGAATAAATTACAAAGGGAGGATGGAGCTAGGAAGTGCGGCGAAGAAGTGTAAAGAAAGTGAGAGGAAGTGAAAGGAGGAATAATGCTGGCGAAACGAAGTATCAAGCTGGAGCTAGGCTTAGAGTCTGGTTTAATAATAGTTGAATTTTGTGAGCAGCCGCTGGAGGCGTAGCTAGGTGCTTCAAAACTACGCGAGTTCTTGTTAGGCCCAAAGTTTACGTGCAACATGTTGGTTGACTTTCAATTATTTATGAGTATCTCAAGTTGTATTTTCATTGTAATGATAGTTATACCAGGAAATATATTGAATTGTATAAGTTTATATACCTCGTACTAGTATTTGCATTATTTACGTTGGAAAGAAAATATATATGCGCAAATGCTTGAATAAACATTGTTGTTATGTAAGAACTGTGTTTGAATGAATTATTTAGAGTGCCACTTCAAGATATACATACCCCAAAGTTAGGGTAGAAGTGAATATAATTCTCTATAAGGTTTTAAGAGCCGGACAGTGGTCTTCAAACCTAACTTTTTTTGATTAGAATGGATTTGCTTGAAATTTAAATATGTGATAGTACCATAGATATGTAAAAGCGGTTTAAAATTTTAAATGATGGAAATATTAATAATGTATGAATTATGAATTATTAGTATATCAAAATTGGCCTCATTAAAACTGTTCCAGGCGCATTTCTTTGCATAAATATGGTAATTTTTATTTGCATGAACCTTATAGAAATAACAACGAAACTTATTGCTTATTTTAAGCATTCATTAAAAAATATAAGAGAAAATATTATAATAGTGAAAACAAACTTTTTATTACGCAAAATACCTAAAATCATCTTTGCAAGTACAAAATTTAGAATTCTGAGCTACGAAGCATAATATTTCAATGAGATTTATTTTATATACAGTCAAGTAATAAACTTAAATTTCAAAGAAATATTGATAATTAGAAATGCAGTTTGAATATTCGTATGACATGGAAATTTTTATTTTGAGAAAAACGCATTAAAGTTATTGCTATTAGTAACCACATAATATCTAAATTAAATACAAATGCCTGTAACTAGGAAAGTATCACAGAAATTAAAAAATTCTTTTTTCAACACCTTCCTATTCATACCGTAGTTTCACAATTCAATAAAATAAAATAATCGAATATTTTGACAAATTTCACAATATTCAAAGCCTACTGTCCCTTAATATTAGAAATGCGCCTGGAGCAGTTTGAATATTCGTATGACATGAAAATTTGTCTTTGAGAAAATCACATTTAAGTTATTGCTATTAGTAACCACATAATATCTAAATTAAATACAAATGCCTATAACTAGGAAAGTAATCACAGAAATTAAAAATTCTCTTTGCAACACATTCCTACTCGTCCGTAGTTTCACAATTCAATAAAATAAAATAAATCAAATTTTTGGACAAAGTTCACAATTTTCTAAGCCCACTACCCCTTAAGGTGGTACTCCCCGCTTAAATACAAAAAGAAACAAATTCATATTACTATTAGTATATTGTCAGAGAGTATGGGTTGTTAATAGTGCATACATTCCAGATTTTCCAAGGAAGCGTTCGTTAGCCAAGAGTCCGGCTTTTAACTAGTCATGACTGCTTAACTAAACATCTGACCAGCTTGAAAATTCTACAAAAATCCTGTCTGACTATTTGTGATAAACCACAAATTATGGACATTTCCTACGTCAAGACATGGGAGGCATTGTGGGTTCGAGGTCTGTAACCGATATTGGAGGCAAGAGCATTGAGAATTTGGTAGTTTCCTTCTTCGTTTAAGGGGACAGTAAACTTTTGAAATTGGTGAAATTTGTCCCAAAAATTCGATTTTTTTATTTTATTGAATTGTGAAACTACGGACGAGAGGAAGTGTTTGCAAAGAGAATTTTTAATTTCTGTGATTACTGTCGTAGTTATAGGAATTTTATTTAATTTAGATATTATGTGGTTACTAATAGCAATAACTTTAAATGTGTTTTTCCCGAAATAAAAATGTTCATGTCATACGATATTCAACTGCTCCATGCGCATTTCTATTATCGTATTGCTTTGAAATTTAAGTTTTATATACTTAACTGTATATCAAATAATCTTATTGAAAAAATGTATCCTTCGTAGCTCAAAATTTCTAAATTCTGTACTTGAAAAGATGATTTATAGGTATTTGCGTAATAAAAAAGGGTGTTTTCACTATTATTATTTTTTCACTTCATATTTTAATGAATGCTAAAATAAGCAATATGTTTCATTGTTAGTTCTGTAAGGTATCCTGTAAATAAAAATTACCATATTATATGCAAAAAGAAATGCGCCTGGAACATTTTTATTTACGCCAATTTTTGATATAATTAATAATTCAAAATTCATAAATTATTATATTTCATCTTTAAATTTCAGACACTTTTACATATCTATGGTACTATCACATATTCAAATTTCAAGCAAATCCTTTCAAAACAAAAAAAGTTAGGTTTGAAGGTCCACTGTCACCTTAACTTTACTTTCTTCTTGTTGTTTGTTCCTTGTATATTTTATCCCCTCGTATTTGTTTATTGTTCGTCATTGCAAATTTTATAAAACATATTGTGACAAAGAGTTTTCAAGAGCAAAAATTTGCAGAAATGTATTAATAGCTAAATACTTGGAAAAAGTACATTCTAAATGATTGGAGGAAGTTATTTTAATATGTTTGCTTTTTTTGTAAACTCTCTAAACTTACAAATGTTATGTTTTCTGCTGTTGCATGGATCAATATCTGAAGGAAATTTCATTTTTCCTAAGCATCCCTTCCGTAAAACTTCATATAATTTTATACACACTAAAATAGTATATTTCATGAAATTATAAATATGCATCCAAGTATAAAATTTCGTAATTTTCATATTATTTTGTTTTATTTCAAACTTGATGAAAATATGATCTTATTTTTACAAAACTCCGAAGAACTTTTGACATATATCCCAAAGCAAATTATCTAACCCAATTTCAAAAAATTATAAATAATAATATTTTAGTAATTCAAATTAATCGTTTTTAGAACTATATATTTATAGGAATATTCATAAGCTGCGTAAATTTCCAAGTGATAAAATTACACAAATTTTAGAAATTCCACTGTTGGGCTCACTTATCTTCAAATTTAATTCTTATATATATCAAATATTATAAATTTCATGTAATTTACGTCTTTCGTAGTTTTAACAGTTAATATCTGGAAAGTATATTATTTAGCAACAATTACTCTCATTTACACGTAAAACTAATAACCTCAGATAATTATGTAATAATGTAAAATGAAGCGCTTATAATTTGGAGCTCAGCTTATATTTTCTAACTTAAAGTAAACATTAACTTACTTTAATCCCACATCTGCTAGACTTCAGAATGCCTCAAAAGTTTTGCTGAACCTAATAAACGCGAGATGGCCAAATAAGATTGTATCTTTCAACTGCAAAAATATTGTTCTTGGTAAAAATAATAATGGATCTTTCCTTTCTCAAAAAAATTCCTTCAAAAGTTGAAGAAAAACAAATACAATGTATGCATTTTAAGGTTGAGCCGACATTTTGATACCATAGACTTAAAAATAGTCATTACATATATCGCAATTTTTTTTCTTAAAACTGCGGCTAAAAGACGGAAGATAAATAGTCGAGGAAATAAAGTTTAATTCATTCAAAATTTTCAAGTTAATTTAATAGTAAAAGAATAATATAATCACAAAAATTTATTATTTCAAATTAGTAATTTTCACGTTATGAAAATTATTAATATAATGATACCACACAATATTCTTTTGTTCTTGATATTTCTAGATTGTAAGAGTTTTAAAAAAAAATGTGCGTCTATAAATTTTGTTAAATAAAAATAAGGACTATAAAAATATTTTCTTCACTTTGAAAAATTTTCTAAAATTTTAATTCACCCCAATCACAGAATAAGAATATTTCGAAATAATTTTTTAAATGTATAGCAGTGCATTTTTATGCAATTCGATATTTTTTCCGAGTGGAAGCATAACAATATACAGAAGGTCGTGTCGCACTTTATGGAAACGATTTGTAATTTTATTTTGGCGTTTGCATTTTGAGATAATATTTGGCAACTTCAGAATAATCGTCTGCTATTGTTTAGCTTTGATTGGAATGTAAAGTAAAAGATTTATTTTGAAAATGGCTCCTAAAATTGATAGATGGCTCAAAGGTTACGTAACCTGCACTTTCCGGGGAGAAATATTCGTATAAACAAAATATAAAGCGGTGTAAAAATTTCGGTTATGGCACTTCAAAAATAGGTATTTATAATATATTAAATTTGCAAGGGAAAAAAACGTCTAACTGAAAGTAAAAATGAAAACATGACCACTAAACTTCATCCTAAGACTGTTCGAACGCAGGTAAATATCAAGAAAGTAAAGTCTCTGATCCTAAAAGTAAATGCGTCGACTCAAAGATCCATTACATGGAAACTATTAATGTCTTCTGGCACTGTAAGTAAAATCATTCATAAAGATTTGAAGTTAAAAAAGATGTTTAAACCTAAAGTTCATCTGCTTTTCCAAAGCATATTGCTGAAAGAAAAAGAAATTGTAGAAAATTATATGGAAAACACCTAGCTGATGAAAAATGAAAATTTGTGGTAACACTCAGTGGGGCATGGGTGTATTTAAGTGACTGTAGTAAAAATAGATCAATTTTCTATTGCTCAACTGACGGGGATGATCGTACCAAATGGCTACGTCAGTGTACAGAAAAGTTCTCAAATGAGTTTTTGATAGTAGCAGGATTTTGTTACAACGACAAATAAAAAATAAAAAAAGTCTCAAGTAAAGCCAAAATTAATTCACTCTACTATCAACAGAATATTTTGAACCAATGTTTGAAGAAAAAATTCCAGCCTTATATGGAAAGGACATTGATAAAGTTAAGCTTCTTATGGACAAAGCCTCTAGTCATACGTCTAAATCAAATACCGTTTATTTATCAAACAAAGAATCAGAAACAAGAATAAAATGTATCCCATTTAATGAAATACCTGTCAAATTACCCGACTCTTCTCCAATGGACTTTTGCGATTTCGGTTTTTTAATACGAGCCTTGGAAAAACGGCATCTAAGAACACTGAACGGACTTTGGAAAACGGTCCAAGAGGAATGAGGTAAAGCTGACATACAGTACTAAGCAAAATTTACTTTCATGGAAATTCGAGCTAGAGCTATGTCAAGACCATGGCTATCAGATAGAAGCAAATAAAATACGGCATTTATACATAAAACTTAACTATCAAAATCGTTCCATAAAGTGCGACAGACCTTCTGTATTACATAAATTGTAGCTTTTATATTCCAAAATTTAGGCTTGTGTATCGGCCCAGGGGTAAATCGCGATGGTTTTCGTTCCTGAGGGTGCTCGGATCGAATCCTGGCGTCGCGCCACGAAAAATGCCTCCGTTCGTGTCGTCCCTTTATAGGTGGTAATGCTGTCCGCTTATATGTGCCCCCATAATAAATGGGCAGTAAATTGCGGCGTAGTATAGGCGAATGTTTGACGACAAGTGCATTGGGAAAAAATATTCCAAAAATTTACCATGATAAATTAACGGATTTAAATACCTCTGAAAAGCATTCGAAAAATGGGGAAACGTAAAGTAACATCAGAGTACATTAGCAACATTTTTAGGAATGTTTTATATTTCCAAATAAAAAATTATTTTATCTTTCAAAAATGTTATTTTTAGCAGCATTTGTTTGGCTCTAACGTGATAAAAATTAAATAGAATGTCACAAATTTACATTTTTCTCTCATTGCTTTAAATGCATAAAAGTGATACAAAAGTTTATCCTTTATCCATTCGTACTTAAAGACTTACACGGATGCATTTACTTATTGCACAAATGCATATACACTATATAAACACATGACAGTGAAACTGCTCTATGGCAGCCAGTAATGGTTCCAAAAAAAGTTGCTGTTTTTCAGGGTGACGCCTAGAGAAATTTCACTGTATGTTTATATTTATTTATTTATTATATATATATATATATATGTGTGTGTGTGTGTGTGTAAGTGTAAGTAATAATAACGCCCACTAATACTAATTGTCCTATATCTAACGCGTATCCTAATTTTTCCTCAATAAAGCCCAGCTCTGTTTCAAAAACGAAATCAGAAATCAAAATATCCTAAAATTCTCTTCAACGCATGCGCGGGAAAGTTATTTATAGACTTCCGTGATCTCGATCCCCTTCGAAGAAATACCACATGATCGGGGTCAATCAATTAAAAGAATTTTAAGCCTAGTGTCAAAATCAGAAGTTACTCAGTATAAAAGGTGAAACAAGAGGATTTTCGTGCTCTCTTCTTCCTTGGCGCTGTTTCATTACTTCCTTGCTCACTGTCCGCGTACTGCTCCAACATATATTAGGATGTAACCGCATTCCATACTCAAGCCTGGGCAGTTCCAGGCTGTCCGTTGACGCTATTATCAAACATCATGTCGTCAACTTGTGCCAATTCGTTCAACTATGTATAGCTGTGTATCTTCTGTGATGTCTTGAAGTTTGATTCCATGGAATGAAATATTTCAAGTGTTCATCGTGTTCTTGTTCTTACCTCAAGTTTTATCTGTGAATCCATCTCCTGTACCGGTCTATTAGATGTATTACCACTCTGGCTACGTCTACGCTGTCGTGTTTCTTCTCCTCTACAAAGTTAAAAGTATTTCGTGCGTGAAAGTACCCGTTTATCTTGTTATATATATATATATATATATATATATATATATATATATATATATATATATATATATATATATATATATATATATATATATACTGAAAAGCAATAAAAACTGGTACAGGCGTAAGTATGAAAATAACGGATTATGCAAACATCAACATGACAGAATGCGGTCGGCAGTGCCTGTATAAGACAATAGGTGTCTGGCAAAGCTGTTAGATCGGTTCCTGCAACAACAATGGCAGGTTATCACGATTTATGTGACTTTGAACGTGGCGTTATAGTCGTCGCACGAGAGATGGGATATAGCATCTTCGAGGTTGCGATGTAATTTGGATTTTCGAACGTGACTATTTCACGAGTGTACCGTGATTATGAAGTATCTGGTTAAACATCCAATCTCTGACAACAGTACGGCTGTAAAAATACCTTGAATGAACGGGATAGTCGGCAACTGACGAAAATCCCTAACGAGATAGACGTACAACACTTCCTCAAATTGCTGCGGATTTCAATGCTGGGGCATCAACAAGTGTCAGTGTGCGAACTGTTCAAACGTCATTGATATGAGCTTTCGGAGCCGCAGACCCACTTACGTACCGCTGTTGACTGCACTGCACAAAGCTTTACGCCTGGCCTGGGCCTGCCAACACCTCCATTGGACTGTTCATGACTGGAAACACATTGCCTAGTCTGACGAGTCTCGTTTCCAATTGTATTGAGCAGATGGACGTGTACGTGTATGGAGAAAATCTCATGAATCCATGGAGCGCAGATGTCAACAGGAGATTGTTCAAGCTGGTGGAGCCTCTAATGGTATGGAGCCTCTGTGCAATTGGGGTGATTTGGGACCCCTGATACATCTAGTGACTACTCTGACAGGTGACGGGTACATACACATCTTGTCCTATTATCTACACCCATTCATGCTCATTGTGCATTCCAACGGACTTGAACAATTCCAGTAGGACAGTTCGACACCCCACACGTCGAGAATTACTACCGAGCGGCGCTAGGATCACTTCTGACTTTAGACATTTCCCTTGGCCACCTAAATTCCAGGAAATTACCATTATTGAGCATATCTGGGATGCGTTACAACGTGCTGTTCAGACGAGATCTCCACCCCTTCGCCTTGCTATGGATTTGTGGACTGCCTTGCAGGAATAATGGTCTGATTGCCTCAAGGATATCTTCAGACATTAGTCGAGTCCATGCCCCTTTTCGGTTGCAGGACATATCTATATATCTATCTATCTATCTATATATATATATATATATATTCTTTGCGTGCAAATATAGAGCTTATTTATCCAGAAAACGAACATTGCTTGTAGAATCACACTAATTATGCATGTCCTACAAATGGTGGGCATACTGATAGTTTGGAAAGATTGAGTTGAGATTGCATTTGTCGGGAATTTTGGCTGAATACTATATTCCTTAAAGGTATTACTCCTGCAGTCAGCTTGATTAGATATTTAAAAAATATCTACCGCATCTTTGTTGGCGTTATTTTTGACCCACATAATTATTCTTCGCTTATCTCAAAAGACGTAATAATACAGTCATAACCCTTTTTTTGTCTAAAATGCAGACGCTAGATATTACAAATATGAGGCAAATTTTCAAAGTAAACAAATATTTTAAATTCACCGTCATTTGCTGTACTAACTTCTAATAGGTGCATGTCAAACCTTGTGTAGTTAAAAGTTGACCGTAACTTTCAACGTACTCAACTCTAACATGTACGAATAGATCGTTAAAGCAAGCAGACCTGCGATCTTTTACACAAGAGAAATTTTTAAATTATTCCCATACTAGTATATAACCCCCGTCAAAAATGACGGAATGTTGATCAGCGTTTGAAGAGGTGATTCATCATTTTCATCGGGCATTGCTGAAAACTGTACTTAAACAGCAGTAAACAACAAAACATAACTAAACTAAATCAAAACTGAACCAAAACTGTTTCAAAAGTGGATGACACACCACACAGCAGGCATTGCTGAAAACGATACTTAAACAGCAGTAAACAACAATAAAATAAAACAAAAATAAAACGTGAAACGCAATTTAATTAACATTAAAATTAAACATTAAAAATGTAGTTATTTAAAGGAAGTATGAAAAACCATGGAGTAGAATGAATTCGAAATTCAAGTGAATGACTCAATTGAATAAATGATTCTTTTCAATGGAAATTTTAATTTGAAGATATTTCAAAAACTAAACGGTTTTGAGCTAGGGTGTTCACTTGAAATTTTCATATTTTGTAAAGGGCTTTGAAAATATGTAACTTTTGTGGTATTAGTTTTCAAGAAAAATTTCAAAAAATGTCGTCGAAATGTTAATATGTTCCCGACTTGGTCCGTCCCAGAATGGTTACCTACACTTTTTCTACTCTAGGCTTTTATATAAGTAAAGATAATGTTTCTTGTAGTATAAATTTCAGTGTGATGATATAATTAAGATCGGGGGAAATAATAATGTTTTGATACATTTAGTATATTTAGACGATGAGATTTAATAATCAAAACATTTTTTAATTTCACCAGATGAATTTAAGAATGTTTCTTGTCACGGAATATAAAATAAAAATTCTATTTAAAAATATTTATATTTCAGCATTATTTTTTAAATTATATGAAACGAATAATCGGACATTATTGGTAAAAAACCAAATATCTGTTACTTTTTCAGAGTGCAAAATACTAGTTGTTTTTTAAATCTTGATATTTTAAAAATAAAATACCTCAAAAGGCGAGAAAGGTTATCTAACAATATATCACATTTTTACTGTCCCTTTGATCATTATTTCATCTCTGTATGTTGTATTTATATGCAAATTAGAAAGGCTGGGATATTCTTTCAAATGATGGAATTTAAAGCATTTAACTGAACAATATCTTTTATTTCTTTCATCTCAGCTATATTCGTTTTTCATTGAAAATTAATCGTTGCCGCGGAGATAAAATGCTTTTATGTAAACGGCGTTTAAACTTTTTGTACTTCATTTCTTCTTTTTGTGAGTAAAATTAATCACTAAGGTTTTTGCATTTTTCTATTCCTTCCGCATGTTCATGAATGCATTTTATCAAAATAGTTTTTAATAAAACACTCATTCTTTAAACTCAGGAAAATTAAAATTTTTATTTATTTTCTTTATCAGCAGAAAAAAATAATATTAAGGGACAGTGTACTTTCAAATTGTGAAATTTGTCCAAAAATTTGATTTTTTAAAATTTTATTGAATTGTGAAACTACGGATGAATAGGAAGGTGTTGAAAGAAGAATTTTTTATTTCTGTGATTACTTTCCTAGTTACAGGCATTTGTATTTAATTTAGATATTATGTGGTTACTAATAGCAATAACTTTAAGGCAACAAGGGACCTTAAGCTTCGAATTTTAAATTTTCAATTTTTAACTCTATATACAAAATGAGAATAATTTGTATTCTTTTTTTACTACATTTAAAACCCTTAGAATCCCGAATAAGGTTTTTTTTAGCGCAAAAATGCCTTTTCAAAAATGTTTTTCAAAAATGCTCCATGCGCATTCAAAATCATTTAAAAACCTTAGATTTTTTAACATAAGTTTACCGTACATATATTAATGTAATTGTGCTATGAATTTCTTTTTATGAATCTAAAGCCATCAGTAATTATTTTTTAAATTTGGCTGCTGTTTTTTAGATTTTTTTTACGTTTTTGCTTTATTTCATGGTCTACAAATTTGAAATATATTTGTGGTTTCAAATAATTATGCACAGGTTTGTGTAAAACAATTCAATTAACAATCTTAGGAAATTTGAAAGATTTAAAGCGAAAAGTAATGCTCATGGAGCATTTTGAAAAATGCCATAATTTGTGAAAACTGTTTTGAAAAAGAGTTCTTATTCTTAAATAAAATACTTATTTGTGAATTCTATGTGTCTTCAATAAAGTAAAAAAAGAATATTAATTATCCTCATTTAGTATAAAGAGTAAATTATTGAAAACTTAAAACAAACGAAGTTGAACGTCCATTGTCCCCTTAAATGCGTTTTTCTCAAAAAAAAAATTTCCATGTCATACGAATATTCAAACTGCATTTCTAATTATCATATTGCTTTCAAATTTAAGTTTTATATACTTAACTGTATATCAAATAAATCTTATTGAAAAAAAAATTATGCTTCGTAGCTCAGAATTTCTAAATTTTGTACTTGAAAAGATGATTTATAGGTATTCTGCATAATAAAAAGGGTGTTTTCACTATTATTATTTTTTCTCTTTATATTTTTAATGAATGCTTAAAATAAGCAATAAGTTTCATTGTTAGTTCTATAAGGTATCCTGTCAATAAAAATTACCATATTATATGCAAAAGAAGTGGGCATGGAACATTTTTAATTACGCCAATTTTTGATATACAGTGGAACCCCGTGATAGCGAACCCGGTATATAACGAATCCCCGGATATAATGAACGAAAATTTTGGTCCTTCCGTTTTCCTAATGTATTTAATGCTAATTTATCCATTTATAGCGAACCTCCGAAAGTTTAAGAATCGGCTATAACAAACTTTTTTTTTTCAGTTGACTTCTGATTTTTTCTTTTTTTACTTTTTAAGAATGTTGAAGATACAACGAATATTGAAGAAGCAAAGAATGTTGAAGAAGAAGATGATGATTTACCTATCGCGATGTGGAAACAGAGAAGCAGAAAATTTCATCATTCTCAGATTGCGACATGCAGTTGTTCGAAACATGTGATGATGAAGTCAGTACATGTGAAAATCCGACTGATGAAGACATTGTGGAAGAAATTAAAATGAATCATTCTGAAATCGAAGATTCTGACGCTGATGAAGAGGAGCACATAATTGACGAAATCCCCACCATGTCAGATGCTACAGCAGCGATGTGTGTCATTAATAAGATTTTGTCTACACAAACAGTGGGAGAAAGAGTGTTTTAGTCCTTCGATGTATTAGGCAAAGAAATTCATAAAATGTTTTTGGAATCGGCATCACGTTAGCAGACGATAACCGATTATTTCAAATTATTCGATTATTCGATTATTCGATTATTCTGCATCAAAACAGTGAATCATTAATTATCATTTTAATAGATTTAATAAATTTTTCAAAACATCATTATGGAATGCACATAGCAATTAATGAGTTATACATGTTTTGAACTCTAACATTTTTCTTAACGGTTCGGATATAGCGTACAAAACCTTTGGCCCTTTGAAGTTCGTTATAACGAGGCTCAACTGTAATTAATAATTCATAATTCATAAATTATTAATATTTCATCATTAAATTTTAACCACTTTTACATATCTATGGTACTAATGACATATTCAAATTTCAAGCAAATCCATTCGAAACAAAAAAAGTTAGGTTTGAAGGTCCACTGTCCCCTTAAAAAGAAAAGGGTCAATCCCAAAAATTGTTTAGTAATATATATTGTAAATCATTTCCAGAAAATTTCTCTGTAACACAGCTTGCTTCGTTTTTATTTTTCCACAGAATCGTCCATTTCATCCCGAAACCAAGTGTTTTCCGTATTATTCAAATTGGTAGTACGACAAATATGTTGCCGTATCTTTTCTGAAATACTGTGTTGTATAGAGTCAACTTTTTCTGTGATCCCATACTTTCACAGCCAATTTTGCAATAAATACATACGTAATACGTACACATGATGAAATACTAATGGGATTGAAGAAAACTGAAGAATTCAGACTAATATGTATCAAAAGAGGACTACTACATGGTAAAGCCCTGTGGATGTTTTGTTTTCTATCAAAGGGTACAAGACATAAAAACAAGTCTGTCACTCATTTATGTTTTGCTTTGTGATACATCTTGCATTATGTAAAAAGCTCCACTAATCGACGGCTTAGTTCTTAGTTTGAAAATTAACGTCGCAAAAGTACTAGCTCCTCTAATCCTATTTTCAACTATCACATGAATATATCACATGCATTTATTTCTTAGGGGGGGGGGGGGGCTGATGCGGAGGCACTTAGGCTCGGTGCACACGAGCGATCCGGCGTCGTTGCGGCACCGCAGTTGCGATCAAGCAGTACATAGAGTTGAACTAACCGACTCACACGGACGACGGCATCCGATGTCGTTGCGGCACCGCAGTTGCGATCAAGCAGTACATAGAGTTGAACTAACCGACTCCCACGGACGACGGCATCCGGTGTCGTTGCGGCACCGGATCGCTCGTGTGCCCCGAGCCTCAAGTCACATAGAACCGCAGACATAGTTAACTACTATTTATCTGGAGTTAGGTGACAGCTAGGTTACAAGTGAGTCAACTTCTTTTCTTGGTGCCACCTCAGTTTTCACCGACAACCCCAAAGGACGACGTCCGGACCTTCCTGCGACCACCACGTAGAAGTACTTCCCGGTATGGAAGTATTCCCGGTATGGAAGTACCCAGTATGGAAGGATATATCAAAGAGAAATGCATTGAATTTGAAACGTTGTGATTGAAAGGTACAGATTTGGAAGGTACAGATTTGGAAGGTTGTGTTTGAAAGGTACAGATTTAATGTTCCCATATCCCACCTAGACATGAATGTATTTAATGGTCTTTGCCGGGATTCGAACTTAGCCCCCCCCAGTCCGAAGCCTAACGCACTTCCACCAGGTTTTCTCGGTCCATAATTCACAGGTTTTGAATAGCGAAACAACCTTGTATAGCCACGGCGGTTTTATTTAACTGTCATGGGCAAGTCGACGATTACTAGGAGCAGCGACAGCGGTTAGGATTATTGTCCATGTTTTCTAAATCACAGACTGTTCTCCATCTCAAGTAAACGGTCTGAAACTCTACTTCACTTCTTTCGTAAAATGCGAAAATTTATCGTACCAAGTGCATCAGACGTCATTCACTTGAAAACGCAAAGAAGAAAAAAAAAATGCAGATATCAAAATAAATCGATAATTTTTAAAAATCTGAAAATAAAATAGAAGGTGAACTTGTTGGCATTACAGAGATAAATTATAAAAAGGGAAAACTGAAATCGAAAAAGAGAGCTTCGTTAAAATTTCATTTCACACATTCCGAAAATCAGTCGAAATTATGCAAGACACAGGAGTTGAAACGATATTTACGGTCTCAAGAGATCAAAGACAATGGGTTAATTCCAAGAAATAAATGCAATTTTTAACTTTTGACGTCCCTTTTTTAAAATGCAGTGAACGTATATATGTTTGTTCACGAAAAGGAATTAAATATAATTTTAAGAGTAGAGAATGTTAAAGAATGTATCAAAGGGAAAGGAATTGAATTTGAAAGGTTGTGATTTCTAAAGATATCGGCGCCTCACCTCAATCCACTAGATGTTTTTGCGATAAATAAATAACTCCATTCACCCACATCTGAGCTCTTTATTTGTAGATACACAGCCATAAAATTAAAATCCTCTGCAAAACGAATCTTCATAGCGGTGTCTCCCACGTTTCGCGTAACAAGGTGAAATTGACAAAAACAATTTTTATCTGCATCGATGGTAGCTTTGTTCAGTTACCACAGAAGGTAAAGTAAGCTAAAAATAGCTGCAACAGAAGTTTTAATAATACTATTCCCACTGAACTAGCTGAGTTGTCTCCGTTTCAAAGAGACCAGCAGCTTTCGAGACTAGCTATGTAAGTTTCTCCTACTTGACAAAATCCTCATGTGTGTCATCTTATACTTTGGACAGCATGTGACGTTTCCTGCCTGTCAGGATTTCGCAAATAGTATTTCAGTCAAATTTTAACATCATTATTTACAGCAGTAGATTCTGAGACTGGTGCTGTAAGTCTCTAGAGCTTGACAAAATTCCTCCTGTGTGCCAGTTTATACTATGGTAAGCATATGGCGTCTCCTGTCCGTCAACGTTTTGCAAATAGTAATTCTGTCAAAGTTTAACATCATTAGTTACAGCAGTAGATTCTGAGACTGATGCTGTAAGTCTCTAGCGCTTGACAAAATTCCTCCTGTGTGCCAGTTTATACTTTAGACAGCATAGGACGTTTCCTGATCGACAGCGTTTCGCAAATAGAAGTAAGAATGTCAAAGATTGACGTCATTAGTTACAGAAAATTACAACGAGAAAATAATGTAGGATAAAGATCTTATTGACATCACAAGTTTGACAAAAGAATGTTTCAAAATTCTAAATGAAATTAAAACACTTAAGTGTGGAAAATGCATATTGACTTGTGTGTGTTTTTATTCTTCTTTGTTTAGTGCACCAATTAAAATAAACATTTTAAAAACCTAGGTTATTTCTTTTATTTTATCAGTTCTTAACTACTCAATTTATCAGAATAAATGTTACTGTCTACCTGAAAAAAGATCTACCTTACATTACGTGTCTTTTCAAGATAACTTACAATGTTGAGAAAAAAATCTTTATTTCATATTTAAATGTTCGTTTTTTAATGCATTCATTTTAACTGTAATGCATTCTATAATACGAACTTTTTTTTTTTCTGAAGTGTCTGTTGAGTACATACGTGCCATTTTTCGCATTGCTTTATTGACAGTACAACATAAAATTTATGAAAAATTCGTCCGTGAAATACTTTTAAGTGCATGCTGTCTTATTGATCTAAATATCAAATAATGCGTGGTATGCAGATACATTTAATTCACTTTCCATCAAGTGACACTTTTGAAGATATTAAATTGTTTATCTTGATTTCTGACGGCATTAATATGACTTAAGTCATCCAAAATATGTGCTCTCTGTGTAGTATTGGATGACTTTAAAAAGTAATATTTGTCAAGCGAAGTAATATACTTCAGGAAGTAATATCGAGCTCTGATTCAGAAAAGCAGGACTCTCGGGCACATAATTTGTTTTTCCTCAGAAATATTTCCAATACTTTTTAGTTTAAAAATATTGAAGATGGATGTCATTTTCTTGAATTTTACGTAACATCTACCCAAGATCAAGCTTCTTTAAAATGTAGCGTATGTAAATAATCTTGATGTGGACTCGATAGTAATAAAAATACATGTATGCTTCATGCAGGTAGCTGGTACGTTAAAAAATAATTCCCTTGCATTTAAAGCATAAAAAATATTTTATTACGAGGAGAAAAACTTTTGTGCAAGAGAGAGAGTCTGTAAAAAGGTGTGCAAAAATTAGTTGTTGTATATTATTTTTCAATGGATATTTATTTATTTTTTCATGTAATTTTTAAATAGTAATACATTTCAACTATTCTCAATCTCTTTTCATATTACATACAATGCCTAGGGAAAGTATAAATAATATTAAAATAATGCATTTATTAATATTAAAATAATATTAAAATAATAAATGATATTTCATGCTTTGCTTAAAAAGGCCACGCATTCTATAGATTTCCTAGGCATTCTATACAATGCTTGATTTTCACACGCTGCCGATAACATATCAAAGAGTTAAATATGAATATTTCCCGATTCGTTAATTTTCCCCTTGGATTTCTGTCCTTTTAATCATTATTCTATATGTGTTACATTAATATAACTTGCATGATATAAAAATGCAAATTAAATTTATCTAAATGCTTTATTCATATTCTGGGGAATAAATCCGTCTCTTTGTCTCATTCAATCTTCTTTTCCCCTTATCTAGCATTTATTCCCGAAAGTCCAGAATGTGTCCAAACATTCCAGTGGATCTCTATAGAAATCTGCTGATGAATGAAACCTGCCATACTGTAATGAATACTAATGACCTCACTGACATTGAAAGACTATCAGTATGAACAAAATAGCTGCAGAGTTAGTAAATAATCTCATGTCATTTACTCATTCATATACAATGTCCTGGATCAGATACAATTGGTTATATCATTTATTCCTACAAAAGAGAGCACTTTTTAAAGGAAACTTATTTCGCTGGAACACTTACTGGAAAATGTCCCACAAAAATAGTTTGCTTTTTCTTAAATTAAATGGTTTTTCTTTTATATTTCATGATTATATTTATGTTAAGTAAAAAATCCTAAGATCAGGAATATTATTTGAAATACCTTTCTTTTACATATATAAATTCATAGATGAAAAGCGAATTTTCTACGTAACAGAGACAACAGTTTATCATATACGACACGTCTAACACTCATGTTCATTCTTTTAGATTTATTAAATTTCAGAAAATATTATTTTTTCCAAAATAGGTCTTCATTTTCTACAATAAAATTGTTTTGAAATTACAAAATAAAAATAAATAATTTATCTCATCGCTAGTTATATTATTAAATAAAACATAACATTAAGTTTTTTCACTTAAAAATGCATTGTCTTAAATTACTATCTATAGAATAGTCAAAATATCCATAATTCTATAATTTTAAAAGCTGTTATATAAGATGATTTAAAATAAAACCACTTTTTATCAAAATTGATTCACGTATAAAAAAATGCATGAGTTTATGACCAAGAATAAAATATAAATTTGTGTATGAGCAACTATGAATGTTAAGAAAATAAATATTTTTTGTCTATCATGTGATTGGTATGGTAATTTTTGTAATATTCCGCTTCTACTTAAAATGAAATTACATTTACTGTCTTTTCATAAGCCCTTGGATAGCTCAACACTTTCATAGCAGTATGTCAGGTAGAATAAAAGTGTCATTAATTATTCCCGAATGAAAAGGGGAAAACAGTTTCGGCTGGAGAGACCAAGATGCTTGTTTCAAGAAGTCTTTTATTTAAATTACTTCTGGTTCCGCTTAATACAAAAAAAAATGTATTTACATAACAGCAGATGTAGGAAATTTTAATTTAAATACTGCATTTCGAATTCAGTTGAAAATTAATTCCGGAAACATTAAATTCCCGGATCTAATTTTGTGAACGCTGTACCACATGCCGAATGCATAAAATCGATGTGGAAAATTAGATACCTCATGCTATAAAATTCAAGAAAAACCTGAAACAAAACATCCACCCTCTCAAGAAACAAATTTCTTAATCAATAATACAAACCAACCGAAACATTACAAAAATGATAGCGCAGATGTTCGATCAATAATGGGAATTAAAGAATAAACAGTAAAATCACTGAAAATTTTATGTAATTATAATTTTTATAGGTTTTTTTCTGGCTGAAATAACCTTTTATCAGGGGCAACATGTTTTGGTATACCGCTAATTTAAAATAAAAGTCTAATGCTATTCCATCCTCTCAAGAGTTAAGTTTCTTCAGGGACGATAGAATACAGCTAAAACATAAGAAGGAAAGGACAGATCTTGATCAATATATATGAAATAAGAGGTAAAATCGCTGAGTTTAAGTCAGTGAAGATAAGTGAAGATAGTTCTTCTTCGAGATTTTTTATTTTGTCCGAAAAAAGCCTTTAAACCAAAGTCATAATGTATCGGTAATTCAAAAGCAAAAAGTTACGTAAAGATATTTAGGAACATATTTCCCGAAATATATTAATTGTGCAATTACATCTTCTTCATTTCAGCTACCCAAAGTTGAGAACTTGGTTTAAGTGTTTTATATATCTATTTATACCAAAGCATTATAATCCTTCCTATATGAAACGAGTGTTGAAAATCTCAGCATACGTATATCTTCGTAAGGAGTATATTTGACTGTAAGTTGGCATCCCGTCGCAATGTAATGTACTGAAGGCATAAGATATCTACAGGTATAGAGATTTTCTCTGGAAATTAATCGTTACGGCAGGATGATCAAGTAGAGCATCTCGATACGTGTTGCCCAATTGAGTTGAGTTAAATATTTAGCCGATAATAATAATCAATAGTGGTGCGTGAAGGAAAAAACAAGCAACATTCGAAATGTCGTTAAGAGATTAAAACTAGTCTCTTATGACAGATGCATTACTGTATTATGGATATTTCATAATTTCAATGTTCATTATATCATTAAAGTACTAGTCTCATATGACAGATGGATTACTGTATTATGGATATTTCAGAATTCCAGTGTTTATTATATAATTAAAGTACTAGTCTCATACCGGGTGTCCCAAAAATAACCGACGATTTGAAAAATCAATTAAAGAAAAACGGAAGGCGATAGAAATGTACGGTTTGCTGCATTCTGCTTAGGTAACCAGGGGATTTATTCTCACCAATATTCAAAATTAGTTACAAAGTTCGTCAACAGATGGCGCTGCTGACTGGGAAAAACTATAAAACAATGTTTTCAAAATAATCACTGTTTGCAGAAACAACGTGGCACAGTCTGAGGACAAAATTTGCTGACATTCCAGTTTGAATGTTCTGACAAGCAGCAGAGATGTATTGTTCCAGTTCATCTACAGTTTGTGGATTGTGACGATACAACTGGTCTTTCAAGTACCCTCAAAGAAAAAATCGCATGGCGTCAAATCTGGCGAATAGGGAGGCCAATCCATGTCACTTTGCGTATGCTTCTTCCTTTGAAAACATTGTTTTATAGTTTTCCCAATCAGCAGCGCCATCTGTTGACGAACTTTGTAACTAATTTTGAAAATTGGTGAGAATAAATTCCCTGGTTACCTAAGCAGAATGCAGCAAATCGTACATTTCTATCACCATTCGTTTTTCTTTAATTGATTTTTCAAATCATCGGTCATTTTTGGGACACCCGGTATTATTTCTCATTTGAGAGAATTTAATAAATAGAAGGAATAATAATTTATGGGATTTTCCTGTATATTCTGTAATTTTCTTTAATTTTTTTTAAAGAAAATTATTCATTTCCATGCTCTAATACAATTTTTTAAGTTGTGTCTGTTAAAATTTGCATGTTGTTCAAGGCAAGAGTTTCAAATTATCAATGGAAATAAAACATCGTTAAGGCCAAAAGACAGTTTCTTCGATATTTCAAACTTCAATCAAACTAGTTTTGTAGTAATTGAAAGTGTAGTATCAAGAGTATGTTTAATATTTAAGTTCATGGCTTATTTATTTAATCTCCATATCAAATAGCTAAAAGTAAATCACTTGAGAAATCTTATAAGACATTTCGTGAAACTAAAACACTTGACACAGGAAATAAAAGTAACTGTATTCCTTACAGCTTTTCCTCAAATGGTTTGGTATAATTTTCTATTTATTTGTCACAATCTCTTTACAATAATTCTAAATTTATTTGTAAAACTTGTAAAGCAGTTTGAAGTATGTTACAACTTATTTCGAATTTCCTTAATTTTGAAGGCTGTAATTTTCCATGAGAAATTAATACTTTTCAGTGGCTAATCAAGGTAAGTTTCTAGTTGCAAGAGTCATTAAGACCGTTCTGATAAGTAGTGGATGAAATTGCAGTCTTTTGAGAAGAAAATGCCCTATATTTAACAGCGACACTAAATGCTATCAGCTTTTTAAATTAGTTTTAGAGTTAATAAAACACTGAAATATTTCTATTCAATCTTTCTTAACTAATATTTTCTGAATTTATTTGCTATGAATTACTCAATAAATAATCCCTTGCTTTTGTTTTTTTTTATAAACGGAACTTTGTGTTTGTATGTAGATGTTTGCACAATTGTTTAATAATATTTCTGAGAGATTATTTTGTCAGTTCATTTATTTATATAAGTGACTTAGTATTACTTTGTTTCCTTTGTTTGACTAATATTTGATGTAATTGTAAAAGAGTCGAAAATTCGGAATCAACATTTTTTATTATTGATACTGAAAATCATTTAAATATGAAGAGAAACCAAGAATTATTTTTCGTAACATCGTGTTTCTTTTGTAAATTAAAATGAAATATCATGAAATAATGCTATGAAATGAATACATTTGGGAAACGGGCATATGCTTTTAAACTTCCCTGTTCTTTCAGCGCTTTATCTGCACAATATTTAAATGTAAAATATTCAGGTTCTACGTTTGATTCTTTGTTGCGTTGTCACTATTTATGAAAATTCTCCTATAAAAATCCTCCTTTTCCTACTGCGGTCTCGAATATATCCAAGATTTTTAAATCATTTTCTGACATTGTAAATTTCTTTTGCGTTTATGATTACTAGCAAAACTTAGAAAGGGAAACAATGAAATTCAAAGGCAATTTAACTTAGAGTACATATATGACGTGCGGGAATTTTTAGAGAGATGACAAGAAATGTTCATCGTTATTTTCTCTAGAAAATGAAGGTGGCATACGAAGAGGAAATTCGAGGAAAGACGTTTAGGCAATATAAACCATTTACTGCTCAAAGGTCCCAACATACTCTGTTCAATGATGCAGAACGACTTATGATAGACCACAAACAGTATATTATGAAACAACTTGTCCAGATATCTAAAGGTACAAAGGTAAAGTAGAATTCACTACAAATGACAAGACAAGCATACTTCATTCACTCTGAAAATTAACTAAAACTCATTTTCAATTTCAAATCATGATTTCTAGAAGAATAAACTTTATCGATGAGTCATTTAGAAATCTCAAAGTTAACCAACTGAACTCAGATCTTTCTTTAATTAAATATATTCTTTTAATTTTTAATCTATCCAATGGGCTTAACTTTCAATCGTCCGGAAAACTTTCCGCACCATTTGTTTTCTATTCTTCTGAAATATATGCAAAGGCCCGTATCCCTCTGCATTTGCACCCTGAACTAAAGTTCCTTCCCTCATCTAAACGGGTCTGATAGGAATTATTTACAAGTTGCAAACGATTCGATAGAAAAGGGGAGTCTATAAATAAAAAAGAAATAGATACCTACTAAAAATGACAGTGATTCAACACTCTTTTCATGTGTAAAAATATACATCCATATATTTTCAAAATAAATATAAATTCTAAACACAAATATTACGAAAAAATCTATATATAACATTACAAATTATAAATTACAAAAGTAGCGACATTTTTTAGACCGATATACATGATACTAAAATCAAACCACTTTCTTAAATCAGTCTTGATAAAATTTTAAAAATGCTTAGATAAACTTGAAAATATTTTTACTATTAAAAAAAAGACTGAAAAAAAATTGCCTTTCAGAAAGTTGACATATTTGTGATCTCCAAAATTCACAAAAGTAATGTCCTGTTTCTAAAGCAAACCATTTTTTTTCCAAATACATAAAAAATGTGGTAAGCACTACTGTCTGTAAAACTGCACGAGTTCTAAGCTGATTATGTCACTGAAACCCAAAATGTTTTTTCTGTCACCAGAAATGAAATCCGCTGAAATAATTTCTTTTAAAACTGTTGAATTACAGCTACGCAAACACATATTTCTGACAGACAAAGAGCTGAGCTGTTAGCTGAGAACAGAAACTTATCTGTATGAGAAAAGGAATGAGAAAACCAACGTATAAAAAATGTGTGTCATTATTAAATACTTTTCCTTAGGTCTAGTGATACCTAAGAGCAATTTTTTTACGTTCATTCACAGTAAATCTGAATTCGCTGCTAGTTTATAGTTAAGGTGTTCCTTCACGTCAAACAAAAAGCTTAATCCAGGTGCCTACATAAATAAGAAATTAATAGATTTTAGTTCAATAGAAACCATAAATTTATAAAGCTCCCTGTAATAACTAAAATACTTGATAATAGAGGAAAGTTCATTGCACTTTCAAATTTGTTATTTGAATTATTTTTTTTTACTCTCTGTTTAATAAACCGAGTATATCTTTAGACTTTTTTCAGTAACATACACTGTTATTATGCAAAATTTTGCATCGAAATTTTTACTGTCTGTAAAACTGAGCTTTTTCAGTGAAAACTTTCAAATAAGGTTCTCAATATTTACAATTCAGTCTTGAAAATAAGTTTTGTATAAACAGATAGGGACATAGATAACACTTGGGGAAAGTTTTCTATCTCTTTACATGCAGGTCCTAATCCCAATCGTCAAACAATGAATAAGCGTCACCCTATCGGATATTTTGTCATCAAAAACACAAAGGAGGCAATAACTTTTAAATTATCTTTTATACTCGACTGCACTGCTGCTCCAACGTGATGCTGAAAGTGTACAATAGATACGATGAAAGTGTCATATATCTTTTGGAAGTGACTCTGTTTTTGGACTGGCATTTTGACAAATTACTTCCGAATTCTTGTCATTTTCATGTTTTTGTTCACACAGCATATGTCATCCTCATTTTTATTTAAATAGCAGAAGAAACTTATGAAACATATTTACCAGTTTCTGTAATCCGAGAATTGCACAAAAAAATTCCTAGAGATTAATTTTCGTACCACCCATTCACTACATTTCAAATCAGGCTTTGAGTGTTGTTATTGCAAAAATCAATTCATGTAGTAAACATTTCTAAGAAAGTTTAAATAAACTTTTCTGTATTATCGTTCTGGTTAATTGACTTCTTTCTCTTCTTCCCCCGAAAATGCAGAAAAAAAACTTTGCAAGCAAAGGGTATTTTGAGATTTATTTTCTTTCATCGTAGTATTGCGAAATTTATAAATTTCCCAGTATGTTTTTTACATTTGTATTTCAAAATTTTCAATAAAAAAAACTTGTTTTTCAGTGGATAAATAAACTCATACAGATGTATGCCTGTTCCAGGAAATCATATAAAGTAATTCAAACGGTTTTGTATACTGAGATCGAATAACATAACGTGTTTTTCCCCTACTATGCAAAAACATATGTATATCATCAATATTTTTATAGAAATTCTATGTTTACATGACTTTCCTTTTGAAGATGACACATGCTTAAACACATAGATATACACATGTTTTATACCTCGTTTAACATGCTTTATTAATACAAGCAGAACAACAGAAATTTGTATGTAGGTTTTCCACACACCTAAACCAAACTCTGTGCGTTTGCAAACTTCGTCAGTTTATGACGTATGCGGAAACAGAATATGCAGACTAATTTTCGCAGCACAACTTTGTGAACATGTTGCTCTCTTTAACATCGTGGAAAGGAATAAATTTGGAGTTGGTAGTTAGCTGATATGGACGGGTATAGTTTTGAAGGAGTGCTCATATCTCCAAATCTTTGAACCATGTGCCGTTTCTGGTATTTGACACACTAAATCCTTATGTTCGGCTTTTTGAGATAGCGGAGTCAAAAAATCATACTTCTGGCTCATACGGTTGAGCCTCCACAAAGTACCACCGCAAGAGATAACCACAACTAATGTCTATGTACAAGTATTTTCTATATTTTTTTCTTCATAAAATAATTAAAATCATATTTTGAATTTATTTCTGCAAATCCATACATAATCTATGCATTAAAATATGTTTTCTTTTTGTTTGTTTTTTCCGCTTCTTCAAAGTCAAAGTATGGCTGTATAGGTACTGCTGTATCAGTATACGGCTTTGTAAGCATATATCTTTCTAAAAAAGCCTTGCGGTTATTTTAAATGAACCTGGTTCTTTTAACTGTTCTGGGAAATGAAAGGTTTGACGCGAAAAGTATACTTTTTACCAAACATACTTTTGATATTTCTAAGTATATATTATACATTACGCATAAATTATAAAAATACTTAAATATTCTACAATTTTTTTTATTCGAATTCTGTCAAGTATAGTTTCTGCCCAGTATAGAATTTTTTCCGGTATAGAATTCTGTCCAGTGTAATTTATTATTCACATGTTGTTTATAATTTTTAAATTATGAGTTAGACACATATACCAAGAATACTGAAGTACACGAGTCGATCGTTTTAGGATTGGTGATCGACTTTGTATTTTGAATAGAACACATAAGTACACGAGTATAATAGATTTATCTCTTAAGAAAAATTATAAATGTAACTTAAATAAACCCTAATAGCAAACACTCTCGGAGCCATAGTATCCATGCAGCTAGTCTCACTGGCCTCAGTCACAGAGGTAACCGAATTTCAACCACAGCATTCAACATCCTTTTCATCAAGTGACTTGGTGCTGTCAAGGTGATCCGTTGTTACCGCCTAACCTCAGTGAGACCATAGTGAAGTTACACTATATTGACAGTGAAGCGCTGTAACAACTTCCTAGTAACTTCAATGTGATTTTCACATCCACATCCGTGACTGGAAAGTGATCGCACCACGAAGTCGATATGTTCAATATGGTTTAAGATTAGTTTTTATTTTTCATGTGCTGAATGAAGTTAATTACATTTGCTAAGAATCGATATATATATATATATATATATGTGTGTGTGTGTGTGTGTGTCTGTGTCTGTGTCTGGTGTGTATGTATGTATGTATGTATATATATATATATATATATATATATATATATATATATATATATATATATATATGTGTGTGTGTGTGTGTGTGTGTGTCAAGTGTCGAATCACGTTAGCATTTATCATATAGTTTTGCAGTCTTTCGTACTCATTTAAGTCCGTGGCGTTGTGGAAAGGATCTTCAATACAATAAAATAAGAAAGAAGATAGTTCAATGTTTATTATGATTCAAACGACCCATAGCTCCCTCAACTTATTATTAACGATTTACGATTCTATTACTGAACCACTCTGTCCATAATTACCGGAGAGCCGTAGCACCTCCGTCCTCTACTAAATTCCACAAGCGTCTGTCAACTCTTTCTCATTATCCCGCTCAAACTTTTCGCTTAGTCAGCTTCGAAAGTTCTACAAATTTCTGTGTTACATAACGCTACCCGCCGCATCTGAATAATCTTCCTTTAAAACCCCAACCATCTGGTGGTGACCCCTATTGGTAACTTTTGCTATTAAAAACCCCTCTTTCATTTACCGACGATATTTTCGTGAATTAATAATATTTAATTGCCAATTCCTATTTTTCCCAAACAAAAGCTCCCCATATTTTAGCATTATATATATATATATATATATATATATATATATATATATAACATGCTGTTCGTATTTTTGTTTATTTATTATGAATTATGCATTAATTATAATTAATACATAATTAATGCATGAAATTTAATTATAATTAAATAATTATGGTGCGTTTCCCTTTGCATTTAGAGAAATTTTTGCTCCATGTAGCAAAAATTTATCCTTTCCCAAAAATTAATCATCTCCAGGTCTACGTGGAAGCAACCTGTATAGCTAACCACCAAACAAAGAAGGCGATCATATGTGGAAAAAAAAGCAAGTATTTCATTTACCACATCAATGCTATAAACTTTGATTATTTTCTTCCTTTACAGGTATTCCTGAGTGTCAAATTATCGGAATCTAATATACTGGAAATAAATACCAGAAATGAAATTTCATGGTATTTTGAGGAAGGAGTAGAACTGTTTTATCTCTAATATTTTCTCTCGGCAATAAGTTAAAAGTTGAAAAATATTTAATCTCGTTCGGATTTTTTCTTTCTTTTATCTGCCTAGAGAAGTTCCGGACATTTCAATTTTCTTTTTCACAACTTTTTGGATTGTGCACAGTGGAATTCCCAGCTAAAAAGTACCAAAGTTCCATACAGATATGTGAACATATGTGGGTATAAAATCTTCTAACGGAATAAAGATTTACTCTATCTTGATGAAAACACAGTTATTTAAACAGGAATTTCTGGGTTTACTGATTTCTTTCACCCACTTTCTAGAAATAACTAATTATTTATTCCCTCAATCAATCTTTCGTCATTTTCATTTTGGTAAAAAAAAATTATTATGCTTATTTGAAAAAAAATTTAAACAATTATGTATATCATGATGAAATAAAATTTAAATCTCAGTTGATTTATTTACATATATCGCAATTCATAGAGATAAGAAAAATTAACTTACTTTCAGAGTTAATTAATAAAACCTAAAAATATGAATACTTAAAAAAATTTAATGTCATGCCGATCATGGACGTGTTAATCTTACTTTATAATATACAAAACATGCAAATCTGGAAACTATATTATTTCCTCTTTTATTAAAATGCTTAAAATATAAATTTTGGTACACTCGTTATATAACGATTTGTTCTATATTTGTCAGTTCGAAAAATGATTTAATATACTACATCTAATGAATGAAGTTTAAAAAATGGCAATTGTACTAACCTCAAAATGTTATTTGTAATTGTCGTAGTTAGGGGCGACATGTTTCTTAGAAAAGAGGGAGATCCAAGTCACAGGTGCAGAAAGCGACATTATTAAGATGGGAATAGAGAAAACAAGTAACACGAGTGCAATAAGGAAAGCAGGCAACGAGTCTTGACCAGCTGCAGTTAATGAACTGCCCAAGTGAAAGTAGAGATGGAGATATCTGGAGTGTAAGGAAAATGAGTAGCTAAAGGGCCAAGAAGATAGCAGGGAATCGCTAGTGGAAACAGCGGGGTGCCCTTGCACCGTGAGAAGTTCCGACGTGGGAAAAAGAGGACGTTGGAAGCAGGGCTGGTGTTCCCTCGGTTTCAGACTGGAGAAATGGAAAGGATAAAGTATATGGGGCACCCAATGATAAAAGTTCAGGGGGCTCATTGATTAGAGAGGGTCACCAATGACAGCCAAGAGCGAGAAAGTATTAATGAAGTTAAGAGAGGAAGTTGATACAGAAAGTAGTAACAGTTGTGTCGAAGAGACTGAGATACTCGAAACCTGAGATTGAAAGTGACAGTATGATATGTAGATGGTGATGTTAAGATTCCCAGCGGATGGACCCAAGCAGATGATTAGAAACTCGTAAGAGGTAGCCCCGTGGAACCCAGGCTGGATCCGAATACCGAATACAATTTTTCGCCGGCATATTTGGACGGTTTATGAACCATCCCGCGATAAAGAATATCCACGGCCGACGCATCCCCAAGGCCGGAGATGACCAGATGAGGAAAGACCGAACGACAGTAGAGCTTCCCTACAAGCCTGTTCTAGCAAAGGATGACTAGCTTCCGTCTTCAGTGATTTCGTACCACCGGAATAAATCCTAGAGCTTAAGCCGCACTCGCACCGTAAGCGGCCCGCTACAAGAAGCAAGAGATGTCCGGCGAGCCAGGTCAACCTATCAGCGAGATGCGCAAACCTACCTCTTGAGTCCCAATGGAGAACCCCTATTGTTGGCAATTAGAGACCCCCCATTGTTATGCAGGCGAAGTCGTCCAAGGTAGGGAGAGAGTTTTATGTTTGCTTTCATGCCAATGCTCAGCTCGTGTAATACCCGAGTTAGTGATAGGTGGTCAGGTTAATTTATGATTGATAATTATTCATATAGGTATATATGACATAGCAGTATTGATTAAAAATGATATTTGCATAAGGTATGATTAATGATGAAATGTTTATATATGTGTATATTGTGACAATACTTAATAAATTGATTGATTAACGTACATTTGAGTAATCACTCTTAGTTTTATCCAAGTACTGCCACTAATACCAACGATTCCCGCAACAGTAATCATGACGTTAGAAATGTCATTTATAATGATTGAATTTTTTCTGATAAAAATATATAACAAGGAAAATATAGAAAATATATAATTATACAAATATATAATACAAATTATAATTATACAAATATATATACAAATATATAATTATACAAATATATATACAAATATATAATTATACAAATATATAATATATAAAAAATATATAAATATATAAAGCATAAAAATATAGACATTGATAAGAATATTTATTTTAGAAATTAAGAGTTAGTTACTGAAAAACTATAGAAAGCTTTAAATGCACCTGAAACAAAATTATTGATATACTGAGAGAAACAAATTAACATACGGGTAGGTACACAATATGAAACAAAGAACTATATATGATTGTACTATATACAACTATAGTGATAATATATATATATATATATATATATATATATATATATATATATTATATTATATTATATGTTATGGTTCATATATTTAACAAATGATTATTTCGCCATTCTGTAGAAAAAAGACTTACCCGATGTATTATAGTTCAAACCTCCACGAGTTTGAACTATAATACTCGAGGAACTCCCAAGGTATACCTGCTGAGGTAAATGTAGAAAAGCAACCATACATCACATAACAGCCTGACTTTTTTTTAAATGAACTCTCCTATGGTCAGCTTTATTGTAAACTCATCAATTTTGAGATTTGCTTTTATGGCCTTACATGGTTACAATTTAGAAGTCTAACTACTTTCCATGGTTAATTTTAGCTCTAGTAGGGATCACGCTTGGGGGTAGATATAAACGTTACTGATAGTTTAACAGAGGTTAGCAAAATTAGAAATCAATTGGTCAATTCAGTTAGGGAGTCAGTTTTATAATGTTAGGGAGTAAGGAAACTTTTCTAGTCGGTCATCCCTAATCGACGACTACTTCCTCTAAATGGCCATATTTTCTTCAGAACCGATTCAAGAGACCCTATAGAGCCAATGTTATAGAAGAAACTCCTTTTCGACGGCGACCCCTCAAAACGGCCACTTTTTTCGGAAACAATACTGGCCGCCATAAAGAAGTTTCATTGTACTGTATATATATGTTAATACGATAACACAGGTGAGACATTCGCACAACATACCGGGGAAATTGCTCCCCACTTTTAATCTGGGAGCATCATACAGATGAGTCAACATTAACCCCATGTGCTGCCTCAGTTTTGATCGAGCAACCCCAGATGTATTGGCGCCGAATGCTCATTTTCAAAGTCAAAAAATGGAGAGCTTATAAATAAGCAGCATGCCGACTGAAAAACATACTGCCTAAAACTTCAAGATTTCAAAGTTATTTTATTTTCAAGCATTTCAAGATATATATTTTTATATTTTTCAAGAATCACAATAAATTTAAGAATTCCGCTTACAGCGGCCATGATACACATAGACTTATTCAAGAATTCCAAGTCAACAGAATGATTTAATTTCTCGCCACAAGGGGGAGTCAAAGGCGAGACAAAATCGCTGACGTCGATAAACCAAGACAAATGCGTCAGCACATCTGGAAAGGAGCGAACACCAGGGTTGATATCTGGAGGGCTCTTTCCTATCCCCATTCCTTCAGCCTCATAGAAGGATATACCAGTCTACAGATTTAAAGAACCCATATCCAGATATATATATATATATATATATATATATATATATATATATATATCTGGATATATATCTGGATAATATCTGGATATATTGTAGCGAATCTGGGGCGTATCATTGTCTATGCGCCGAATTTCTCAGAACACCAAGTACGTTTAAGAAAAGTTTTGAAATGCATCCAAGAGGCGGAGCTGACACTTAATTTTAACAAATGCTCATTCGGCAGGAAGAAACTGACGATATTGGGACACCTGGTTGATCAACATGGGATATTTCCCGATCCGCAAAAGATAGCTGCTGTAGCAAATTTCCCTGTTCCGGAAAATATCACCGACGTCCGAAGTTTCCTGGGCTTGTGCTCGTATTACCGACGATTTATTAGGCACTTCGCTGATATTGCTAAGCCCCTACAGGAATTATTGAAGAAAGATACAAAATTTTCGTGGAGCACCGCACAAAATGAATCTTTTTCATCACTCAAAAAATTACTGACAAGTGGCCCTGTTTTGGGACATTTCCTCCCAAATGCGGAAGCGAAAATACATGCAGACGCTAGCGGCTATGGCCTCGGTGCCGTGCTAGTACAGGTCCAAAATGGTAAGGAAAGACCAATAGCTTATGCTTCCAGGTCCATGTCATCAAGTGAAATAAACTATTCCACGACCGAAAAAGAGTGTCTTGCTGTCATCTGGGCGATTAGTAAATTTAGACCTTATCTGTTTGGAAAACCCTTCACCATCGTAACAGATCACCACTCTTTGTGCTGGCTCGCCAACATAAAGGATCCCTCGGGGAGACTTGCACGATGGGCTTTGAGGCTGCAGGAATACGACGCTGACATCGTGCACAAGAGTGGTCGGAAACATTCCGATGCCGATTGCCTATCAAGAAAGCCTCTTTTCGAAGCAGTAGCCGAGAACTGTGATGAAATCCCCTTCTTTGCGTCCATCACAGATTACCGAAAAGAACAACTAAAAGATGATCGGTTGAAGTCCATAATTAAAACCCTGAAGAGGAGTGATGGATTCCACAATTATCAAATGAGAAACGGCGTGCTATACAAGAAAAACTATGATCCGATGGGACGACAATGGCTCTTGGTGATACCGAAACAACTCCGCCTCGATGTCTTAAAGAGCCTCCACGACGCTCCAACCGCCGGTCATCTCGGATTTGCCAAGACTTACGACCGAATAAGGCGAAAATACTATTGGCCCGGACTGTATGGCAGCACACGTAGATATGTGTCTCACTGTCGAGAATGCCAAAGACGAAAATCGCCACCTAAACTTCCACCAGGGCAACTTCATCCAATAAAAACCCCTGATGAACCATTTGCTAAACTTGGAATAGATCTCCTCGGACGCTTTCCAGCTACTCGAAATGGGAACAAGTGGATCATTGTTTGCACAGATTACCTGACGAGATTCACAGTTACAAAAGCATTACCAACTGCTGAGGCCACAGAGATTGCCAAATTTATGGTCGAAGAAATCATACTAAAGCACGGAGCTCCCAGGGAAATGATAAGTGATCGGGGACGCTCAATCTTATCCAACCTTGTGAAAGACATCAATCAATTATGCCAGACGTCTCATCTTCTGACGACCGCTTACCACCCACAAACCAATGGTCTCACAGAAAGATTTAACAAAACATTGGCAGACATGCTGTCGATGTACGTAGACGTTGAACAAAGAAATTGGGATACCATCCTACCCTTCGTGACTTTCGCTTACAATTCAGCAAAACAAGATACCACCGGATTCAGCCCATTCTTTCTCGTCCATGGTAGAGATGTCCAGACTCCTCTTGACGTAATTTTCCCACACAACCCGGAGAACCAAGACGATAGTTATGCACAACAATTGATCACCAGAGCTGAGGAAGCTAGACAGCTTGCTAAAATCCATATCCTCGACGCCCAAGCTACTGACAAACAACGATATGACGAGAGACATCGACCAGTCAGCTACAGTGTCGGTGACTTAGTATGGGTCTTTACTCCTGTACGAAAAGTTGGACTGTCTGAAAAGCTCTTAAGACGTTATTTCGGACCATATCGAATAACAAGACGCCTATCTGATGTAACCTACGAAGTAGAAAGTATTGAACGGGATAGAAGACTCCGAGATACAAAAGACATAGTCCATGTCCTGAGATTAAAACCTTACTCTGATCCAAAGGAACAATTGGATGACGTGGGTGCACATGGCCCTTCCAGGAGACCTGTTACCAGAAGCCAAACTAAATTGCAGCGGGACGCTGCTTTCTCTTAAGGAGGGGGAAATGTAGCGAATCTGGGGCGTAGCTGTCGTGGCACAGGCGTAAGGTGTTTGGCTGCGGTTCTGAAGGTGATGAGTTCGAGCCCCGCTGGATGCAAGTTGCTCTTCTTCAAATTTCCTTTGTTATCATTTCTCGTTTTATTCAGAATGTTCTAATATACAAATTTATTGTATTCTAATTTATTATATGCTAATTTATTATATGCTAATTCTAGTTTCTACCGTTCCAGAAAGTTCGGTGACTGTATATAAGTCGAGCTAGTGTTCAGTTCAGGTTGAATAAAGTTCTCTAGTGCAGCTCTCGCATTGATTTCCTGTGATATAAATTCGAATCTACGCGACAATATATCTGGATAATATCTGGATAATAGCTGGATATATATCTGGATATATAATTGGCCGAAAACAATACGATTCGAATTCAAGAACAAAACAATTTATTTCAGCAAAATATCCTTACAAAGCAAGCTTCAACTCTCTTTTGGCGAGCGTACAAGCAGCTATAAACGGGTTGCCGGAAAATGGCGAGGTAGGTTAGTTGGAAAGGGGTGAAGGACGGAAATGTTACCACAGAGAGAGAGAACTCGGATTACAGGCGATTAAAGATTACAGGTGGTTAAAATATATTACACTCACACACACACACACACATATATATATATATATATATATATATATTTCGTTAGTGTCATAGTCTTTCTATGAGAGCCATCTGTTAAACTTCCAAATAGTTGAATTGGAATGAACAATACGTAACCGTCAAGACAGCAGAGTGTTTGGTTTAGTTTTTCCTTGAAAGTAGGTATACACAAGTAGATCCCATATACACTCAAGGGTATCTCAGTGGACATTTGAGATAAATTTGGTATTTCCGCATATTGCTCCTCCTTTTTTATCATCTTAATACTTCCTGACGGACTTAGAGAGCAGCTGCATAGATTCTGTAAAGTCAGTTTCAAAAGCCCGCTTCCAACATCAATTCATTTCAATTGTAAGTGTCGCACTGCCTCCAGCTACATATATCTAGTGATAACACACTTTAGCAGACTCCCACTGACGTCCAACCGCTTTCGGATAACCCCTATCTTCATCTATTATTTGTTATATATATATATATATATATATATATATATATATATATATATATATATATATATATATATATATATATATATATATATATATATATATATATATATATATATATATATATAGATAGATAGATAGATATATAGATAAATATATAGATATATATAGAGATAGATAGATAGATAGATAAATATATAGATATATATAGAGATAGATAGATAGATAAATAGATAGATAAATAGATAGATAGATAGATAGTATATTCTTCTTTTATAGTGTATTTTACTGTGTCTTTCCTTCTGCTAACAAACTGTGAAAGCAACCGTTCGGAATATGCAAGCTTCAAAAACTTGCTTTTATAGCCATTTAACCCTATGTATATTATAGTTTGGAAGTTAAAAATAACAATATTCATTGTTTAGTTTTGTTTTAAAACTAAACAATGTGTTTGTTATTTGTATTTTTAGATGAAAAACTGATAGCAGTCGAATACTTAACCAACTGGGAAATTGTATTCCGGTTTCAATTTAAACATTTATGCAACTCGAGGCATTTTTTAACTTCTGTATATAAATTTTTTAGAAGTATAGACGGAAAAAATGATTAAGAAGGACTGTCTATCACATATTTCAGGTAATGTCTCACTAACATATGTACAGCTTCTGAAAATATTTTATAAAATATAGCTTTAAAAATTTTGCTCATATTTCAGAGTTTTGATTCGCCAGATACACTCGACTTTTAACTACAATTTCCAACAGCAAACAATAATCAAATTTTATTCTTAAGCCCTTTATTTAGATCTGGTTTGGAATAATCTTATAAATTAAGTCAAGTATTTTATTATGTGCGTCTACATAAAGCCATTAAAAAGATCCAGGAGAAAATATTTCACTCATGCTATTCACTTTTCTATCAATTACACTCAAGTGATATTTTTAGAGAAAAAGTTCGAGCTGTAATTAAAGGATTTATTTCAGACTAACTCATAAATATTCATGTCAGTTGCATGTGAGGTCGCATTATTTAACATGACTACATTGCAGAAAGCTATAGAAAAGGAAATGTATTATTGATATTGAAAACCATAATTTTTCAGATTGTTCGTTGAATGCACGAGATTTGTAATCTAGTAAAATCATTTCGATTTACTAGATCAGTAACTGAACCAAAAATAAAAATACAGTGCCACTGTTTCCTGAACATGTCAGATGGTAAGAATTATTCATTTATTAGAGAATATTCCGTTTGGAAGTTTGAAGGGGGTAATAAACAAAGGACTTATCATGAATCAGTTGCTGATAATCTTGTTAGGGCTAAATTCTGAAGTGTTATCTCTAGAGCCACTGAATTTAATCCTCACAGATTTGATAATTTTATTAAGTGCAATTAAAAAATTACGGTAAGTTTATTTATAACGTTTCAATATGAATAAATAAATATGAAATAGAAAGTATGGTTAAAGAATTTTATGTACTATTCTTTCGCAAACCCAATGATCGTCACATTGTCATTCTCTATAAAATATCTTTAAACTATTTAAACATATTAAATATAAATTCTTATGTATCACTGAATATTAACTAAAAGAAATTAGAGAACAACTAATAAATGTAAAACGAAGTCCTTTAAGTTATACAGTTAAATTGTTGTTATTATCAAAGATTTGAAGCGAATACTTGACGCAAAGATTTTTACTATAATAAAATATAGACTTATTGCTTCCCTTCATATAGAGAAGCGATAAAAACAAAGTTTTGAGCTATTCCAGTTTTCCTGATGTAAATTTTTTAAATTTTATCAAAAAATTAAAATATGATATATACACACAAACACACATACATAAATATATATGTGTATATATATATATATATATATATATATATATATATATATATATATATATAACGGGCTTAATACTCGTACTCCCTCTAAACTTGTTCCCACAATAATTTCTCTAAATCTATGCAGTCAATGAACGTACGCCTGTGGAATTAAATACAATTGAATTATTATCCTGGAAATTACGGTGTCGAAAGATTGTTCAGAATAAGGGATGTCAAATAGAACATTTAAAACACAAGAATTTTATGTAATTTAGTTTTGTGAATACAATATACATCGTCTAAAAAATGTGTGAACAGCCTCTGTATAAAAATTACTGTTTTTCCCACAAGTTTAACAGAAAAAAATTAAATAAGATTTTATGCGCTTTAATGAACTAAATAATATCAAATATACACTAAAACATAGTTTTGCATAACCCACCAGCACGTAGGACTCACGATAGGGGGGCGCTGTGCAGGAGGCGTCGGCAGTCCTGGTTGTCGGGAAAACTGACCACGGCGCTTAGTCATAATCAGTATTGCGTTGTCTTCCAAACGAAGCGGTAGCACGTCGTTTGTTAACAATGGCACTAAAGAGTAAACTTCGCAATCATATATATCTGATTGAATGAGAAACAAATCAAATATTACGTAGCAAATTACCTTCTAACAAACAAGTAATGCAAGTGCTATTTTAAAATATGAGATGCGTAAAATTAAGTCTCCGTGAAAGTGCTCGTTTAGTAATTTCTGAAACTGTAATTTTTTTGGCAAAAAGCACGAATACCATTTATAGAACCTCAACATTGCATTGTTAAACCGGAAGCCCTATATAATGAATGGAGAATGCTTCAAAAAAGTTCTAAAAGAAAGAGCGAAACTCAGGAGCAAAAAGAACAAAATTTTAAAGAAAAACTAGAGGACCTATTTGATATTGCTCACTCTAATGTCTTTGACATTATTACAATAGAAGAAAACACACAATTTCTCATCTCCCAGAGGCAGAAAAGACGAATTGGTGTTTTAGGGGGCATTGATAAAAGAACTGATGAAAAGGAAAAAAGAGTTCTAAAACTTCTTAGTGCAGAAGAACAGCGACGAAACAAAATTAAAGAGGATACAAAAATGAGTGAAACAATGGAGGACATGGACATGGTCTTCGAAGAGTCTTGTAAGTAAAAACCATTAAGTACTTTTGAAATTTGTTTTTGCCCAATTATTACATTCTTAACGCAGTGTAGTATATTTACAAAAGGTTTTGTTTTAGTGTCAGTTTCGTCTGAAAAGGAGAGATCATCTGAAAATGAAATTGACCGTGAAGATACGTTCTGTCCCACAAATCAGCCAGGTCCACCCAAAGAATGTAAACGTGGGAACATTAATTTTATTAACATTATGTTGGTAGAAGTTCTTGATAAATGCAAGTTAAGTGACAGAAACTCTGTCCACATTTTGGTGGCTACTGCAGAAGCTTTGGAACACAACACTGAAGATCTAATTATAAATCGAACCTCGATACAGCGATGCCGTCAAAAGCTTCGTGCCGAGCGTGCTTCAGTAATCAGAAATTAACGTCTAACGTTACAGTTAGAGTTTACTACCGTCCACTGGGATGGAAAGCTGCTTCCATCAATAACTAGAAGCAAAAAGCTTGACAGGCTTCCAGTAATTATTTCCGCTAACGGACAAGAGCATCTTTTAGGAGTTCCTCAATTGGATTCTTGCAGTGGAGACGATATGGCAGAAGCTATTTACAACTTTCTTGCTGAAAATAAACTTTTGGATACAGTGCAAGCCTTGTGCTGTGACACCACTGCGTCAAATGCTGGAAGAATAAAAGATGCTTGAGTTTTATTAGAACAAAAACTGGGTAAAGATCACTTATACCTACCTTGCAGACACCATATGCAGATGGTGGACAAAATAATACGAACACCTGTGAAATAATGGAAAATCTTTAGTAATAGGGGGTTGGACGACCCTTTGACTGAAGTACAGATTTAATGCGACGTGGGATATATGCATAAAGATCATGGACAATATTTAAAGGAATAATAAGCCATTCCTCCTGCAGAGCGGTCTCTAATTCCGAAAGTCCGGATGGAGGTTCAAATCGGGAACGAAGTTTGGACTCCAAATATTGCCATAAATGTTCAATAATATTCAAGTCCGGAGACTGAGGAGGCCAGGCGAGATGTTCAACTGCATCGTCATACTCTTCGAACCATTCTTGAACACACCTAGCAGTGTGGATAGGGGCGTTGTCGTCTTGAAAAAGCGCTCGCTCTCCAGGGAATACAGTCTGGACAAAAGGATGGACATGATGCCCTAGAACGCTTAATAGTGATTGGATTTGATCCCCCCATGCAGAATAACAAGTGGCCCAAGACCGCGCCAAGATATCGCACTCCATACCATAATGGAGCCACCCCCATGCTTCACAGTTGGCAAGAGGCATTCAGGATGAAACGCTTCTTCGGGCGTTCTCCAGACATAAACGCGTCCGGTCGTCTGAAATAGGATAAATGACGATTCATCTGACCCTATTACCTGTTGCCACTGCTGTGGGGACTAGCCTTTGTGATCTCTGCACCATTGGCGTCGCTTGAAAGAATTAGTTGCTGTCACCAAGGGTTTACGAATTGCCACTCTGCCATAAATGTTCGCAGCATGAAGTTCCCTTTTGACAGTTTTTGTTGAAACGGGGTCCTGGAGATGACTGTTCATTTCGGATGTTATCTCGGATAACGATTGCTTGTGCTTTCGGGCTACTATGCGCTTCAAGACCCGTCTATCCCTATCAGCAAGCTTGGACTTTCGGCCACTGTTGTGCTTTGAAGACGTCGTCTTACCCTCTTTCGTGTACGCTGTCATAACGGCTGATACCGTACTCCTTGCAAACCCCAAAAGGTTTGCTGTTTCCGTAACCGATGCTCCACTTAAACGCGCTCCAACTATCATTCCTCTTTGGAACTCTGACAGGTCTGACATTTCAACTTATCACAGACAGTTCGATAGAAGCATGCAACGTAGGTGACTGCTGGTGAGAGACTGATACCTTCCTCTTCACGCTCACTAGGTGGCAGACTTCTGTTGCAGGTGGCGCGGCTGTACTGCAGGTGTGAAATACGTCATATTTTTTCACAGGTGTTCGTATTATTTTGTACTCCATCTGTATATGAATTCGTTTTAAAGTCTGCTTTTGAAGCATGCATTGGTACGTCGTCTGGACCCGAAACAAGATTATTTAAACGTTTTCAACAAGCTTGGGCTAATATAGATGATTCTAAATATACTGTTGGAATTGATGATCAATTTGTTGTGAACATTATCGGTAAAGACATAGAGATTGTGCTTCATTTTTCCAAAGCAGAAGTTGTTATTAAACAGACAAGAGACGATTACAAAGAGCTGCTACAGTTGGTTATGATATTTTTAAGAGAACACGAAGCAAATGAAATTACATTTCGATTACCTGGTGCTTTTCATCATGCCAGGTGGATAGCGAAAGCTATTTATTGCTTGAAAATATTTTTCAGAATGAATTTCATTTGACTCAGCAGGAATTTCAAGGAATAAGGGATATTTGTATATTTATTGTAAAAATATACATAAAAGCTTGGTACAATGCTCCCTTAGCCTGCAAAGCACCATACCAGGATTGGATGTTTTTTAAAAGATCTTTATTTTTACAATGAAATAAATGAAAAAAATTCCCATGAAATAACAAAAAACAATTTGTAGACATGTGTGGTAACTAATTGAAGAAATAGTGGCTTTAGCATTTTTTGATGACACAATTCCTGTCGAACAAAAATTAAAGATGGCCAAAGCATTTAAAGAAAAAGAATCAATGACTTGTGACTCTAAGCGTTTCCATTTTGATTTAAAGGAAATGGCCGGATTCACACACAAAGAACTACATAACTTTGTGTCATAAAGCACATCCAATTTTTTAAGCGGTTTAAAGTATCGTCCGATTTTATTGCTTTTGATCCTGTGATCTGGAATTCTTTTCATGATTATCAACGTGGCCTTACAGTATTCAAAAATCTCACAGTTGTCAATGATATCGCAGAAAGAGGTGTGCAGCTTATGGAAGAATATAACAATATTATAACACACGATGAGGAGCAAAAGCAATACCTATTGCAAGTCGTAAAAGACTATCGGAGCCATTTTCCATCTTACTCAGAGCATTCATTATCAAAAAATTATTGAACCTTTTATTATTGAAATTTAATGTTATAAAATTTTCTTTTTGTGGTTAAGAAGTTCTAGGCATTAATTCCGTTATTTTTACTCCTAAATATTTGCTTTAAAATTAAAACAGAATTATTAAAAGTATTATTGCAAAAATTTTGGAATTTAACTCATTTATTTCAAATTTCACCCCTTGCGGCACGTGTTATTATTAAATAAAATGTTCAAAATTTTTACCAGTTACTTACTAGCCCAAAAGGAAAAGAAATAGGGGGTGACACTTATAAAAATATAAATTAATTTTTTGCCTATATGCTAAGGGCCCCCTAATATATATATATATATATATATATATATATATATATATATTCTTCTAGTTTAAAGTTATTTATAATTTATCCATTATTTCCTTTATATAAATGAATTGCTATGATTAAAAATTCACTCCAAGATAAATAGACTTAATATACAGATGCACAGGTACGCATTTACGGTGCAGCTTAAAAATTGTGCATAGGGCGATTTAATTATTAAATCTTAGTAGTAACGTGGGATTTGTTTTATTTTGTTCATAGCTCTAGTGTAAGATTTTAGCTACGGAAACTGTTATTTTCTCTTTTAGAGAACTTTAAACCTACTTGAAAGATAGACAAATTATTTAGGTCTCGTTTATTACAATTATCTCATTTTTTGTCGCTTTTGTCATAATTGTTAATAGCAGGCTTTAAAACTTTGAAAATATTTTTAAATGAACAATAAAGAAGGATTCATTTCATAGTTCATTGATTCTGTTCTACCATTTTGAATTTTTAGAGAAGCATATCAAGTTAATTAATATAAAACTATTAAAACCTTAGACAAAGAGGTAAAAATTTAATTTATCTTTTGATGAAAAATAAATTGTTAAACTATCAATCTGTATAATCATATTCTTTAAGTAATTATTAATTTTAATTAGCTATTCTATTTGAAATTTCCATAAAGTAATCTCTTAATACAAGCATATATAATCTTTTCAGCCCATTTGCATATCTGCTTATAATTAAAAGGTGAAAAGCTGTATTGACACAGAGATAGTAAAACTTATGAAAGCGTAATTTAGCTGAAATAATCTATGCATCGCTTCCATGAAATTTGTTAAGGTTGTCCGAAATAAAGTGTTAGAAAGAATGGAATCAACTTTTCGGTTCACCTAGTTTTCTCTGTCGTGTAATTGCAGTAACAGTTACTAATTAACGGTATAAACTAACGGATTGTTTTACGGGCTGAATGTATTTTTTCTTCGTATCTCGAGTTGACTTTGTTCAGAGTTCAAACAACTTTCGCATTCGAATGCTAATTAAGTTAGAATTAATTGATTAGTTTGAAAAGTTGCCCTTACATAATAAAGTTAAAGTTCAGTAAATCCCCGAAACCATTTTTCTAAATAATATTTTCATAGCAGTATTTACATATTTTTGTAAATGTTTTGAATATTTATAAAAATTGACTCTCTCAGTATATTACCTATTTACTTAAGTAAGTAATAAGGCACAATTTAAACGTTTCATGTACGATAATTAAAAGTTCATAGAAAAAAATTATTGAGGTAATATTTTTAAGAAATATTACAACCACTTTACTTCTGTTCTCGCATTTTTACATCTGTTAACTTTTCCCTCACTCTAAATACCTTTAAACTGAACCTAACATATTTTGTTGTCAGAGCTCATGCACTTTTTGTTTTCACTGTGAACCCACATCGTTCTCAAATGAACTGTCATCACTAATAAACTTCACACTCTCTTCCGACTCTAAGAGACTATGGAAAATTTGAACACATAAATTTAGTTCATTTTGATTGATTTCGCTATGACAGCGAACTCTACTCGGACATGTATTGTTACTTTTTATTTCGTGGTTGAAACACTACTTGGCTAGCGTGTGGATAGATCCTTTAAATTCTACTTTTATAACAAAAATGTACTGTCTATAACTCTACTAGCTTATGTTTTCCACTAATAAACCTCTCAAGTTTAAGGCAAGTTTAAGTAAAAGGCATTATATAACATTCAACGTTAAAAAATTGTTATTGGGCAAAAGTTTCTTTTTTTCTCCAAAATATGAGAGAAAAAATTTTTACGAACCTGATATTCTTATTACAAAGTCACAAAAGCGATCAATACTAGGCGTGTTCATATAAAGACCAAACTTTTTCTATAATGGCTTTACTGCTCATTTAAAAAAAATTTAAGCCTTGTTAACTTCAAAGTCATCCCCTCCACTGGCAATACAACGTTTTCAATGTTTATTCCCTTATGAGTATGCTTCCTGGAACTTACTTTTTGTGATGCCATGCAGTTGTCGTATCACATTTTCCCGAATCTCCTCTATGATTTCAAAATGTCGTCCTTTCAATTTACTTTAAAATCTTGGAAACAGTAAAAAGTTTCATAGCCATAATCCTACGTCTCATCTCCATATATGGTACTTAGGAAAGTTTCCATTACCGTTTACATTGACAAGCAGTTACTGGCTGACTTTAACACGTATCTTTTTCTAATCGTCACTCTACAAACGCGGCACGAATTTTTCTGTGGCACAACGCATCAGACGTTTTTAGCCAAAATTTGATGGTAAGATCCTAAGCCCACTTCGTCAGTGACTTCTCGTACAGATAAATGGTTATCTCCACTAATTACAACACGACCACTCTCATCATTCTAGTAGTCTGTTGATACGAAAAGCCGTCCAGGCCTGGAATCTTTAGAAATTGACGTTCTTCCCTCTTTAAAACGCTTAAACAACTCACAGCACTGCGTTCGGCTCATACAAACCTCGCCGTATACTTGGATCAGCAATTGAAATGTCTTTGTAAAATTTTTACCAAGTTCACTTCAAAATTTCACACACACGCTTTTTTTCTTCTTCAAGCTCTTTTTTCTCACTTTATTGCAAATCCGACGAACAGCTTGTGCATGTGCTCAGTTCATCGGGTGAATTCGAAGACTAATGGTCATAGCGTAACAGAACAAATAGCAATATGTTCTCAAAATCTGACACTAGACGTACCCAGTAGCCGTAGCTCGTTCTCTGCACCGGTAGGCACACTGTTTAAAAAGTTCGGTCTTTTTTTAACACACTTTATATTTAAATTTCAGAGGAAATTCATCTACTTATTGCTACATTCAAAGAAGAAAACTATCAGAGCTAAAGAAGTTGTCTTAACGTACGCTTTTACGAGGGAAATCCAGCCTACAGTCAACACACTTGACAACTGAATTAACAATACCACTATAAGTTCTGTTTGAAAATACATTTCTTAATGAACATATGGTTTTATTTCTGGAATCTGATCACTCTTTAAGCAATGGCAGGCCCTTAAGTATAATTTACAATATTTTTTTGCAAATGCTCATTTAAGTTTTATGGAATTATCAATTTAATAAAACTTCAATCAGATAATTTGTCAAATCTCGGCTATTATTTTGTCCTAAATCTTTTCATTATATTGCTATATTTTTACTTATTATGATTTTCTTATTCATTATGAATGTCTTGTAGTAATAAATTATAATTAAAAATAATAATTAGGGTATTTTCTATCTCAGTAATATCAACATATTTTCTAATCAAACCTCTAAAATTCCGTGTATTAAAATTTTACTTGGTTATGACTAGTCATATGTATATAACCATGGTGGCACATTTAGGGAATCCGCTTACACGGTAATTCAGCCCGTTTATTTACCAGATTCATTTCTGGAAGTAGAAATACATTTGCAAATTATTTAATACATTTGCAAATTATTTAACGCATTTAATTTGAGAAAAATATTCAACTCGTGAATATATTCCTCATTTCATGAACGGCGCACAGAATTGAATTTTCCCTGTTCCTTCCAAACTGCGAAACATCTAAAATTATTTTTAAAAAATGTATAAGAAAGATCTATCAATATGTCTTAGGTAATGGAAATTTTCGAATTTTGTAAAAATCTTTTTTAAGTATGCAGGCGTTTTGAAATAGAAATATGAGATATCATAGAGAAGTATATATAATTCAGAATACGAGTAAAAAAAAAGTAAATCATTTGGAAACAGGAATTTGAACTATATTACATGAACTTGACTAAAATTTAGTAAAAATCTTCTACATTCAAGCAAACGATTGATAATTATAAAATTCTTATTGCACAATTTTAATCAAGAATTAATTAGAAATATGAAATCTATATGATGTGTAAGATTTGTCAATAATTTAATAATTTACGTTCAAAATAATATCTGGATTAGCTGTTCTTATCAGATGCTGCATATGTTTTCATTTTGCATATTTTCCCTATAATGATACTGATCTAATCAAATTAAGTTACAAATACTTAACGCCACATGTAAACAGGGAACCACACATAACAGATCAAATTTGGACCCACGAGAGTAGCAGGTCTTAGAAAAGGAAGTTCTAATAAATGGTATTCAAGGCTCATAAAAATTAAAATATGTCAAGATTATATTTAACGCTAAATGTAGTATTGCCCGGCTTCGCTCGGGATTCAGTTTTTGTTATTATTTTTTCCAATGATTAGCCTCATGTTATGATGTTCTAAAGTTTTCGCTAAAATTGTTTTGCGGTAGCAAATAGCATTAGTTTGTTGTCGGTGCTGTCGTTGTTCATCGCTTTCCTCTCCTTTCGATGTTGAAGCTCGAAGACGATCGTATGTTCGACGCGTTAAAAGTTTCTTCATCAGTCTCACTGCTTCGGATCACTACAATTCGAATTTTATTGCCTTCGAGCTCTTGAGAATGTTTTTTCTTCAGATTATTGTGTGCGTCTAACTGCATTTTGAATTCTGTTGGCTTCGCGCGCTTGGGAATGTTTTTCTTCAGATTCTTGTGTTCGTCTAACTGCATTTCGAATTCTGTTGACTTTGAGCTCTTTTGTTTTTTTTCATCACATTGTTTCTCAACAATCTTTGACATTTTGCCCTTACTTCTGCAGGATTAAAAGTTGCTCTCCTCTTTTTGGGCATTTTAAAGCATTAATTTACAGCTAGTCAATAACGTTTGAATGGATTTATTATTATAGAAAAAGAATCAATAATGTTTGAATGGTTTGAAATCACATTCAATATTGAAACACATCAAATCTGATAATTTTTATAGAAAAAGTATATACACGTATTTCATGCTCTAAATTCTTTCTCAAAACTAAATCGTCTGCTACGTTTCAATGACGCTTTCAGACTATTTAATTATAATATACACGTATTTCATGATTGTAATTCTTTCTCAAAACTAAATCATCTGATATGTTTCAATGTCAATTCAGTTATATAAATCATCGTGTCAAGGCTAAACGCACGTGTTTCTAGCTAAGTGAACGTGTCCTTCAGTATATTTGAGTTTGAACAGGTAGCTCGGGATAGTTTCAATTCATGAAATGGATAGATTACACATTCATTGAAAATGAATGACTTTCCATCCTTATATTTTAATTTTTAAAAAGAAATATTCCGACGTTGCCACGTATATGAAAATAATATATCAAATTCATTCTTGCATGCGCCAATATATGAATAAATCCCGTTTTTAATTCATGTCTATTTATTTTGACAGAAATGTTATAATTTAATTGGCAACAATGAAATGTTACAATGGCTTTGAACAAAAATATCCGTTGATACCGCGCAAACTTGTTCTAATATAATTCGGGAATGGAAGGTCGTAGCGGGATGAAAATAGTCTATAACCTTTGCGCAAGTTCAGACAATAAGTTGACCAAGTTTCATCGCAATCGGATGAACGGTACGGCAGCGCATAAGATACGAACAAACAAACATTCATTTATATATATATATAGATTGCCGGTCTTAAAAAAAATCGAAAAATCACCTCCGAAGGTGTGTGGATACCTTAATTCCTTTTAAGGATGGGGTGTGAATTACTGAACTTTTTTATTTTAAATGTCTTTTTATCTATTTTTTTATAATGTGATATAAGTTAATACTTGGGAAAATGTAATAAAAGTTTAGCTGCTACATTAAAATAATTTTTTCAAGGGATATAAGTATTTGTAACCGGAAGAAATAGGTGCAATTCGACATTTCTGCAAAACATAATAACTCAAAAATAAACAAAACAAATATATTATCATGTTATAATTTGGAGAATGCAGATAATAACTTTTTTGTGAATAGAGTACTCTCAAGATAATATTCGATTTATCTCAGAGCACTGTAGCAGTTTAAGTTCTGATATATTGAAAAATTGTTTAAAATCCAATGTCATTTGCAATTCATACCAATGTAAACGAAAAACTAACTAATCTACAATGATAAACGTAGTCTGTTCCCTTTACAAACATTTGAAGAGCGACTCTTCAAAACTTAAAGATCTTTCATGCATGACTTTCTACTGTAGGAGGTTTTGCGCAAATAGAAATGAAGAAAAATTTCATTTTGAGAAAATGGTTCTTCCTGATATAAAGTTCGTTGACAAGTGTTGTTAAAATTGCTGTTACTCGGTCCTTAGTTAAGATAGAAAAATAATTCAAACATAAATTGAAAGAAAAATATAAGGTTTTGATATTATGAATGAAAAATCGATTTTTTGATCGAAAATGCCGTTTCAAAAGTGTACGGATATCTTAAATTAACCTTAAAGATAATAATAATTGGAAAAGTATCTCTGGAGAAATCAGGATAGTCTATGGTATAATAGAAATTATATAAACTAATTTAAATCTTAACAACATACATATTAAATACATTAATTATCCATGTTTAAATTTGAAGAGTAGTATCATCTTTAAATACTCTTATCCCGTTTTGAAATTTCCCAAATGTAGTAATTTTGCTGCCATAGAATTACAGGTCCTTTTTTTACGTATTTTTACTCTCAATAGAAATGAGAACAAATATTTTAATCAACTATTTGTCTATACTTCAGTAAGTACTTGAAAACGATTTGATTATGATTGAGGACTTCAGTTTCATTTAACTTCATGTAACGTGTAATAGGAATGTTTGTTGGTGGGGTAAAGAATCGGTCATGGGACCAAATATAACAGACCCTTCAACTATTATTAATTAAATGTCATGTAATTAAACATCCTAAAGTCTTCACATTGCGTTGTGTTTCACAAATTATTACAGACTATCTGATTGTAGATAATAAATGACACGTTTATTAATTAACAACATTTAAAATGATCTACATACACACAGCAAATATTACACTTAATTCTTTCACTTATCATCACATATATTCACACTTATTATTTTCAATATTGACTACACTCATGAATTACGTTAAGTTACCTATCCACATTACTCCTACTTCTTAAATATCTATCACAATTATACTATTAACTTATTCGGCATGAATGAGAAAATGCGAGGGCACATCATTATCACAAGGTATCAAATAAAAGAGCACAGACATACCTCCACTGATGCACGATATTGCTGTGGGGGTCTCCTTAAATGAACTAGGACGGCGTTCATCAAATGCGCTCGCTCCGTCGAAAATCTTTCATTCACACCTGTTTCTTTGTCGAGGCTCGGTCAATAACTGGTCAGGTAGGCTTGTCACTCCGCTGGGTTCATTCATCGTTTCCATACTCGGCTGGGCGCTTTCGGCATCACTTATTTTCTGTTATGGGCTTTCGACATAAAACATCACGTCAGATCTTGGCTATTAGCAGGAACTCCTTCGGCTTAGGCTCTCCGCATCATAGTCTTCTGATATGGTTCTTAACACTCCTTCGTATCAGGTCCTTTACAAAAACTCCCTCTCATCTACTCTTTAGCAAAACTCCTTCTGAATAATCTATGCTCTCGGCATAAAACTCCTTCGTTAATATGTCTTCCATCTTCTCATTGCCCCTCCTTTCTTTTTCCACGCCTGCCTTTTTCATTGGCTTTCCATAATCTTGGGGGGACCTATATCTCTCCGCCCATTCGTACATTCTCCTCCCCTTACATAATATCATATTCCCATGGCTCTTTTCATCACGTGTTCCCAGCACTTCATCTGTTTCCGTTTACCTTGTTTTCGGCTAACTCATATCTTCTCCCCGCCTTTCATGTTCAACTGTTCTCATTTTTAACGATTTATTTTCTACCTGCCTTCCCATATGCGCTTTCCTGTCTGTGTATCATATCTTTTCACTTCTTAATTACCTCTCCATCTGGACTTCCTTTGTCGGCGTTTTTCTCTTCATCTCCTGGTTCCTCTTTTTACGTCTTCTTTCTTTTGAACCTCTCAAGTCCACCGCCTATTTATCTCTTGTCTCCATCAATCCTTATTTGTAACTTCACCGTACGCTTGTCCCCTTAACTCTGTTTGTCCGCACATGTCTCTTTCTACCTCACTATTTGCAATGTTACGCGTATTTCCCCGTAACATAACGTCCGTAGTTTTATGTCGACAAAATTTGGTATTTTTTTGTAAAATGTAATATATTTTCCAAGGTTTTGATTAGGACTTACCAGAAACTAAAATTTGCTGAAGATTGATAGGAATCTGAAAAGTACTATTCATAGTTAGGAATTTAGCTTCGTTTAAAGTATCGAATCCGTTATATATTTATGTTTTTATGCGAAATGAGATTATACTTGGATCTTTTGATTGGTAATTTCTAGATATATTTTGTCATAATAATATGAAATAACTCTTAAACGTTAAACAGCTACTAAAGCGAAAGGGCAAGAATTATTACATATTAATTATACATGCATTAAAACATTTCTAAAATACTATTTCTAAAATTTGAGAAAACTAATTATAATACAAATGTTACAAAAAGTAAATTTATTAATCTGACGTATGGATATTCACATTTGACATTAAATTTTTGGAAATTTTTCTCCTTAAATTTATTCATGGCATTTCCATTGATTAACCTTTTGTTTTCGGCCTGTGTTACTATCGACTTAATCCATTCGCATTTCTTAGAATTCCGTATAAAAGAAATTCATTTCATTATTTTTGTTTGTTTGTGAGAACATAACTTGCTATTGTATGTCACGAGAAACATAGATTGGCTGTATTATTTTGTTATTTTACATTGATTTTGATTTTTTTTGTTACCGTATTTCGAGAATTTTTTATTTTGAGAGTTTTGCTTAAGGGCATATGATTTCAGTTCCAATTTACTGCGTTGTCAAAAACATTATAAGATTTTAACTTTAATACAACACAACCATCGTAACTTTTATTTGTCTACATAAGAAAATTTTTCGTGTTATTTGAAATTTCGTATGCTGTTTTACTTGTGGCCATCGAATGGTTTATGTACATGATACTCTATTTTTAAACAATCTTTAATTATATCCCTAGAACTCTTTAAAACAGACCCTATTTTTTCACTCAGTTACTTTTCAAAATTAATTAACCCCTTGCTCACCCCGTTGAATTTACCATTAAATACACTGAAAACCAGATTTCTTCGATTTTCTTGAAACTGAAGTTTTGGATGTATTTGAATTCAGAATACATGAGTAACATGTAAATTAAGAAAATGATACATTATTTGTACTTCAAAGCTATTATTACAGTACAATTATCTTGTTTACAAAGAGCTGAAAAACTTGCAAAATACTGAAAAATCTACGTTTCAGTAAAAAATATAGAAGCAAAATTATATAGCAAATACGTAACGGAAAATAATTGTATGAAAATGAGAACAACATACAGCTCACATTACCAAACAACAATTTTCACGCATAGTGTAATAACCAAGCAACAATTACATTGAATGGGCTGAAATAGAATAATGACGTACACATGTATCTACGTCACATGTATTCTACGTCATGGTTTTGAGTCACAAGAATTTCATGACATACGCAGGTACGTCATGGTGCGCAAGGGGTTAATGGCATAGATAGTAAGTAGAATTTAGCGAAGTAGAAAAGAAACATTTATGTTATAATGTACATTTATGTTACAAAGATAGACAATTTTTTAAAATATTGAGAAGTTTTGCAGCACTTGTTTAGTCACCAATTACTTTACAACGAATGCTTCGTATTTATGTTAGATACATGTTTTTATAAATGATGAATTAAGCAATAGGATATTTAAAAGAGATATCGTCCACTTTCTCCTTAAAAATGACATTAAATCGGATATTATTAAACTAGCTCTTTTGTTAACTTGCGATGCTCAAACCCAACCATTCTTGCATTCGGCATTCATTATCATTTCTCCGTGTGGTAGAAGTTTGTTTTTCTCTCCGAAAGTGGGAATAAAGGAGTAGAAAAATTTGTTGTTCAAACTGTAGTTAAATTTTGACGTATAAAAATTCACGATTGTTTATCGAAAGATATACATGTAGGTTTACAAAGAGCCATGGTTATACTTTGCACAATCATCACCAATCCCAGAAATGACTTCCACTGACCTTCAAAAGGACAGTTCCTCGTCAAACATTTCTTATCGCTTGATCTCCTGACTCCTACATACTATTTCACTTGGGATCAGGATGGATTCAACAATCTACAGAGGTCCTCGCACCTGTGCCGTTGTAACGCTTGTTAGTGACTTTAAAGTTTCTACGGTCAATGTAGATTAATTTACGCTTTGGTTTCCGTCTTGTTTCAATAGATGACTGTAGAATTCCAAAACAACTAAAAAACAAACCATCAGCTTCTTAGCAGTTCATTTTTGCAGCATAAAGACGCGTATACGAACAATGGATCAAGGCAAACGAAAAGAAACGAACAAAGTTTTTCACTAAATGTATAAGTATCAACGAACAAAACCGAACCATTTGTTTACCTTTGCCAAGGTTCGCTTACAAAGTAGTACACCAAAGGAAGCTCATAACACTTCGTTAGCTGTCGTTTGCTGTATGTCTATAAGGCATGCAGCTTAGCTTGGAATATTTTTACTTTTACTTGGAAATTTCATTTCGAGCACGAAAATTATTTTCGTTGGACGTTATTGTAATTCATTAGAGCTAGAAAAAATTAATCACCACAACCATTCACTAGATGAAAAGGATTAAACTTTGTACGAGGATTTGGTGTTGTGTCCCTAAATTAACCTTTCATTTTGGTATCTTAATAGAGGTAAATACTCTTTAAGTAATTATAAGTTAAGTTTTTTTAACAGTATGTCTTATTAAACTAAGAGTTTAATTGAAATTTACCTTAAATGTAACAGTTTTGTTTTACAGATCTTTTTTAAGCCTCTGCTTTGATTAAAATGGTAGTGATATAATTTGTAATTGCCTAAATAGTGTAAATGGGATTCGGGAAAAGTGCACAATTTTCCTGAACCTCCAATGCATTGTAAGCGTAACATTGATTAATTGGTCATAACAATTTTGATTTTTTAATAAGAATTTTTTGGAATATTATGTAAATTGGCTGGAGAATTTGGATTTTTTCGTTTGCTGGTGTATTTTATTTCTTCAGATTGACTAATATAAATTTAAATATCAATTTTTGGGATTTAAAAAAAAATTTTTCAGAGAGCAAATTTTTTTTTCATTTTTTATTTCTTTTTCTATTATCCTATCCTTCTCAATATAAGCAGAAATCCAAAGCCCCTGTAACGCGTATAGTTTTGTTCATTCCGTTTACTTCTCCCCTACTTTTCACAGGAAACTGCAATGGAATTTTAAGCTATTTCCCCGAGAAGCGGATAATTCTGTCTACGCGGAGGGAGACAAAACGTTTAGAGTACCGTTCCAAAATATCGACACATTACGTAATAAACCAAGATCATAAGGTAAGTTGGGGTAACTGGGCCCATGGGGTAACTGGGCCATCCTCTCCCAGATTTTTCCTTTACATATCAGGGGGGAATTCCACTGTGTTATGGCAACACTGGTAAGCAGAAGCCAACAAAACAACAGCCCTTTGGTCTCCAGCTTGGTTGAAGAATGTTTTATGGATGCTAATGTTTTTTGTACTTGTCATCACAAAACATCTTTCTACAAGGGGGAATTCAATAATTTTTTATAAGTCTATTTTTATCTCTTAAAAATTGAATGCAGGAATTTTTAGCTCAGATAATATCAAAATAGCCTTCTGTGTAGTGTTTTAACCTATCCTGCATGTTAAAGGTCTGTGGAGGGGTATGACCTAGTTGTCCCATCAGATTTAGTGGTATTAGGCAACTGAACCATACCTTCAGGGAAACTGGATCCAAGTATGGCTCAGTTACCCCACACTGATCCACTTATGCTTATATTAATTACTACTAATCTGACTTGAGTAACTGAACTAATTAAGTTATGTTAATAAGTTGAAATAAAGTCAATCAAGACATTGGCCTTTATAGATAGAATGTTGTTGGAGAAATTTATATTTTTAAAGCTTGTGAGAGTTCAAACAGGTTTTCTTTTTTTTCCTTACAACTCACCCAAGATTTGCGTCATATTTATATAGAAAAAAGACAGGAGTAAAAGAGGTTGGAAGATTTGACTTTACAAAAAAAAATTAAAAAGTAGAAGAAAAACTCCTAAAAAACAGAAAGAGAAGATGACATTGTGAAGAGAAAACTTGAAAGTGTAAAGATAGAGAGAAACAGCAAATTGAAGATGGAATGCGAAGAAAAAAACCAGAAAAAGAAAAGAAAGATTGGATTTAAACAACTGACTTCAGTAGATTTAGAAAACCCATTGTCCTCAACTTCTGGCTTCTGCAAGTTTAAAGAGGTAAAGCCTATAGTGAATTCAGATACTGATGATGATGGCTCAACATGTATGAGCATTTCGGACTGTGAATCAGACAAAGTTGTGCCTGGTATCACTGTTATCAAATGGCTATGTTATTGTATCGTATAATGGTACAAAATACCCTGGAAAAGTTGTATATTTAAATAGAGACCAAGTGAAAATATAAGACATGAAAAGTGCTGTTTTAAACAGACTGGCGATGGGAAGAAGAGGAGGATATTTTGTGGTATGAAGAAGATTTTTTAAGACTGATTAGATCCCCAACCCCACGTACAAAGGTGGAATTTTCAGTGTTCCACGGTTAAAAGATTGTTTATTTCAGCATTTGTGTTCTTTTTCACTTAAGCTTAGTACTGGTTAAGTTATTACAAAAAACATTTTTTTTGCAAGTGACATATTAATTAACCTATTAACTCATTAACTAACTGAGGGCTTGTTAAACTCAAATTAATATTACATTTTTCAATAGAAAAGGTCATTACAGCTACTAACTAAGCTACAAAGTATGTTTGTACGTTTGTAAATGTGTTTATAATCAATTATATTGTGTTTTTTAATCACTTTGTGTGTTATTTTTTCCCTGTGTTCATAACAATCTATCTTGCAACATTGGTAATTGCTTTAAATTATTTTTAAATGGGGGTATAATTTTTTTTCTTTCTAGATATACAAGCATTGGACCTATTTACCCTGTCACAGATTCTGTTGTTGATTATGAAAAATAGACCTGGGTAGTCCAGTTACCCCAATTATCAGGGGAACTGGGCCCACCTGTATTTAAAAATATATACAATATATATATATATATATATATATATATATATATATATATAATATAATATATATATATATATATAATATAATATAATATATATATATATATATATATATATATATATATATATATATATATATATAATAAAAACCAATATCATAGCTTAAACATACTCCCTTAGACTTACTAAAGTACATGTAATGCAAATATTTTTGAAAATTATACATATTAGTATAATTTTAATGTGTTAAAAATATAGTAAATAAAAAAGTTGTAAATCTATGGCCCAGTTACCCCAACTTACCTTAATTGATAACAAACATCATCAGTCATCCAATTAAACAACTCCTCATGCTACTACTATTTTTTGAAAAGTTTTTTATTCTAAATTTATGGAGCGCCTTCAATCTCCTTCTCGTTTGGCCTGGAGCTTGGCGGAAGGATAAAGGTGGGGAAAAGCCTATTTCCCTCAGAGCAGCGGTTTTTTACGGGGGTGGTATGGCAACACGAGGGGAAAAGAGGTGCCTAAGAGTCCAGCTCAAAAAAAAAAAGGTGCCTTTACGAAGATCTTAGAGATGACTAAGCAGCTTAGCCTCAACGGAGATTGATGAAGCCCTGTTGGAACAAGTTCCTTTAGGGCCTTTTCCATTCCCTTTCTTTCTTTATTTTCTTATGGCTGCAGCCGGTAACAGATTTTATTCTTTCCTTTTATTTTTTTTTTTAATAATTGCTTTAAGGTTCTTTTTTTACTTTTTTTTATTCGCTAGCTAAATTTATGGGCCTGAAATTTTATTGTGTCTTAGTATAATTAATGATGAATTAACCTTAGTGTTATTTGTGTCCTACTGTAATTAAGGATGGTTTCATTTTGAGATGTTTGGGAATCAGCTAAACATGGAATATTTTATGTCTATCAATAAATTTTTCATATTAATTTCTTTAATCCCTAGTCATGTCGTTCTTGTCTATCAGCAAATATATCAAGTTTTTTTTCAGATATTTTCCTTTCTAGGTTTTTATTTTTATTTTCAAGTCTCATATTTTATTTTATTGCATTTTATTTTGATTCGTAACCCATAATGGGAGCATCAGGTAGAACCTGCATATTTTGGTTATTGCCTAACAAAACACAACGCATCTAATCTTTAACTAATGATGCCGTGCGTGAAAACTGATGCAATGAATCACTTATTTTTTCATTTTCAAAAAATAGTATTGAAGATATGAGTTTTATAATGTATTATCTCTAAATTAATATTCAAAAAGATATTACATTTAGTTTCCTTATACTTTGTGTTCTACATTTTCTAAAAATTATTGTTACATATTCCTTACTTCTGACATTAATAAATCCTGCACGAAAAACTTTAGCACACTGCTGTTAGTTCTAGTCATCGTTTGTGAGTGTTATATTTTCATTGAGATAAATTATATATTTTTCGCTAACTGTATCTGTCACCAAGGAAATTTGTAAACTTCAATCTGTTTGTTATAATAATTCCGTACATAGGGATAAAATGACTATGAAAGTAAGTCTCCTAATTTTATACTCTTCCTTAATAAGCCTGAACAGCATGTAATTTTCTTTAATCACGAAAATATAGGAAAACAAATTGTTGACAAAGAACAAAAATCTGTATGAAATTTTAGTTCATCTTTATTATTTCCGTCTCCGTAAAGGCAGTGACGTCGTAGAACAGAAATTAACCATTATTCCGCTCCCAATGGAATAAAAAAGGAGCTTTCCAAAGGGTATGATGGCCACATTCGTGTCCGAGAGACCTCAAGGCTCGGGCACTCTCAGCTTTGCTACGTAAATAAAAATCCTGGACCGCAGGGGGCAGTAGATGTTCCGACGCATCCACGATCCCGCCATGCAAGGAGATCACGTTTTCAGCTCCATAGCGGCCACATATTGTGCTAGAGATACCGTTCAAAGTGTTTCTCAAAGCTCTCTTAGGACCGGAGGATTTCGTCCAGACAAATTTGTCCCTAAAGGTTTTATTATTATTACTAGCTGAAAACCCGCACTTCGCTACGGAGTACATTCAAATTAAATACAATAGTCAATGTATGCAATTAATGCCAATATATATATATATATATATATATATAATACGCACGACGATCAATGTATAGAATTATACATAATATCTTTTATTGTATTTTAATATCTTTTTGGATAATGTCCAATCGTCTGCCGTATTAGCAAGAAAAAAAAGTTTTTTTTTTGTCTATTTAGTTGTTATGCACGTGACGATAAATTTATTTAAAGTACCAGAAAAAGAAATCACGTGATCAGCATTTAATAAATTAAATACTGAAAATTAATCTTTAAAAACTCACCAAAAATCAGAAAATGGAGGTAAAGATTCGAAAAAGATCTCATTTTAAAGGAACTTTTATGATTTTTCCGGTGATATAAATTTTATAACCCTCAAATTATTATTTAAATGCAAACTTAAAAAAAGTTCCAAAAACAGCTTAAAAATTTAATTTAAAATATTCTAAGAAGAATTTTTCAAAAATCTTTCTTAGTGCACCCCTACACTATAAGAAAAATCGCCATGAAAAATTTCAGCCCTTTAGGTCCAGCGGTTTGGTCTGTGCGTTGTATGTCAGTCAGTCAGTCAGTCAGTTACGGAACTGTTGTATATATATATTTATATATATATATATATATATATATATATATATATATATATATATACACTCATGGACAAAAAAATTAGCGCACCAAGAAATAATTGCGGGATCGTAACGAAACTTGCAATGAAGGTACATGTCGGGGAGATATGCAAATGATTAGAAATGCAGCGTGATTGCGCATTACGTATAGTCGGTAGAGGGCGTTGAACATCGTACTCTGTGGAGTATAAAACAGGTAACCAAAGCTTGTTTGAGTGTGCTGAATCATTTACAAAGGAAGAGCTGAGATAGACATGCCATTACGCCGTGTTCGAAGACAATATAAGCAGTTGTCGCAGTTTGAGAGGGGGAGAATCGTCGGGATGATGGAAGCTGGGTGGTCAGCTAGGCGAGTAGCTCGTCAATTAGGCCGCTCTGCTTGTGTTGTGAGGAGGTGTTGGGACCAGTGGACCCGAGAGATCTCATGTACACGAAGACCAGGCTCAGGACGCCCTCGACAGACCAGTCGTCGAGAAGACCGCCACATCGTAAGAAATGCATGCGTACAGCCAACTGCTTCATCGGTCGCCATCCAGGCACAGGTAGCACCTTCACTAGGGGCCTCTGTGTCTTCTCGAACCATAGGAAGGCGCCTGGCTGAAGGACAGTTGGTATCGCGGCGCCCATTACGTGTGCTGCCCTTGACGCCCACCCATCGACGCCTCCGTTTGGAGTTTTGCCGCGCACGAGGAAACTGGACTGCAGCGGAATGGAACCAGGTCGTCTTTAGCGACGAATCCAGATTCAATCTCGGCAGTGATGACAATCGTGTTCGTGTGTGGAGAGCCCGTGGTGAACGCTTCAATCCTGCCTTTGCTGTAAAGCGACACATCGCTCCCACAGCTGGTGTGATGGTATGGGGTGCCATTGCCTACAATACACGGTCACCCCTAGTATTGTTCCGTGGCACCATGACAGCCCAGCGGTATGTTCATGAAATCCTGCAACCACATCGGCTCCCAGGAGCCATTTTTCAACAAGACAATACTCGGCCTCATACGGCAAATGTGTCACAAGACTGTCTCCGCACTGTTACTACCCTTCCTTGGCCTGCCCGATCCCCAGATTTGTCTCCAATCGAGCATATCTGGGATCATTTGGGATGACGAGTTGGGCATCCCACGAGTTTGAATGAACTAGAGGCAAGGTTACAGCAAATACGGAACGAAATGTCTCAAGACATCATACAGAACTTGTATGACTCAATGCCCGATCGTATCGCATCATGCATTCGCGCTAGGGGGGTCCAACGGAGTATTAACTCCTCCGTTCTTTTGCCTTTTTCTCTGAAATAAATTATCCTTTTTCTTTGATTTTCTTATCATTTACTTATATCAAAGTAGTCACTACGTATGTAAAATTTCGTTTCATTTTGACGACTCCTTCTTGGTGAGCTAATTTTTTTGACCATGAGTGTATATATATATATATATATATATATATAAATTATTAAAGCGGAGGCACTTGTCGTTAAACATTCGCATATACTACGCCGCAGTTTACTGTCTATTTTATTGTGGAGTCACCATATAGGTGGACTAGCATTACCCCCTATGAAGGGACGGCACATAGGGGGGCATATTTTGTGGCGCGACGCTGGGATTCGATCTGAGCACCCCCAGAACCGAAAACCAGCGCGCTGTACCACAGGGCCGCCACAGGTCCTGTCCCTGAAGTAAACCTCTGGAACGCCGGCCCCAAATTAACCGTAAAGGCGATGACGTCATAAATCAGAAAGTAGCAATTTTTCAGCCCAATCTGACAAAAATACAGAGGTATCGAGAGGGTCCGACGTGCCCCTTGCGTGTGCGTTGGACACTCTCTAATTTGCCCCGGAAGTAAAATTCCGGAGAGCAGGGAACTATCGGAGCTCTACGCGTCCGAGCAGATTTAAATTTTTCTCATCCTAATCAAATCACAAATAATGCGGTTTGAATTTTTTTTTTCTTTTTCTAGAGAAAATATTTTAATATGTCATAAATTTACACTTCATGCAAAATATTAGGTTCGTTAAAAATAAATAAAGGCAAATTTTTCTCATAATGAATATTTCAGGTGTCGCGTATTGAAACTAAAAACTTTAAGGCTACTAGTAGGTATCCGTCAAAACGTCGCCTAATAGTAAATGAATATACTAACTCAAATTATACCCAACACATCGTTTCCAAATGTTGAAAATTATAATAATGCGCAGAAACAAACTAATTTGTTTAAGCGGGCTCGTGATTAGTGAGTATCTAAAGCCAGATTTAAAACTGTCACCGAGCATGCTCAGAAAGCAATTTTTTTTAAAATTGTGAATGATCGCTCATTAAACAGTTTGAAATAAACAATTTCCATCAGGTTTAATCTTGTATTTCACAAACATGATTATCATAAAAATGAAATTGGCAGAGAGAGATCTAGAAAGACTCCTTGGAATAAACGTGTTTATCCTTAAAACATGTCACTGAGCATGCGCAGAAACAGCGAGTTTCCAAAGCCAGATTTAAACTTGCCACTGAGCATGCGCAGAAATCAATTTTTAATTGAAAATTATGGCTCACTAATAGAAATTTCGGTTATACAAACCAAATTTGACAAATCTACAGATTGCAATTTTTCGTTTAAGACCAAAATGAAGTAAATTGAAGCAGTAGTTTTCTCTCACGGGTTGCCCAAAAAGTCGGCTTAGCAACTTAAATATATAGATTTCAAAATATTATTGGTTGTTTGGAGGTCGAAGTTAAAAGGGTGATAAAAATATTAGAACCCCTACTCTTATATTCAACAACAGACTTAGAATTCTGAATGCAAGGTTAGCAAGAGCAGAAAACGTGACGTCTGAAAAATTCATTACAACAAAAACTCATGTTTTTAATATACCTGATATTTTGCATTAAGTGTAAATTTATGACATCTATATATTTAAGTTTCTAGGCCGACTTTTTGGGCAGTCCGTGAGAGAAAACTACAGCATAAATTTACTTCATTTTGGTCTGAAACGAAAGATTGCAATCTGTAGATTTGTCAAATTTGGCTTTTGTAACTGCAATTTCTATTAAATAGCGATAATTTACAATTAAAAATTTTCTGCGCATGCTCAGTGACATGTTTTAATGATAAACACGTTTATTCCGACGAGTCTCTCTAGCCCTCTCTCTGTCACTTTTATTTTATGGTAATTATGTTTGTGAAATATAAGATTAAACCTGATGGAAATTGCTATTTCGCGCTGTTTCATTAGCGATAATTTGCAATTTAATAATTGCTTTCTGCGCATGGTCAGTGGTATATTTTTAAATCTAGCTTTAGATATTCACTAAGCACGAGGCCGCTTGAGCACATTAATTTGTTTCTGCGCATTATTCTGATTTTCCACATTTGGCCATGATGTGTTGAGTATAATTTGTGGATTAGTACATTTATTTACTATCTCGTCGTCATGTTTTGATGGGTACCAACTACTATTTAAATATTTTCTCTATAAAAAGAAATAATAATTATTCAAGCCAAATTATTCCGTTATAATTGTGATTTGATGCGCAAAAGTCACACTTTGGTGAAACAGATCAATTTAAATCCGAGAACTGAAACAAGCATAGCATTTTACTGAACAGTTCTTATTATTACAGTCTATACATTTCAAACATCCTCTTACCCTATTTTGCCATTGGACTCCTTCTGCGAGTGCCTATACGCATACGTACATAAATCGATCTTCACTGTTATTAAGCCCAATAGTTTTCATGAAGATAAAAATGGGCTTAAAGTTTCTTTTGGCAATCGTTGCAGAGGAATATTTCATGCGCCGATTCATTTTTGAAACACCTCACCTAAATTTTCTTCTCTTTTAAATACAGTCGGACCTCTATTTAACGAAGTCACTAAATCCCGAAAAAAAGTTCGTTATATGAAAATTCGTTAGAGATTCACCTTTCAAAATACATTAAACTACACAAAACAGATTTTAAATACATAAAAACTAAATATTATTAATAAGAGTAATTGGTCACACCTTTATTTTGTAAATTAATGTCTATTTGTTTTATATATCTTACCCATCAAATAGAAATCTGCAACGAAAACAAGAATAAAACAAAACATTTTCCGGGAATACACTGCTTTATAATTAAAAAAATTATATCAAAATTAATGAATTTTATTGACATTATCCCATTTAGTATAACAAGTAATTTTAAGCATACATTACCCCATACGTCCTTAAATTTAATTGCTGATAAAGTCTGTTAATTTTTTCCGAGTTTTTTGTTTGAAAAAGTGTTTTCTCTCATAATACATTTCTCATCTTTGCAATGCACCAAAATCACCTTCAGGCGTATTTTCTTCAAACTGTAACCCGCGTCGGAACGTGTTAAAAGAAAGTTAATATGTTAAATGTGTTAAAAGAAAGAATAAGTTTGAAATGTTCAGAAATATTTTGAGAAATATGGAGAAAAAAAATATTGGATCACAAGAACAAGTTCGTTAAATAGAGAATGCACTTCGCTATTTGGAGGTTATTTTACGAAGAAATTCACAAAATGTTCTTGGTTCCTAGGAAAAGTTCGCAAAATAGAGAAATTCGCAAAATAGAGGTTCGTTAAATAGAGGTCCGACTGTAAATATGTTTTTCTGAAATACATTACTTCCCAAAAAATTCGATACGCGATATGCATTAATGGGAAATTGCATTGATCTATTAATGAATGTAGAATGTTTAGTCGTTTTCAACCATTTTTCACCCTTTTGGTGAATAACTTCTCTTATGCTAAAACTGTTTCATTAAACATTCCTCTGAATCTAAAAACAAAATATCCCTACATATTTTTTTATTTAAAGTTTAAAATTTAGTAAAAGAAGAGAAAAGTATTGTTTTACGACACAGACATATTGATTAAAAGTCCTATACAGTTGCTTTTCATGCAACATATATTGCAATGGAGACAGATTACGAAATTGATCTTTTTAAATGCATTTTTCCATGCATTATTTTTTTTAAGTTAAACAATCCTATTTTTAAAATAATTTAAAATGTGCTGTAGTTTTTCAAGTATATATATAAATGCATATATCTGCGGGCATATCCAAGACTTCCGAGTTTAATTTTCCTTAAATAGTCATTGCCCTACCCTACGTGAAGGCAAAATTTAGCAAATGTACCATAAAATGTGTAATTTTTCTTGTTTACTGATAGCAGGCAATAATTAAATAATAACTTACTAATAATAACAAAAATAAATATTTCACCAAAAATAATTAGTTAATATAATAATAATAATAGATAGTATAATAATAACTAGCTTGTCACTTATAAAATTAAATGATAAACAATGCAAAGAAAAAAAGCAGTTGTTTTTTACCATAATTAAAATTAAAAGCTGAAATTACTTTAAGTTCATGGCCGTTTTGAAGTGTTTATATCTATATAGTTGCCTTTTTCACGTAAATTTGGCATATATAGGGATATTTTAACAGGGACATTTCAGTACTTTTTAATAACTATTTCATTTCTTGTCTTCATTAATAATTATGTCGCAGAACAAATTCACTGAGTTAAAATTGTCATCGAATCAATTTAGCAATTTTTGATGCTTATCATCATTAGGATGCTAAAAAATAGACAGTGGCATTTTTACCGATAAAATTTCTCGTTCATAATAATCTAAAAACTCAGGGTTAGATTTGTCTTGATTTTCGGATAATGATTATTTCATTAATTTAATTAAGAGTACCATAATATTGTCCTTTAACAGTGACTTATTTAAATATTCATTTAAAATAATTTAAGCAATTTACGAACGTATATTCAATTATGTAAAGAGATTATTGTAACATTTTTATTTGAAATTTCTTTCTTCTTATATCATTCACTAATAAACAAAATTTCTTTTCCACGAACTCATTTCCGAAATGATTGCTTATTACGGTTAGATTTTTAATTTATTTTTCCCTAGATGAACGTTGCTTGCATGTATTACGGGTTTTTTTATTAAATATTTCCAACACAAATTCTGGCAGTAATTTTTTCTACCATTGTGATGTTTACAAAATTTTCAATCATGTAATCAGATAAATAAGGCAACAGCGTTACTGCTGATTGCAATCTTTGAACTCATTAATGGGATAGAAGAACAAAAAAAGTTCCCCGCGGAGAAAAAAGATTGAGCTTGACTTTCTCCAATTCGTTATTGTATTCTTCACTAATTACTAAATTTAATAGCCTTGTCTCTAAATTAGTTCCATAAACTTTTTAAGAGTTCCTCGGAAAACGAATTTTCTATAATTTTTCTGTGTTACAGAAAACTGTAAAGAATTTAATATCTTTTTATATACAGTTTTCGTACGGGCAATTTTTTTCTCACTAAATTTACTTCTTCGTTAATGAAATTGTAATCATCAATCATAATTATTTTATTAAAGCTAAATATTTTACTCCATGATGTATACTTCTAGAAAAATTATACATTTTTATATAAAATGACGTTATTAAAGTTTTTATGAAGTTGTTAAATGTGTATAGCATTAGATTTACTATTATTCATATTTCTTTTTTTATAGCTTGACATGTAACTCTTTTAATTTTCAACGTCATGAAAAACAAGGAATTAAAAGAAGTTTTGTTAAATTATTTCCTTTTATCACAGATATAATCCATCGGTACCATAGCAACACCATTCTCTTAGTATCTATTTAAACTGGGATTAAAGTATCATTGTAATATGGGGGGGGGGAATGTTAATGTATTCTTAAACACTTAAAATACAACCAAGCCTATCCAAACGCGCTGCACTTATAGCAAACGTGCATAGCTTAAATCTTTTCAGGGAAGAAAATACATTCCTTATAACTGCCTGTATAATTGTTTAAGTTTCAAATCAACATCAACCCCTGTTTTCTTAAAGCTATTCCTTCTGTTATATTCTTGCATTTATTTTCTCAAGTTTAGTACCCATGATGCTGTTGGCATGCTATGAAACACTAATATACGTTAAAAATCTTTAAAATATCTCTATCCATACCAAACATTGTATAGCGTAATTATTTTCACAGCATGAAAAATTATGATTGGAACTCCCTGGTCAGTTTCTTCCTTTTAAGTTTCAAATCAACATAAATCCTCCCTTTCTGATGGTGTTTTCGTCGATAATATTCTCTCAGTTATTTTCTCAATTTTAGTCCCTCCACTGCTGTGGCATTAGAACACTTCGAACTGTCTCTTTCGATTCCAAATATGTATAATGTAATTATTTTCCCAGTTGAAAAACCTTTAATTGGATCTCTATAATTAGTTTCCTGTTTTAAAGAGTCTAATCAATAAAATGTTTCCTTTGATAGATTTTTCTTATTTAAGGGTACAAAGGACCTTGAAACTCGTTTTTGAAATTTTCAATGTTTTACTCAATATTCCACATGAGTATAATTAATATTATTTCTTAATGAACTGAATTCACTTGGAATTCACAAATAAGTATTTTGAGGAGGAATAAGATTTGCTTTTCAAAAAATTCTTCAAAAATGTAAGTTTTTCAAAATTCTCCATGAGCATTCATTTTTTTTCTGATGTCTTCCAAATTTCTCAGAATTGTTAATGGAAGCGTTTGTCATAAATCTGTGCATAGTTCTCTCAAATCTCAAATATTTTTCAAATTTATAGACCATTAAATAAAGTAAAAATATGCAAAAACATAAAAAATTACAGGAAGAATAAGTAAAAAAGGTTATTTGAGACTTTAAATTTGTACCTGAACAAAATCAGTGCATAATTATGTTTATAATCATATCGTAAACTTATCTTTAAAAATTTAGGCTTTTTAAATGATATATAATGCGCATGGAGCAATTTGAATAATGTTAGGATTTTTTAAGAAGATTTTGAAAATCAGGCTCTATTCTACCAAAAAGTCTTGTTTAAAATTCTATGGGTCTTCAATGTAATAAAAAAGAATATTATGTATTCTCATTCTGTATATAGTCATAAAAATTTAGAATAAAATAAATTGAGGTTGAAGGTCCTTTGTCCCCTTCATATTCACCTCTCTCTCTCTCTTTATATATATATATATATATATAGATAGATAGATAGATAGATAGATTTTAATTCCAGTTGTTCGAATGCTGTCATGCTTTGTGACGTAAGCAGAAGATATATATGTTTCTAACAAAGCATAAATTCCGAGTATACTATACTTTCTCTTTCTTCAGTTTTATTTTCAATTTAAAGGCTTGGTTGAAATTTATATTTAACATATTTTTTGCATTTTGTAGGTATAACAAATTGAAATCAAGGATTTTTTTTCTCAAAACATGGGTTCTGATTAAGTGAGAGAACTTCAAAGAAATTTTTTTCTTTTGTTTTTCGTAGAAACTAATCACTGTTTCATCGTATCTTTAATCTTACTTTTTCGCTACTTCACTTTTAATCTTTATAAAAAGTAGTTGAGATTGTGAGATAAAAATAGTTTCACGAAATCAACTGTTTATAGTATCAGATAAAAATATAAATTTCATGTTCAACAAATAAAAATGAGTTTGGGAAGGAGCTCATCCGTTTACTTGCTTAAGAATTTGACGTCTCTGTGTGAAGAAGCTTTCCTTTATTTTCAGATGAAAACTTTGAGAAGAATGGCTCATGTGTGCAGTTACAAAATTAATTCAAAATGATATAGACAGTATGGTGCGAGGGTCAGTTCATCTGCCTGGAGAAAAAAAAATCTTACTTGTTTGATTCTCGGATTTAGCTAAGTATTTTTTCAGTTGAAATAATAAAAAAGCTTGAATGCTTGTGGTTAATCAATAATCTTTTTTTGTAAAACTAGCCGCTGCGCGACCAGCATGGTCGCTTTTAGATTTATATTTTCTTTTGCAAAACAACTCAATTGAAAGTAACATATGTAAGGAATGTTACCATTACCTGTCATCATAAATATACGTTGTTAAGGGGTAGTGAAAACTCAGACAAAAAATTTATAATCATTGATAAATTCACTATAAGGCTGATTCTAAAACATCATGATTAAAAAATGTGAATTTCCATTACTTCAGAACAGAGTTAAAGATAAGTCTGAGAAACCCAACACCAATGATTTTAAAAATTATATCTCTCACTGTATGTACTATTTTTCAAAACTAAGATATCTACACTATCATTTAAGAAATTGTTGGGGAAAATTTTCACTTATAAAATGGAGAGAAAATTCAGCAAATACTAAAATATAGTATAGATTACATTTCTCTCTGTATGTATTATTGTTCGCAATTCAGATATCTCCACTTAATCATATTAAATGAATAAATTAAAATTATTTCGTGTATAAATTAAAATTAGTCATGAGTAAAATGCAGCAATTAAATTGTACCAAATTACGTGCTATCGTCGAGCCACACGCGGACAGCCGCTAATGTTTACATCCGGTAGTTGCAGCCGTTGCCATTCGGATTGTAGAAATATCGTCGATTTTTGTGCCGCAAACCTACGCGTTTTATATATATAGATACCAAGGGACATTCATAAAAGCTCAGAACAGAGAAGTCTCAAATAAAAGCTTCTATAAGATTGGCTATAAATAACAACTTCCTACAATAACTTAAGTAGTTCTAATTTAAAAATTACACATATTAGAACGATTTTGGTGCAGTATTTTTAAGGTTTAAAAACATTTTTAATCCTAAATGCTCAAATCTAGCTCTATATAAGTCCAACCTATAGATTGATTTTTGGGAGGAAAATAGGGATTTATGCGTAGATTTTTGGAAATTAAAAGCTGAAATTACTTTAAATGCATGACCATTTTGAAGAGCTTATATCTGTATATTTGCCTTTTTCACGCAAATTTGGCATGTATAAGGATATTTTAACAATGACTCTATACATGCCAAAATGTTATTTGACAAAATGTTAAATGACATTTTAGAACTTTTTAGTAAATGTTTGATTCCTTACCTTCATTAATAATTATGTCGCAGAACAAATTTACTGAGATAAAATTGTCATCGAATCAATTTAGCAAATTTTGATACTTACCATTATTTTGTTGATATTTTGCCCCCTGGACTCGAAAATACCAGACCAGGTCCACGACGCTCTGTCGTGTGAGCAAAAGGGGGGGGCAGCAGTGATATTTTAAATGCCTCTACTGTTACTTCATTCTGCCTTCTACCGATTTCTATTGCCTGTCCGTTGAATTAAGCTAGAGTCTGCAAAGGGCTTACTTTAATACATTAAAGGAACAAGAGTCTAATCGGGATACATTAAGAGTCTATATATGAGTCTGATAAAAGATATGGAATAATGTCTGCCTGTTTTGTCATTTTTAAAATTTAAAGTAGGTCGTGACTTTTAATGTTTAATTGAATGCAAAATTTGTGGCGACGTGACTAAACTCTCCTCTAAACACCTGGCAGTTTTCTCGGAATCGCCAGTCTATTGTGTTTGAACGGTACTTTGTCATTTAGCCGCTCCTTTGGAATCTTCCGGTTGAATGCGTTTTACCAGTTATTCCCCCCTTTAGCAGGATGATTCTCATCAAGCCGCTAATGGTTCGCATACCACCTATTCCTTAAAGGCGGCCACTCACGGAGACTTCTGTCATCTAGGGCGCCAAGAGTTTTGGCCCCCCTCGGACGCCTGGCGTTGGCCACTCCCCACTTGGCGTCCGAGGCGCCGGATTTTGGATTCTCGTCCACCTTCCGTCGTTCACTCGTGATGCCCAATTTAGCTCAGTTCATGTAGATCTGTTGTGCTGCAATCATGCTCACCATATATGCTCTCTCGGAAAAAATTAGCGGCAATTTTTGTCGTTTTATAATCCCCTCAATATCGTAATCGTTTTCCTCCTTTAATTTGTTTATAAGAGCACAATTATTTCGTAACTTTAAATATACGTTATGATCGTGAAATAGTGTAAAGTATCGAATTCAGAGGCCCAAACTTACTCATAAACATGTTTTTGATATTTGTAGTAAGTTTCTTAAAATTTTCTAATATTTTTCAATCCAGTTTAAATGGTTATTTATTTGCCGATATAAATTCAAGTATCCATACTCTTTGCTTTAAGTATACACACAATAAATCATATTAAAGTTAAAAAAAACTAAAAAAACATAGATTCTTTAAATTCAGTTTGAATTCGGTCGTAAGGATCTATGTTGAATTATTTAGCGCTCTCCTTAAATTTCAAGTAAGTGATATTAAAGTAATAGTGCGATTTAGGCATAAACATTTTCTCCCCTCCACAAAGAAAAAAAATTGTCTGTGATTTTCTTCTAAATTAGATGCCCCGATTTTATAAACCACTTTTAGTGGTTTTACTCTAACCTTTAAGTTACTCTCTTTCCTTTAAGTTTTAAAGCGCAGTTATTTTGTTAATTTATGTATGTGATTTTGAAATATGTTGTGAAAAGTATCGAATTCAGACACTTGAAACTGCTCATTAATGTGTCTCCAATATCTGTAAAGAAATACTTTTAAGATACCTAAACCATTTGTAAAGCCAATTGAAAGGTTATTAGTTTTTCGATATTTCTTAAATTATACCTATTCTTGTTTTTATGTAAGATACAAAAAATAATATACCCCAGTTTTATAAACCACTAAAAATAGTTTTACTCTTTTGGTAGGAAGTTTGAGCTTATTTTGAAATTTTAAGAGTGGGTTCAAAATCTTCAAAAAAGGCCCATTTTTATTTTCTTAATATTGTGGAATAAAAATATAAAACCTGAAACTCCTCGCTAGGTGTGTCTATAAAACTTTGCACAGGTTTCCATTGTTTTTTTTTAGAGTTAAAATTCTGAAAACGTTTTCCCTGAAGCAAAAGTTACATCAAAATATTAATTTTTAATTTTTTCGATTAAAAATTTATTCAACAAAATTTTTATAAATCCTTAAGATAACTTATCTGGTAACCTTCCCCGTGCACTAAAGGGAAAAAAGCATGTAAATAGTGCCGGTTTGGAAAATTTATTAGCGGTATCAAAATTTTATTATTTAAAAACAAAATGTTAAATATTTCAAGAATTTAACATATCCACAATATATATAAAGACATTCAATGAGAAATATGTATGTAAAAGAAATATGCAAGTAGAGAAATACTCAAGGAAAAAAAATCCTTACAGAATGAAGTAAATTAAAAGATTAATTTTTTTTTGACCCGAACTCCCCTTAGATAAATTTTGAAAGTACTATATTTTTTTCTAGCTAAGCCGTTTACTTCTGAACAAGTTAATTTGTAAATGTTAACTTAGTATCAGTTCCGAAATATATATTATATCATCATGCGAGCTTCACTCGCATCATTTTAATTTGACGCATTTGCGGTGTGTTGACGCCTCGTTTTTACTGTAATCTTCGCGCCGTTGTCAAGGTTAAAATTTGTCCGTAGCAACGGAGTTAGTTGGCTTCAAGAACTGGATGCAACTGGTCGCCAGTTCGTATATCTTCATTTCGGAAGAATTAAATAAAATAAATTTCGTTTGTTTGAAAAGCCTCTGAGTAATTAAAATTTCATTTCAATTCGAACCTACAGTCCACTCATAAGGATTCAACACGGTGTTCGGAGTACAAAACTCATTGTTATTGTCTTGGCTATAAATATACCGTAGAGTAGGAGTCTTCAACCTTTCACGCTCGAGGGGCACATCAGTAAATTCGTAAAGTTCCTCGAGCCACACATCTGTGAAATAAGTATTACAGGCAGAAGAAAAATATATTATTTGCAAACGAGCTTCAGCCTTTGAGATGAAAGTTTGATTTCCTTTTTATAGCAGGATGATGAAGGATTAATTCCTTCAAAACTCGTCACTAAAGTTTTGTGTGTAAGGTCTGTTTTAAAAAGTATTTTGTACCTTTATAACTATTATGAAGAAAAAGATTTTATTTATTATTTTCTACAAACAACAAAAATTATTATTAGAATAATATTATTAGAATAATCTTCCGAATTAACCTTCCATATGCACGGTAGGTTTATATACAGTTCAATAAACTGAACTAAAAATTCGGGACTAAAAAATAATTTTTCAACTTCCATTTTGTTCGAAAACAAGCGGTAAACTGATAGAAACTAAATCCGGCTAACCTTCAGGCGTCTAGCATCTGGCGTCCAGGACCCCACTCACGGAGACTTTTGGCGCCAAGAATTCGATCTGAACTGAGACTCCAGACGTTTGGCATCTGGCGTCTCACCCCAACACCCCATTGAGGGAGACGTTTGGCGTCCGAGATGCCAAAAGTCCGACGTCCCAGACGCCAGAAGTCTACGTGAGTGGCCGGCTTGATGACCAGATGTCGTTAAGCAACGTGGGAGGTCTTTTTTTATATCTGCCTGGAAGGTGCTGAATAGGAGTCCAGACTGTTCGAGAAACTTTCGGAAGGTGCATAAAAGGGAGTCGCGTGCAAGCGGTGACAGAGGTTTTTTCAGCACGAGAGAGCGACTGACTGTCATGAAGGAGAAGAACCAAGGGCTACCGACGAGTGGAAATGTCAACGAAACTTGTTCTTTTCTATCCTTTTCAGACCCGAGGTTATAATAACACCTTAAATATCCTTTCATGGCTTTTACTCTCATACATTGACATCAAAGATCACAAAAAAAACATTTTTCTTAAATTGACAATTTAGGAGGCTAGTAATTTAAGGTCCACATGTGTGGACCTCAGGTCTCAACGGAGTAAAACAGAGGAAAATTTCTAAATGATTAAAACACTCAAAATTGGTTAAAAATGACTTAAAATTCAAATTTTAAGTGGTAAAATGCAATGATAACTGTCTTAATGAATATTAATAACAATTTACAAAAAAAATTTAATTTTTTATTTTTGAGTGATTTTAAAATTTAAATTTTTTAAACATTTTTTAGAGAATGATACTTTTCAAAGCAAATATTCCTTACTACACACAAATACATGTTACATTTTATGCATACTACTCTAGTCCTTGAGTTGCATCCTGATAATCGGCATTTGGAAGCATTTTTATCATCCATAAATCTTGGCAAATATCCTACTCCATCTAGGCGCACTTCCTTCGTAGGTTGGTTCACTGCAGCTCTGTGTTTCACTGGCATGTTTTCATCATCATTTATCGTACACAAATATTTTCTCTTTTTTTTGTTAGTTTTGCTTCCTTCGTATTTTAGGATACCAAAGGCAACTGTCATACTGTATTCCAATAGTGACATATATTGCTTGATACCATTTACAATTTGAAATCTCCTGTATTGAATCCAGCAGTTGGATATAGCAAGATCTATAAAATGGCTAAATACATGCACGGGCCACTTCTTAGTTTTAACAGTGCATCTGTAATAGGCCAAATATCGGTCACATAAATCTGTACTACCCATACATTCATTGTAAGAGTGCACAATTGCGGGTTGTGGTATGCTGGTCTTTCTCTTTTCTTCTTTTGACCACCTATTGCAGTTAGAAATAGGTTCACTTCCAACACATGGAGATAATAAAAAGGCAGATCTATTATCCTTCCATTTTATAATGCACATATTTTTATCATCCCGGACAAGTTCATCCCATTCACCCCTTTGCATCGTTGTATCACTTTTCAACTTTTCTTTGGCTGTTCCTATTCTGTTACATTGTACAGTTTCTGTAATAAATATATTATTTTGGAGGAGATATTCTGCACATGCTATTCCCGTAAAAAATCTATCTGTATATATAACGTGATTTGAATTCTTAGGAATGCTTTCAGCAAGGCGTTTTACAATACCACCACCTAAACCCAAAGTCTTTAAATCTTTCGGGGGAACACATCCTTTTCCATCATAAATGGTAAAATCCAAGACCAAACCATCCCTGGCTAACAGGACAACATTTTTCAGTCCAACATGGTTTGGTTTTCCTGGAACATACTGTTTGAATATGCAGTGTCCTTTAAATGGAATCATTTGTTCGTCCAATGAGATATGCTTTGGACGGGGTAAATTTAAGCATTTTTCACGAATTGGCTTCAAAAAGGGACGTACTTTCAACAGCTTATCATTATTGGTTCTTTCTTCTTCATTGTTTGCAAAGTGCAAATAATTTCACATTTCAAAAAGCCGATCCCTTGACATTGTTTGCTGGAAATATTTAATTGCTAAGTCACGAGACTAATACATTTTTGCTTGGGGAAATTTTAATCATCCCATTAAAACATGCAATCCAGCTACTTGCATTATTTCGTTTGTTGTAGTTTTGACTGACTTGTTGATCCTTTTTTGGACTGAGTACAAATTAGTTTGAGCTGCCGTTTCTTCAAAAAACTTGATATTTAAATATTCGAAAAATGCATCAAGAGGAGATGGTGGTTCAGACCCATACTCTGGATCGTCTTCATTTAAGCCAGGACCCTTTTGAAACATTCTATAAAAAAGGTGAAAGTAAATGAAGGTTTCATTTTTTATTGTAAAATTATGAAACAGCATTTAAATAAAAATATCTTTATTCACTCATTTTTTTTCCTCAGATTTGTTTTATAAACTTACCTCTCAGATTTCCAAAAATGTTTCCTTTCATTTGTTTTTTGAACAGGTGCAGACACTGCTGCTCGTTGAAGGTTGATTTCTTACATCCTCTTCATCACTAATTGATAATGAGTCAGAATTATCTTCTTTACCACAAGGCCATCCATCATCACTCTCATCTGATATATCACATAAATCGCTTTGCTCTAATAACTTTAAAATTTCCTATTGGGTTAAACACTCTAAAAAATTAAATAAACTCCTAATAATAAAATACTCAACATAAACATTCTAATTAGATTTAATTTTTTACTATCATGCAAGATAATGCAATAATTGCAACTGAAAAACTGTCACTTTCTATTGATGAAGAAAAAAATGCTCTACTATATTATCTTGTTAAATTTAAAAAAATACATACTAATAATTATCTCAAAAATAAATTAAAGTTATAGAAAATATATTTGTAAAGAAATGGTAGTAAATTATGATATAATTGCGAAATCTACTATTATTACTAAGTAGGTTTAATTATTTCCATGATCACAAAAGATTATTCGATAAATGCAACATAGAAACTGAAAATTTCTAATCAAAAAGGAAAAAAAAATCACTATAATTCTTGTTAAATATGAAAAAAATATATTTGAAAGCTCATAATTGTTCCACGAATAAATTAAAGTTATATAAAATAAATAAAAAAAGAAACAATGGGAAATTATGGTAAAATTAATGGACTTCGCTATTACTGCTTTTCACTCCGTTGGGAACTGAGGTCCACGTGTGTGGACCTGTACATAAATCATTACACTTTTCATAAATATCACACAATTGAAAGTTTAATGGCTTTAAATAAGTTCATAATCTATAATGCTACAAATTTTTATTGCGGAAAGTGTCTATTTAATTTTAATAATTATGAAAAGTACTTACTCTTTCGGCCACTCTGTCTTGACGCCATTTTGCAAAATCAGATGAAGCAACAATTCATCTAATGTATAAATCGAGTTCAGTTCTGCCATCTATTGGTATGTCTTTAAAGCAAAAACATTAATATTTTAAGAAATGCTGTAAAATTCTCAAAATATTAAACGGTGTAGATTTTATGAGGCAAAGAAGTGAGGTCCACGTACGTGGACCTCAGGACTGAAGAGGCTATGGAAGAAGGTTTGATTTCGAACGCCTGGATGAGCCAGTTTTATGCTACATGTAACAGAATTTGTAAATATTCTGTAAATATTTTATATCAACGAAAAAATAATAAATGAGCTTCACTCGAATATTGTCCTCTCTCGACTACAGCAGGATCGCTGTGAAGCTATGACAACACACATTATATTTTTACAGGCTCAGTAGGTAAAGTGATGGTTTTCTTCTTTAAACAAAGGAGTTAAATTATTGTTATACTGGTAAAAAATAAAATTAACTTTAGCTAATTCTTTACTTTTCTTAAATTTAACTATCCGTTATAAAGTTTATTTAGTATTAATCACGAATCCTTAACTGAAACATTCTTTGTATACTTTAACTGAAATCAGCCAGTTTTTCGTCCCAGTTTCGTTTTACTCGTCATTGTTGTATAATTAAATTCACCCTTCATTCAGACTATTTTACCATCTCTCTCCTGCCAATGCATTTTTGCATAGAATTACAATCTTTACAGAATCTTATATAAAAATCCGTGACAGTTATTTTAACAAAACAGTAAATACACTATTCACAGAAACGAAATTGAGAAAAAAATTAAATTAGCATTTAAATCTTTGTTGTCTTGTATACAGTTAATGCAAAGGTACTTAAAATCATCTCAATCCTGCTTAATGTTGGAGGATTTTCTTTTAGGAACAGAAAAAGGGCTTACTTGAAAGCAACCGTAAAAGAAAGTTCCTTTATTTGATATTTCTTTGGGTTTTTTCTTTAGGCTTAACAGAACTGCATAATAAATTCCGAAATTCCCATCTGACTTTAAATTTCAGTCTATAAATTGTATGATACATTAAAATTATTTTATTTATTTTAAGTTACAAAATTCGTATAAAAATCCTATATTTCAAATACTTTCTAAAAACATAAAATATTATCTTATCTTTCTTGAATATTTCAGCCTTTATTGTAAAAAAGACTAAAGCTGTGTTGTATATAAATAAAAATTGCGATAAAGATAACAGTAATACAGCGATAAAAAATATTAAAGCAGTAGTATTATATCATGATTTTTTTTAAATATATTCAATAGACAGTAACTATGGAGGAAATAATGCTATAAAAGATACTAGAATTGTTTTAAGCAAACTGCAGTACATTAAACATAATTTGAATATTTTTTAAGTTTCATTGCAGAGTATCTCTGAGATACGTATTTGTCATTATGGTTTTTTCCCCATTATTTATTATTTAATCAGTTGTATATCTGAGCCTTTTTTTTTACACTTTGATCTGTCTCTTGCTTTCTTGATATATGCTTAGCACAAAGGAAAAAAAAAAAAACTTTTTCTCACGATATATCACTGCATGTTTATACTTTCGTACATTTCAGTTAAAAATACCTATGGAATGCTCATAATTTATCAAACAATGAAACAACTGTTTTTAATGAATGTTAATTTAATGCCACACAAAGTACAGCGCTTTTAAAATAAAAGAATTTTGCAAGACACAGAACATAGACGAATTTTTCAGCTTTACAGATCTTGGAGTTTGTAACAAAAGCATCATAGCTTAGGGAATTGCTCTAGAATTGTTCACGAAAGAGAGAAATTATTAGAGAATTAGAGCAGTCCTTTAGAGCAGAAATTCTTAAAATGGTAGATCACGGACCCATCCGGGGGTCTCGGGCAGGACGTGAACAAACAGGACTCTTTCATTTAAAAAAAATTCTATGGTGAATAATATGATAATGTTATTAGATGATATGGAAAAAAGTAAAATGAAAAATGTTTAAATAGAAAATATACCATGCAAAAGAAAACATCTGGAAATTTTTCCCATAGACTATATTTTATCTAAAAAGTGTAGACTGTTTTTATTATATTATATCAGAGGGCCACGAGTTATAGATGTTGTCCTCCGGAGAAACACGGTTCATTTAAGAATTACTGCTTTAGAGTAATAGTATTAGGACTTTGGTATGAGTGTACTCAGGAAGAGTCATTCACACGACAGTTATTCATCATCTTATTTTATATGGAAAGATTTTGAGGAATTATGTATGGAGATTCATTAAATTCATATTAAATTTTTTTTAAAGTTCAGGTCACAGATGTCATAATTGGTTGAAATATAAACATTTTTTATGTCAATAATAGTCACTGTTATGTTGTTGAAATGCAATGTACTTAAAATAGTCCCTTTGCTTAGTAACCAGTTTTAAAGTTGGAAAAAATGAAGAAAAATTTAATTTTTGTTTAGTAAAAATTTCATGAAAATATTTTGTCAATGTTAATGATTTATTAAAGATCATTTATTATAATTATATAAGCTGCATTTAAAATTTTAAGATTTATAGCTACTCAGCTCTCATAGGGTATATAGCCAAAAAGATTAGAAAACCTTGCAAAAAATTAAACTTTGATAACTCGAATTCTGGAAAACTGTCATCTTCTCTTCTATAAAACATTTCTCAATAGTTTTTTTAATATTTTTAATACTTCGTAGGACTAGTTTTTACTTTTGAAATATCAAATTCATACATAATAATTTACATTTTTACTAAAAATTAATACTCTATCCTGTACAGCCTTAATGTATAAATCTGTCCGGTTTTGTTTGTACTCAGTTTTTATTGTAAGTACATTAATAAATATTATATGTAGGATTTTAATACACTTAAAAATGTTTCAAAAATTCCTAGGTAATTTGTAATTTTTTTCAACCCGTGATTTAGAACAACATTATCGTAAATCTGCTGCGATAGTTTATTAGTATGGGAAGTTATTTACAATCAGTTTCAGAACTACTCTAGTAGCGAGAAGTGAGAAAAGAAGTCACTGAGATGAAAGAGAGTCACTGGTTACGTTATGTACTCGTATATATTAATCGTGGGCACCAAAAATCATTGTATGTTTTCGTAATAGCCGGTGTGAATATTCAGATTCCTTTTATTATATTCATTCAGCTATAGGATTTGTGCGTTAATGCATGAGCATAACAGTGTTCAAAGTTTGGCATTGTAGCATATTTGTGTATGTCCGCTATCGCTGAAAATCATGCCTCCGATCGAAAAAAACCAGGTCATCGACCGAAAGAGATCGAGCGAACCTAGTTCTAGAATCATCACTTAAAACACACAAAACAATTGGCATTTTTCGAACGAAACACAAACTATGTTGAATGGTTCCTCAGCCAAACAAATGCACAATCATTCCGTTATCTATCTTAGGTATAAACGATGTCTTTATAAACCTAATTTTTACTCTAAAATAGTATGTGTAAACCAACCTGATTTCTTGCATTATACATAATTAAATCGAATCGGCCTATTCAAAACGCTGTTAAATTGGCGAAATTTTGGATTCATTTACTGTAACGCTGGAAATGTTTTCATTAACTGTTTTTTCTGCCAAAGCTTTTAATTGAAGCAAATGTTTTAATGTTTTTTATCAAAAATAATTCAAGTTCTTAAATTTAAGTAAATTAACTTCCAACGGAATTTTCTCTTTTTCAGATACTCTAGACCTCGTGTTTTCTTTTATAATACTTTAAGACACATCTTGCATGTTTATATCATAGTTTTCTCGCACTTTTAAAACCCCAATTTCTCGCATGAACTTCTGCATTACCTAATTATTCCTGAACACGCAATTTTAAATGAAGCAATTTCTGTACTCAAAATTCTAGCGGTGAGGGTCATTCATCATCTTATTTTATATGGAAAGATTTTGGGGAATTATGTACGGAGATTCATTAAATGCATATTAAAATTTTTTTTAAAAAGTTCAGGTCACAGATGTGTCTCATAATTGGTTGAAATATAAACATATTTTTATGTCAATAATAGTCACTGTTATGTTATTGAAATGCAATGTACTTAAAATACTTTGCTTTGCCTAGTAAACAGTTTAAAAGATGGGAAAAATGAAGAAAAAATTAATTTTTATTTAGTAAAAATTTCATGAAATTATTTTCTCAATGTTAATGATTTATTAAAGATCATTTATTAGAATTATATAAGCTGCATTTAGAATTTTAAGATTTATGGCTACTTCCTAAGTAGCGTGAACATTATGATAGCTCATCAATAACTTGCGCTACTTAATAATTACACACTATGTACTTTCCTTGGTGTGTACTTGAATAATGGTTAGTTTTTAAAAAGGGTTGTCTTTTCTTTTCAAGCATGGGTTTTGTACTTGACATAGACCTTTGTTTCACATACGGTTACAAAGTACCGGTCTCTAGATAGTTTATTCTCTGTATAACACGTACATATCTACACGTCTAATCGTTTAAAATTTTTAAGGCTTTGATATCCAGAAAATACATGAACATCGTAAAAGTCAAAAATAGGGAAAGGGTTGTAATTGTTTAAGATTTCAGTTTTAGAAAATACAGTAGTATGCTTTTAACAGCATCGTGTTATTTCAGCTGCGTATCTTATATTTGCGGAAAGTACTGATTATAACTCTTGCCATTATTGAACATTCTTAAGTACTAAACTAAAAAAATATGCCAAGTATTTTTTTTTATTTTAAACTCATGTACATATTTAATACTAGCTGAAAACCCGCGCTTCGCTACGGAGTACATTCAAATTAAATACAACGGTCAATGTATGCAATTAATGCCAAAAAAATAAATATATATATATTTATAATAAATGCGACGATTAATGTATACAATTGAAGTAATATATATATATATATATATATATATATATATATATATATATATATATATATATATATATATATAAATCGTAAGGGATATTTGTTTTTTTGGATAATATCCAATCGTCTGCTGCATTAGAAAGAAAAAATTATTTTTTTGTCTATTTAGTTGTTATGCACGTGACGATAAATTTATTTAAAGTGCCAGAAAAAGAAATCACGCAATCAGCATTTAATAAATTAAATTCTAAAAATTAATCTTCAAAAATTGACCAAAAATCAGAAAATGGAGGTAAACATTCGAAAAAGATTTATTTTAAAGGAATTTTTATGATCTTTCTCGTGATGTAAATTTTATAACCCTCAAATTATTATTTTAAATGCAAACTTAAAAGAAGTTAATAAACGGCTTAAAAATAAAATTTAAAAAATCTAAGAAGAAATTTTCAAAATTCTTTCTTAGGGCACCCCTACACTATAAGAAGAATCGCCATGGAAAATTTCAGCCCTTTAGGTCCAGCGGTTTGGTCTGTGCGTTGTATGTCAGTGAGTCAGTCAGTCAGTCAGTCAGTTACGGAACTGTTTTACATATATAGACTACTGGGCCATTACTACGTTCTATGCAAACTAATATACAGTCTCCAAATTTCATTCAACCGTTGTTTTTCTAACTGCACATTTTCTGACAAATATTCTTTACTTTAATATTCTTTAATTTACTTTGAAGTTAATAATAATTGATAAGAAATTTTCTATCAATTATTATTCACTTTAATATTAAAAACTAATATGAAGTTTCAAGTGTGAATTCCAGGGGAGAATATTTTGTTATTAAAATATTTTTTATAATTTTTCCTTCTAAATTTTTGTTATAATGCTGTTGCAGAAACATTTTAAACAAAAATATTAAAGTTAACATCCTTTATTCTAAGAAGAAAGATAATTTGTTTCAAATTAGAAAACTACATATTTTTCCACAAATTATAATAGTTTATTCAATAACTGTTGTGTTGTAAAGAAATGTTAACTTCTATTCTAAGAAAATGACAAAAACATTTTTTTGACTTAAAATTTTATAATATAAGCAAAATAAAAATTGAAGCATTATTACAACCCAACTCAATGGAATAACTAAGCGTTAAATGATAAATTATTAAACAAACGGTTTCATTAAAAAATCTGTCAATATTTAAGCAAGAAAACCCATATGCATGAATGTTAATCCGATAAAGGAGATTAACACATAAGTTTATATTATTTTAATCAAAATTTTCGGCCGAAAAGGCTGGATATCTAGAGGGATTTTTTTTTCTTTGTGTCACTTTCCAAAGAAAAATCTAATGCCTTGTTTACGGCAACACTCATAAAATTTCCTTCTATTTGGCAGTTAGTGTAGCGAAATTACTGCAACTTTTGATATGCTAAAATTATTTGACTCTTTTAAGAAATTACTAATTTCAACTAGTGAAGTATATTCCATTGCATTTCTTTTATTTTTTATTAAATTATTGCTAATTAATTATGTATTAAATTATTGCTAATAAAAAAAATCACATAGAACTACTTTCATTAAAAACCCTTACAAAAATTATTTAAATTTGCACCGAATAAAAATATCTACCCACTGAAAAAAATAATGCTCAAAACTTAATATTTTCAGTTTTTAAGTGCTGTTAAATGTGGTTAAAAACCTGTTTCATTTCAGATTTACGAAGGTAGAAGATCAAGTTTTATACTTCGTTGATTATCAAATTTTTTTCTTCTTTCTATCCAAATTACCCTCAATTGCATCAAGTGAGATACATATAAAAATCGATGATTTGATTATTTAAAGTGAATACAAAGCATATTGATTTCTCATTTATGAAAATTCCTTAAGGAAAAATGCAATTCGATATGTAGGGGAGTCCTGTGTACCTAGGGCCACCTTTTTTCAATGAACAAAAACAGACCCACTGACCTGTTTAAAATTGTGAAACTGATATGCACACGTTGGTATGCTAATTACCATCCCATTGGGATTAATATAAACACTCAAAATAATAAATTCTGTGAAATAGAAGGTTCTTTAAGAAACTTCACAAATGGCGCTAGGTACAAGACAGCATTGTACCTAGGGCCAGTAGCTGGTGTACCTAGGGTCATTCCCTAAAAGTTAGGTTTCACTCCATAATGAATAGAAAACAAACATATACGCATGAATTTTATAACAGAAACAATATCAGGTAATACATTGATTTATCATATAGAAACTATTTAAATTGCAACGGGCCAAATTATCAGTAAATTACAAGTATTTTCATAATGATTCATCATTCTTCAGATGAAATTGCCTCTATTTGAAACACAGGATTTTTCACAATTTTTCTTTTTCTTTTGGTCATTCTAACTGCATGTTGTTCTTCAATTTCTTTCTTTTCTGGATTGTCTGTCAGGATCCTACATCTCACTGGTTCTCGGCTGCCTCTTTTGGATATACGATGTTTTGCTTTTGGAAAAGGTCGTGCCTGTTCAGACGTTACAAATGAAATGGAGTTACATGTACGAAGCTCACAAAATTCAGCAGCACATGAAATAGAGTTTGATGTCGAAGGCTCTGAAAATTCTGCAGGACATGAAACTTAATTTGATACAGAAACTTCCATTTCCGTCATTGCTGACTCACTTTCTTCCTTGGGAAAATCGTTATTTCGGCAATTTATGGATGGATCTGGTCTGTCTGGACTTAAATATTCATCATCAGTGAATATGCTTGGATTCACTGGCCATACACCAGACACACGAAAGTTCGCTAGAATGCTTACAGGAGTAAAGGCCACAGGATATGATTTGCCAACATTCTCTGCAACTTCATTTATGGTGATTGGTTCCCCAGGGTTTGTCAGCATCCAATTATTACATTATGTACTGTAGTATTTCTTAAAGGATCCAAACACGCCTCTACACAAAGGTTGAAGCTTATGGCTGGTATGTGGAGGAAAAGTAAGCAGAACAACGCCATGTTCTTTAGCCAAAGTCATTGCTTCAATAATGACGTGGCTTTCGTGATTGTCCAAGAGTAACAACACTTTTTAATCCTGTGAACATTTGACGTGGTGAATAAAATGCTTAAAAAATTCAACAAATTTTTCGGCATTTGATCAGCCACTAGTATGTGCTGTTCCCGCGGTTCCTGGAGGCGTACCTTCTAGCATGTGGTTTTTCAATTCACTCTTGGAAATATCATCATAGGGGGGACGGCATTTCCTATTGCATTTACACTGCAAATAATAGTTATATTAGTTCCTCGTTCACCAGAAGTCATGCTGCCAACCTGTTTCTTGTTTTTGGGGCTATAACCTTGGCCGGTGTCTGCACTGTCGTAATGCCCGTTTCGTCCGCATTATAGATGGATTCAGGCAAAACTTATAGTTTGATAATACTTCCTGATACTTATAAAAAAATATTAACATTTGTTTTATTGAAACTCGTAGCTCTTGATAAACTTGTGACTTCAGCTTTCTTAGTGACAGAACCTTATTTCTTTTAATAAAATCATAGTACCACTGATCACCAGCTTCCCCATTTGCATCCCAGGACTTTCGATATTTTTTTATTTTCTTTTGCATATTCAAAAGCAAGCTTTTTAACCTTTTTTTTTTGACAACCTGTAATGCTTATTGCATGCAACGACAAGGAACTGAACAAGGACACTCTCTTCATCGTTACAGAATACCATCCAAAAAGCACATCGGTTAGAATATGCACAATTTAATTCTGTATTTTTAGCATTAGTCTTCTTACAAAAGTCAATGTGTCTTTGCAGTGTTGTTTTGCTTACTCCAAACTGTCGTGCTGCAGTCTGAACTGGAACTTCATCAATGAAAACTGCTTCTGGAGCTGCAGTTATATTATATGTATTAGGCTTTGACCGATTTATTCCATCAGGAATTCTAGGCATCTAAAGAAATAATTAGGAATTGTAATTCCCCTACTGGTAAATTAGGAATTTGTGGTATGAAAATAGGATAGAGGTTGAAAATTTCATTAAAATATCACATAAACCTTATTTAGAATTATACTTTTGCTTTTATAAATAATTGCTTTTATAATTTTTTTAAATAGATTCTCATGTTTATATAAACAAATTAATAATCCTGAATAATAATAATGGTAGCAATCATATTTTTTGTAATTCAAGCACATTGAGAGTTCCAGAACAAAATATATGGTACCCCTTCTATTTAAATAACATCCAATTTAAAAAAAAAAAACTAAATCAAAAGTTTTCAGATTTTTCCTCCATTTATTATTAAAACTGCTTCAATAAAATAACAGCATACAAAATATGATTACAGTTGTACCTAGGGCCATGGACCTAGGTACAAGGCAACTATGTGGCCCTAGGTACAATACTAGGTAATTTCATACAAATGTCTTCTACTGAAAAACCCACAAGGGGAGGGGACTTATTTAATACCTCATTTAGTACTTAATGTTACAAGCAAAATTATGTACTAGAATTCAAAAAAAATATTTGACTTACCTTTGTAAAACAATCAAAGAGCTAAGCTGCAAAATTTTACTTCAGACCATGCAAAAACGTTTTTCACTTATAACTTGCCACAGTTTTCTCCTCCAAGATTTCTAATTGGCTGCTAAAATAGCAATTACTGTTGCCATTCACCCAACTGAGTAATAAAACCTAGAACTAAATATTATTCAAATAAAGTGGAGTGGCCCTAGGTACACAGGTCTCCCCTATAATTAAATGCATTTTAAAAATTAAGGGGACAATGGACCTTCAAACCTAACTTTTTTTATTCTGATGGATTTGCTTGAAATTTGAATATGTGATTAGTACCATAGATATGTAAAAGTGGTTAAAATTTAAATATGAAATATTAATAATTTATAAATTATTAATATTATCCTTTATGGTCGTCATCCGACAAATCATTATCTTGTAGAAGTAATCGTAACTGTAGAACCAACTCTTATTTACATCTGGGTTATTGATACATTAAAATCTTGGTTAAATAAATCATTTACAAAGGTTCGTTCCGACGAACGTTAATACACTCATGAGAGCAGGGCTCATTATTCAAAGTCCGTACGAGACCCTCTCTCTCTCTCTCCGTACGCGTGGCGACGTTTGAACAGTCCAAACTATTCTCCCCCTCCTTCGCAACACGTCGTTATTTATGCATTATTCTCAGCCCTTCTCAAAACATCTCCAATACCGGACCTTTTCCGGTTCCGCCCTCTGCAGACCACCTATGGTGCATTTCTTTCCTGCCGACTTTTCCAAGGGAAAAGCGCACCGCTAATGGGTTTCACAAATCATTCTAAATGACTCGCGTACTTTTACCTATTGTCGCACATCTCCAAAGGTGTATATCGTTCGACACCTGTTTGCGTTTATTTTGGGCTTATTGAAGACGCTATTACTCACCTTCATCAATTCCACTTCAGAATGGGAGACGAGAGTCTGACAATTAATTATTAATTATATCAATAATTGGCCTAATTAAAAATGTTCCAGGCGCATTTCTTTTGCATATAATATCGAAATTTTTATTTACACGTTACCTTATAGAACTAACAATGAAACTTATTGCTTATTTTAAGCATTCATTGAAAATATAACGAGAAAAAAATAATAGTGAAAACACCCTTTTTATTACGCAAAGTACATATAAATCATCTTTTCGAGTTCAAAATTTAGAAATTCTGAGCTTCGAAGCATAATTTTTTTCAATAATATTTATTTGATATACAGTTAAGTATTTAAAACGTAAATTTCAAAGCAATACGTTAATTAGAAATGCGCCTGGAGCAGTTTGAATATTCGTATGACACGAAATTTTTTATTTTGAGAAAAACACATTTCAAGTTATTGCTATTAGTGACCACATAATATCTAAATTAAATACAAATGCCTATAACTAGAAAAGTAATTACAGAAATTAAAAATTATTTTTTTCAACACATTCCTACTTGTCCGTAGTTTCACAATTCAATAAAATAAAAAAATCGAATTTTTGGACAAATTTCACAATTTTGAAAGTCCACTGTCCCCTTAACAGCAAGGAAGGACAATAATAAATTGCCCTTGATTGCATTAAAAGGAATATTATGTAAGTATGTCGCTGCTTTGGATGTGTTATCAAATAAAGAAAACTGCATACAGCTGTATTAATTTTCATAAAACTTCTAAATCCTATTTACAGTAATATTTGAAATAGACATCCCTATGTTTCTTTCGTACGTTTTCTATAATCGTTTCGTTACTGAGTGACAAAACGAAAATTTTAAACAGGATTATGTTACACGTGTTCCTTTACTGAAATTGTTACATTTAAGACAGCCGTCGTAAAAAACTCGACTGTTTCTTTCAAAAAACAACATTTTTCTGACAACAGAAATTAATCTTCGTACTTCTCTCACCACAGCGAACAGAAACGTGTTAAATTTGACTGTCAAACTAAACTTGACAAGAGAAAATCCATTCACGGCGCTGATTGAAAACCACGCTATTGTTAAATAAGTTTAATACTGAACTGAAAATAAAAGAGTTTAACTTAAACAATCATTTTCATGCATCTGACAAGACATATTATTATTAAATTAACTTCACAATTCCATTTTAAATTTAATTACTATTTAATTTAATAAATCCAACATTCCTTAATCTTTGTAATGCAAAATCTATATATGTAAAACAGTTCCGTAACTGACTGACTCACTGACTGACTGACTGACATACAACGCACAGACCAAACTGCTGGACCTAAAGGGCTGAAATTTTGCATGGCGATTCTTCTTATAGTGTAGGGGTGCACTAAGAAAGATTTTTGAAAAATTCTTCTTAGATTTTTTAAAAATTAAATTTTTAAGCTGTTTTTGGAACTTTTTTAAAGTTTGCATTTAAAATAATAATTTGAGGGTTATAAAATTTATATCGCAAGATAGACCATAAAATTTCCTTTAAAATGAAATCTTTTTCGAATCTTTACCTCGATGTTTTGATTTTTGGTGAATTTTTAAAGATTCATTTTTAAAATTTAATATATTAAATCCAGATCGCGTGATTTCTCTTTCTGGTACTTTAAATTAATTTATCGCCACGTTCATAGCAACGAAATAGACAAAAAAAAAACTATTTTTTTTTCTTGATAATGTGGTAGACGATTGGAAATTATCCAAAAAAATATTAAAATACAGTAAAAGGTATGTTCCTCAAACTGTACTACATTAACTGCACTATATTCTTTAGTATGTTCTATTAGATTTAATTTGAATATTTTCTTTTACATTACTTTGTCTATAAAAATATCCCTTCTGATTTTTTTATAAATATATTTTTTCGTTTTTTTACATCAATTGCATACATTAATCGTTGTATTTATTATAAATATATTTGAACATATTTTTGGCATTAATTGCATACATTGACCGTTGTATTTAATTTGAATGTACTCCGTAGAAGAAAAAAAACTGGTACAGGCTTTCTTGTGCAAATAACGAAGGTATGCAACCAATAAGCGTAATGCTATGCGGTCGGCAGAGCCTACATAAGACAACAGGTGTCTGACGAAACTGTTAGATCGGTTCCTGCTGCTCAAATGGCAGGTTATCATGATTTATGTGACTTCGAACGTGGCGTTGTAGTCGGCGCACGAGAGATGGGACATAGCATCTCTGATGTAGCGATGCAACTTGTATTTTAGCACACGGCCATTTCAAGAGTGTACTGTCAATATCAGGTATCCAGTAAAACACCAAATCTTCGACAGCGGCGCGGCCGGAAAAATACCTTGAAAGAACGGGTCCGTCGACGACTGACGAGAATCCTTAAGCGAGATAGACGTGAACATTTCCTCAAATTGCTGTGGATTTCAATGTTGGGGCATCAACAAGTGTGAGCGTGCGAACTGTTCAAAGAACCACCATTGATATAGGCTTTAGGAGCCGCAGGCCCACTTGTGTACCGTTTTTGACTGGACTGCCCGGCACAAAGCTTCGCCTGGTCCCCTCAACACCTCCATTGAACTGTTGATGACTGGAAACCCCTTGCCTGGTCTGACGGGTCTCGCTTCCAATTCTATCTGTCGGATGGACTTGTATATTATGCAGGTGTACCAGTTTTTGGGGGGCTCTTCAGTGTACTTGGCCAACCAGATTCTTCCCATGTGGAAGATAAAGGTACTTCATGAAAGGCTGACGTCCGAAAATTAACTGAAACTTGTCGAACGATGAACTGTACGCATCGCCTGGTCCCCTCAACACCTCCATTGAACTGTTGATGACTGGAAACCCCTTGCCTGGTCTGTCGGGTCTCGTTTCCAATTCTATCAGTCGGATGAACTTGTATATTAGGCAGGTGCACCAGTTTTTGGGGGGCTCTTCAGTGAACTTGGCCAACCAGATTCTTCCCATGTGGAAGATAAAGGTAGTTCAAAAAAGGTTCACGTCCGAAAAGTAACTGAAACTTGTCGAACGATGAACTGTACAAAATGTGTTTAATTAAGTTCCGATTTTTACAAATTAAGGGATAGAAAAATATGTAATGACGTCATTCCTCTTCGTATTGTGCCCACCACTTCTAATCTTTTTTCCCGCTTGGTTTTGTACTTAATGAATCGAATTCCCCGTTAGAGCCACTGCGGATCCTTACCATTAAACAGAATCGGTCTTGGGATTCCCCATCTAATCACAGGAGAAAACTTGGTTTGTCTGGTGGAGACATCTTGTCACTTGCGATGAGAAATACCATCTTTTCATTGAGTCTCAAAAAATGCTCCGAAACAGTAACAAAACACTATGTTGGTCTTATCAAAATTAGAACAATCTCCCCCCCCCCCTCCAAAGCTCCTCCCAGAAATGGAGTCCTCCAAAAATAACTTATTACTAGCAGGTGTCCGATACGACCTCAAACAAGAATAAAAATATTTGGAAAATTTATTAACATTTCATATGGGCCAAAATAGTAAAATCAGTTAGCATAGTTGGATAAGTTATTTCTAGAGCTTTAAATTAGTACCAAAAAAATTAGGGAATTTCGGAAAGGAGAAGCGAAGAGATTATATCTTTTAATCAAAATCCTTTGTTTAAAACACGCGGATGACGAAACCTAACTCAGAAAGTTTTAATAATTGAAATTTACTCACGTGACGCACATGAACCGGACACCGACCGACTGGATGGCATACAATTAAGAGAAAATTACCTGAAATTGCTCCGAAGAAAAAACAACACAAAAGAGATAACTAGGTCTTATTTCATAACGCAATTCCCTTGAGAGATAACAGACGGTTCTCAAATTTCTCCCGGTCAACACACAAAGAGACAAAAACTCCTGAACATAACGCCCGAAGAAGGAGGCTTCCGTATGGGTTAGGGCAGAGGGGATGCAGCAGTATTTAGAGCAAATATAGAGAACAAGATAAAATCGTCATAATAAATGCAGTTCTGTCGAAATTCCCTATGAAAAAAATATTTATTTGTGACACATACCATAAATATTTTTATCATGGTATGTGTTTGCATTTTTACCATTTCGTTGCACATAATATCCTCGGAGAATGTTCCAGATCTTTTCTGAGCCTCACTCGATTGTTTCAAACCGCATACTCTACATAATACTAGTAAATATTTTTTGATTTAGGTTTTTGTTTAGTACGAAGAATTATTAAAAATTTGAATTAAAGTCAATTACCAAACCCATTATATAAATTTTTGAGAGGAATTATCGAGAGAATCGCATTCACAGAATCAAAGTGATGTTTAAATTAGGTAAATTTCATTAAAAAAATAAAAAAAATAATAATAAAAACGAGAAATGAAGCAGCGTTATCAGGGGGCGAAAAAAGTCGTGTTGTAAAATTTTATTTCCTAATTATCAAAGAAGGGAAATAATATTTATGGTATATCTCCAGCATACACCTGAATATTCAAGAACATTTCTTTTGAAATAAATGTTTCTAAATATATATTATGTCCATTGCGATAGAAACGCAAGAGTCTCTGTGGTCAGTCAGAAACCAAGAAATGAAAAGTAAACTTAGGAGAAAATTTAACACCTGTATGAGGAGTTATTTTATATTGTTTTAATCCCAAATTCTGATAATATCAGCCGCATGTGGTCTAAATTTATCAGAAAAACCTTTTAAACTTCAATTCGGAAACATCCAAACGCCTAAAGGGGCCGAATGTGCCAGCTGTCATGGCCAATGCCTGCACCTTAACCACTTAGTCCACGAGATAATTTCAAGTTGCAAAATGCTAGAATGCCTAGACAAAGGGTCACTTATGCCCAAAACTTTTTCGAATCCTATCGGATGGTGTACTAGATGAAATGCGCTTATCTATTTTCCAATTATTTCAAATTAATAATTAGAGACATAAAAGTTCTGTTCAAATTCACTACAATTAAATTATTTATCTGTGATATTTACATGTCCGACATACATTCTATGCTTGAAGTTTATATTTTTTAAACATATTCATTGGTATCTCAAGATGAATGGACGGAAATTATACTCTGAGTAAATATTTGTCAATAATTCTTATTTTCTATCACGAAACGGTGGGAAACTTGAACTAGAGGTGATCACCATCGAAAAAAAAATTTTTTAAATGATTCCTCACAAACAATTCCCTTCCAGAATTTAGGCTACCTTAAAATAACGTTAATTTCAGAAAGTTTTAACAAATTTTCAACATTATCTTACAAATAAAATTTTTACTAAGCTGACAAAAAAATCATGTAATAAAATTTTATACCAAAGCAAATCTGATTTTGAAGGAAGGAATGATGTTTCAAAACCATGTGGTTTCCTAAATGTAAATCAGTGTTAAAAAATATTGTTTTTTGAAATAATTGTTTCTAAATACATTCCATGTATTTCAAAGAAGAATCAGTAATGTTTATGTTCAATCAGAGACCAAGGAATGAAAAGAGTATTTAAGCCACAAATAAACGATCGCTATGCGGATTTCACTTATACCTTTCATTAGAATATATTGTGGTATTTCGAAACTTCTGCTGCAAGAAGTTTCGAAATATCGGCAAAATCTACTAAGCCATTGAGGGGCGACGTTTGCACAGTGCAAACGCCTAATTCTAGTCTTCTTTTCCCTTGCATTTTATGTATTCCAGTTAATGAGCAGAAAAGTAGCTAGTACCGCCATCTGTTATCAGTTTAAAGAAGTAAAAACATTTTGGAACCTTTAACTGGAAATTTCTTTTCAAGATTCTTTAGGTTAAAAACAATGGGAGAAAATTCTGCACCATCCAAACGGGCGAGGTTGATGCCCCTTAAAGGGTTAAAGCTTGATTTTCAAGTATATAAAAAATAGAAACACCCTTGCGGTTTGAATTCGCAAACTGCTGTCTCCAACGCAAGCTCCTTAACCACTTTGTCATCCTCATTCTTGTTGTGTCCAATATGTAAGGGTACTTAAAGAAAGGATCACATACGAGAGTTGCACGAAACCCGTAGGAATATGTACTATATGAACATACATATTTAAAATATATACATACATATTTAAAACTCGAATATGGAAAACTGAGGAGTAGAAATTTACCTTTCTGTTGAAATTTAACAAAACAAATTCTATTTCTATGACATGTATTTGTTCGATACGCTTAATAAACATGGGGAGTATTTTTCAAAATTTAAATTTTACACAACCTCACAGTTTCGGATTGTATACTAAACGTATATATTGGTAAATAACTCTTATTTAGCTCATAAAATGGAAAAGTACTTGAATTAAATCGATTACCATGGCAAAAAGAAGTTCTTTCGAGACAATTTTCAAGAAAAATGCATTCACAGAACTAAGGAAATTTTTCAACATCGTAAATCTTGTGCTTTCGACTTGTGCATCCTGTGTTTTCGACATCTAAATCAATATTCAAGTATGCCACTCGTGAAATAAATATTTTTAAATATATTCCGTTAACTGCAATCGAAACGCACACAAAGAAATGAAAAGTATATTTACGGGAAAAGCGAGCAGCCGCTATGCGCAGTTATTTAACATGTTTTACCAGCAGAGATTCTATTAAGTTCTGCGGCACGAATTCTAAAAATGACCGAGAAAAACTGTTAAACTGCGATTCAGCGAAATTTTAAAAAATCCTTCACGGGTGGCGAACCCGTAAACAATCATGTCTAACGACAGCGCTTTAACCCCATAGCCATCCGAATGTTTGCTAATCGCAAAATGACCATGACGTACATACGTACGTCATACAATTCTCGTAACCCAAAACCATGACGGACATGTACATCATTATTCTATTTCAGTACATTAACTTTAATTGTTGTTTGATTATTACACTATGCGGGAAAATTGTGATTTGGTAATGTGAGCTGATTACATTTCACATTACCAAATCACCTTTAGTTGATTTATCTCTTCTTTTTCGAGATACAAGAAAAATGTGCAGCGGATGCCTAGGAAATCCTGCATTTTGCAGCATCGAGCACTTCTCATAAAATCATTAAATTAATTATAATTTAACAATTACTGATACGAAATTATGTAAAAACATTGAAACTTCACTCATGTTCTTATTTTCATACATTTATTTTCCGTTATGAATTTGCTAAATAATTTTTACTTCTATATATTTTACTTCAGTTTCAAGAAAATCGAAGAAATCTGGTTTTCAGTGTATTTAATGGTAAAGTTAACCTAGTGCGCAAGGGGTTAATACCCGAGGGCTCTACGATACGTGTTGAACAATGTTGTAGCGAATTTTACCTATGACGTAGAGTCAAATTAATCTCTCAAGGTAGAATATAACAGGGTAAATCTCAATGTAATATCAAGGTAAATATCACAGGTCCCATGAAAGGAAAGTAACTGCCAAATAAGAGAATTATGAAATTGAAAGATATGCACTTTATTCGGTGCTCTGGGTTAAATAGGAGTAAACAAAGTTATTAGTACACAAACATCTGAAGAATACGAGGAGTCGATGGCATGCGCTACGGCTATCGTCCACGTAAAGATGAATCGTAGTCGCACACTGCAGCTACGGTCCCAGAAAAGGAGTAAGTCCACCACCGCTTTAGTCGTTAGTCGAGTCTCTGAGATCGGGATCAGAGCACGGAAAACAGGATAAAAGTCCATAAATGTCCACTAGTGTTATCGGTCGAACAATCTAGAGATGGTTATACAGGGATCGTTATCCCAAACTAGAGCCAGCAGTTCATGGTCTTCTAAGTGCAAGTTTTGCAGCTTAGAACCTAAAATCAAAATAAACTCCGAGAGAAAAGATCTCTCTAGTCAAACAATCTAACGATAGCATCCAGGGATCGCTATCCCTAACTAGAGCCAGCGGCTCTCTGGTCTTCTAAGTTCCAGTTTTGCAGCTTAGAACCTAAAATCAAAATAAATTCCGAGAGAAAAGATCTCTCTAGTCAAACAATCTAAAGATAGTATCCAGGGATCGCTATCCCTAACTAGAGCCAGCGGCTCTCTGGTCTTCTAAGTGCAAGTTTTGCAGCTTAGAACCTAAAATCAAAATAAACTCCGAGAGAAAAGATCTCTCTAGTCAAACTATCTAACGATAGTATCCAGGGATCGCTATCCCTAACTAGAGCCAGCGGCTCTCTGGTCTTCTAAGTTCCAGTTTTGCAGCTTAGAACCTAAAATCAAAATGAATTCCGAGAGAAAAGATCTCTCTAGTCAAAAAATCTAAAGATAGCATCCAGGGATCGCTATCCCTAACTAGAGCCAGTGGCTCTCTGTTCTTCTAAGTTCAAGTTTTGCAGCTTAGAACCTAAAATCAAACTAAATTCCGAGAGAAAAGATCTCTCTAGTCAAACAATCTAACGATAGTATCCAGGGATCACTCTCCCTAACTAGAGCCAGCGGCTCTCTGGTCTTCTAAGTGCAAGTTTGCAGCTTAGAACCTAAAATCAAAATAAATTCCGAGAGAAAAGATCTCTCTAGTCAAACAATCTAACGATAGTATCCAGGGATCACTCTCCCTAACTAGAGCCAGCGGCTCTCTGGTCTTCTAAGTGCAAGTTTGCAGCTTAGAACCTAAAATCAAAATAAATTCCGAGAGAAAAGATCTCTCTAGTCAAACAATCTAACGATAGTATCCAGGGATCGCTATCCCTAACTAGAGCCAGCGGCTCTCTGGTCTTCTAAGTGCAAGTTTTGCAGCTTAGAACCTAAAATCAAAATAAATTCCGAGAGAAAAGATCTCTAGTCAAACAATCTAACGATTGCATCCAGGGATCGCTATCCATAACTAGAGCCAGCTGCTCTCTGGTCTTCTAAGTGCAAGCTTTGCAACTTAGAGCCTAAATCAAAGAAAAAAATCCGAGAAAAAAGATCTCTCCGGCCTTTCAGACCCATAAATCTTAAAAGTCCGCTAAAGTCCAAAGCTACGAGCCTCCTCTCCAAAGAAAGCTCCTTAGCTCTCATCATCCGTCTCTTTTATAAGTTTATCCCGTGGAGGGACATTTTAATTTTTGCACTCCTGAGTCCGTTTTCCTATTGGTTCTTCTCGAGTTTCGTGTGAAACATTATGGTGATTAATTTTTCTATACAATATCGGAAAAAGTCCTGCATCGAACTCGTCATGGGGCGGTTCGTCTTTATCTTATAACATCGCATTTACACAGTCGCGATTGGGGCGAGTCGAATTGCGGGGGCGAATGCGTAAACGGTGTTCTCGCCGTTTCTCCTCGCCAATCGTAGCGCTCGCTTCGGGAGCGGTATTCTGGCACGAATCAAAGGGGCGAATGGCGTCAGATGTCAGACGACTGGCTGACGCAAGCACAAATGACAGCAAGAGGCGCGAATGTGAGAACGGTCATTCGCGTCGATGCAGGAGCGTGACTAATGTCTCGCGAATGTCTTGCAGGTGGCGCGATCGCGAATGTGTAAATGCGGCATAAGGCCCCCTGAGAACCGCTGGTATAGTACATCGTCTTCAAGTTTCCCACAATTGTCGGATATGATACTCAGTTAAATTTCCTTGCATTTTACTCATAGCATGAATCTGGAAGGGTCAAGTGGTTGAGGAACTGGATTTGGGCTGAACAATTTTCTGGTTCAAACCACGGAGGAGGATTTATTTTATTTATTTATTTATTTATTTATTTATTTTGAATGTGTATAAGGGGGGGATGAGATATAGTTGAAAATCAAGTTTGAATGGGTTTCGATTATATTTTCAAATTTCCTGCAGGAGAAATTACCTCTTTTACTGAAACGTCTAAATTAACTGCGCATAGCGGTTGTTTAATTTTCGCTTAAATACGCTTTCATTTCTTGGTTTGTAACTGCGCGCAGTAAATTTGGCGTCTTCTTCTCAACAAACGGAATTTATTTAGAAATATTTATTTCGAGAAGAACATTATTCGGCATCGATTTGCATGTTGGAAACACATAATTTTAAAACATCATTCCCTTTCATTTATATTAGAGTCGCGTTGATGTAAAATTTAATTTTATGATTTACTTCAGCGTAGGATATATTGTTTCGTTTCTCGAGACTTTCCCAAAATTACGTTATTAAGAGATCTTCGAAATTCTTCAAACAGATTTTTCTCGAGGAACTGTCTCATAAATAAAGTTTTATGCGATGTTAATCAACTTTAGTTTCAAGTTTCTCTCCGTTTCTTTATAGTAAAAAGGAATTATTTATTCCGTGTATATTGCCAAGTAATATCAAGTGAATTTCGAGAGTATATGAATTTTAAATATTAATCATCAAGAGTATATCGGGCAGATTTCACAGATACTAGTTTTCATGTAGGGATTTTCAACAGAACTTCTTGATTCTAATAATTTATTTGAAATGTAATAGAAACTCCACTATTCGGAACTCTATTTTTCGGATTTTCGATTATTTCGAGCACGTCAAACGTAAGCATATGTGCATTTGCTTACGACGAGAGAGCCGGAAGGTACGTAACAGGCGCAAAAAAGACAATGAAAGTGTTTTATACTTGAAAAGTGTTCGTGATTTGGCAGCTACGAATCGAAGAACAACGTTAAAACAAACTACTGTTACAGTCTTAAAAAAAGTCATTTTTTATGCTTGTTGTCATGTAAAGAAATTATTTTAATAAATTAATGATATTAAAATTTAACCAACAAACTTTTAAAAAAAAAAAGAAAGTATCTAGATTTCTAAATTCGATTATCTGGAGTTTGGGTTATTCGGACTAATTCCACTCCCAATAAATAAGGATAATCGAGCTTCTACTGCAATCGGGGAATATGTATGGACATTTCGTGTAGTACACGGCCTTGAAAAACCAGTAAACTCTGCTAGAAAACAGCAATAGGACTTTAAAACCTCAGAACACTTTCAGAAGTTTTCTCAGCACAGGAATTTCTACTCCCATAGGTTATTCCAGAGGGGAGGGGGGGGGGGGACATGTAAATACCTTGTCATAAGGGGGCCACGGCTCAAGACTAGGTGGCCACTGAGAGAAGCAAAAGGAGCATGTTATACAGATGTTGAATACTCCTCTTTTTACTCTGTGATGAACAATTAGTGATGAATTGAAACATGATGAAATAATTGTGCATGTGAATGATTTGATGCAACTATATGATGATATGGAGATTCGTATCCGTTACCTGCTGGAGATGGATAATCCGGCCTCGTTTTAACTGATCCTTTTGCTCTGATCGGCGTTGATGTTTTTTTTAATGAAGCGCCCACAGATCTGTAGAAAAGCCAAAGGAAATTTCAGTCAAGTAACCCGGTTCTTTGCACTTCCCATTTTCACAGTAATGTTGCTTCATGCTGTATGTATGACGCCACTCTGAAGGAGTGAGGTCACAACTCCGTTTTTTCTGTTTTTATTTCTTTTTGTATCGATACTAGCTCCTTCAATCGATATGTAAAATTGTATGTAAGTACTCGGGTATAAAAGGGGAGTACATACTTGTAACTGTGAGCTTTTGAGCTTGGAGCATTTGTTATTGCCTTGACTTTTTTTTTAGCTGTTTGGGTAAGTTACCCAACGCTATGTTAGTTACTATAAAATGTAATTAAACTTCTTTTATTTTTGATTCTTCGAGTCGTATTTTTTTTTCCTTATCAAGACTCTGCTATGTTTCACTGAGGCAGCTTTATTTGAAAGATTATTCAACATGGTTATGGGCCCGGACGCCTTAGCATAGCTAATCTGCTTTCGGAAAAATGACTCGAGGAAGTTTATTTTTATAAGCTGATAGAGAATGCTCAGAGGGGGGGCCTTGACACCCCAAGTGTAATTGCACAATTAACTTTTGCTTCAAATGACGTTGGACTGAACTGGTTCCGGAAATTACGTTTTCACTCTAATTCGTCGAGTGCTCGCCTTGTGCTCATATTTTAAAACCATTGTGTGATACAATTTCATTAAATTCTTCCTGAAAGTGGTTTTGCTTTAAAGAATGGCGTCAAGTACCAGTGAAGTAAATTTTAGGATCGCGCTTTTAAGCGAAAGTAATTACTCAACATGGTGTACAGATATGAGGATGTTGCTGATGGAACGGGGGTGCTGGGAGATTGTTCAACGAACTGAAAAAGCACCTGAAGCACAAGAAGGTGAAACGGTGGACGAGACTGCAGCAAGGGACTTTAGAAATCGAAAAAACAGAGCGCTTTCGACGATTTACATGAGCGTATCGCCTCGATATCGTGCCCTGCTGGAAAAAGCTATTGACGGACCTGATGCCTGGGATAAGCTGAAAAAGTACTTTGAACCAGACAGTCGTGCTCGTGTCATGTCACTTAAGAATGAATTCTATTCCTGTCGTATGGAGCCAGATGAGGACATAGGGCTGTATTCAAGTAAACTAGCCAGTATTTTTGATAAGCTGAGTGAGGCTGGTCATGCTGTATCCGAAATAGATAAAATATTTCAGCTTATGCGATATCTTCCAAAGGAGTTCGATAATATTGTTCAAACGATATATCGGTGGGAGAAGGATCAATTTACTTTTATTTCTGTACGAGAAGAATTACTTGCCGAAGAAGCAAGGTTGAAACAGAGAGTTGCAGACCAAGCAAATATTTCTTATCTAACAAGAAACCGGCAGGAGGTGTTCCCGAGACAAGAGATGATTGACAATCCTAAGCAGGCAGATTCTCATACATTACAGAGAAGAAAATGTCACAAGTGTCACCAGCCTGGTCATCTTCGCAAAGATTGTCGTGTATCCGGAAAATCAAGGACTTATAAGCAATCTAAACGTTCAAGTTCCGAACGTGAACGATGTCAGTATACCAGTCCGAGTCGACCAAACAACAGTTTCCTGCTGGAAGCGTTAGTGACTGGAATTGAGGAGCGTTGTTGGGTGTTCGATACAGCCTCCTCGTCTCATTTTTGCAAGGACAGACACCTAATGTCCGATTTTACACCAGTTACAGATCAGACACTAGTAGGAGCAGTTAACGGTGTCTCTACCCCTGTTACAGGTAAGGGATCTGTAGTTATTTTTCTAAATGGTGAAAAATATACCTTAATTGATGTACTTTATGCACCAGAACTGAGGAAAAACCTCATATCTGGCCCTCGTGTTGACGAATGGGGAGTCAAATACGTAGGAGGTCATGGAAAAATAGATGTGATATCGCGCAACAAACTACTTTTTACTGCAAAATTAGTAAATGGACTTTATTGTATTTACCCAGAATATGAAAAATGTCATGATGCTCAGAAATTTCACTCAAAAATTGTAAAGGCAAAACACACCATCTCTAAATGTTCTAAAAATAGAAGTTCCACGGCTTTTGCTTCGGAAAGTTTAAATCTATGGCATAAACGCTTTGCTCACATAAATGCAGAATATATAAAATTAACATCTAAAAATAACAGTGTAAAAGGGTTACCAAAGTTAACGGGGGATCTTAATTCGTGTGATCCATGTCGCGAAGCTAAATCCAAAAGAGTTAGTTTTAAATCCCTGGATAGTATACGATCTCAAAACCCCCTTGACTTGATCTATATGGATCTGTGTGGTCCTTTCCCGAGACCATCGATCCACGGGCATTTATACTTTTTATCGGTGGTCGACGACTATTCTAGAAAAGTTTGGGTTTTCCCCCTTAAATCTAAAACAGAAGTATTTCAAACCTTTAAAAATTTTAAAACAAGAGCTGAAAGGTTCCTGGATCGGAAACTTAAATGTATTCGTACTGACAATGGTACAGAATTTATAAATGATCAATTCAGGGAGTATTGTGAAGACTTGGGGATCCAACATGAAAAATCTAACCCTTACACCCCAGAGCAGAATGGAGTATGTGAAAGGTTTCATTATACTGCTGTAAACGGGATAAATGTTTTACTTAGGGATAGCGGCATGAGTCAATGTTTTTGGCCAGAGGCTCTTTTACATTACACTTACACATGGAATCGTGTATGCCATGCTGGAATGACAAAAACACCATTTGAGCTCTATGGTGGACGACAGCCCTCGGTTAAACACTTACGGCCGTTCGGCACGAAAGCTTTTGTCGGTATACCTAAAAAATTAAGATTAAAACTAGATTTAAGGTCTAAACCAGGAATTCTTGTAGGGTATGCTTTGCAGACGAAAGGATACAGAATTTGGATGCCGAACGAGCATAAGATTATCGAAACCATAAATGTCACGTTTGATGAAAATCAAAAGGGCGGTTTGAGTGAGGCGACTGTGGAACGCGAACTGGACCCAGAGTTCGTGGGTTTTAAATTTCCCCTTGAAGATTTAGAAGAGTTGAATGTTTCAAAGCCCCAAACAGATAGTGAGAGTTCTGTATGTGATTCTGATACTGATTCTGAAGTACCCGGTAACAAAATTGTAAACTGGACGCGTAAAGCTGTTCCAAGGACAAGTAGTAAAAAAACTGATATTTATTATTATGAGGAAGGAAAGGATGATTCGTCGAGTAGGTTGAGGTCATTGAAAGATGTTAAACAATATTGTATAAAAAATGATCTTAAATTTCAACCAGAAATTTTTGATTTTTCTTCCAAAAATAAATATTCAGGGATTATTGCTAGAACCAAAGCGGGTCATAGTAGCTTAATGTCAGAATGACTAAAAAAGGAAATTTACATTCCAAAATGTTTTAAACAGGCTATGAATTCCAAACAAAGTGAACAGTGGTTTAATGCAATGGAGGATGAATTAAACACTATGAAGGAAAGAGGTGTTTGGGAGTTAGTAGAACGACCTGAAAATGCTAAAGTGTTGGGTTGTAGATGGGTTTATACTACAAAGCAGGATGAATCGGGTAAGATTAAAAGATTCAAAGCACGCTTAGTTGCCCAGGGTTTTCACCAACGCAAAGGTGAAAGTTTTGAAGTTTTTTCCCCAGTTATCAACTTTAGCTTGATAAGGTTCTTTTTCGCTGTACTCGTTTGCCTGAACCACTGGACACATTTGCAGTGTGATATTAAATGCGCATACCTATATGCCCCATTAAGCGAAGTAATTTATATGCGTCAGCCACCTGGTTTTGAGAAATCCAATTTAGTTTGTCGTTTAAAAAAGTCAATATATGGACTTAAGCAGAGCGGGCGAGAATGGTTTTTTAAAATTCACGCGGTATTAAAAGAGTTGGGTTTTAGAAAATTTGAATGGTGTAATTGCGCATATATTTTAGATTCAAATGTTATATTTTTATTATATGTGGATGACATAGTCGTGTTTGGGAGAGAACAAAAACATGTCGACACAGCTATTAAATTGTTGAAAAATAAATTTGACTTAACAATTTTGGGGAAAACTAAAAAACTTTTAGGGGTTGAATTTTTAGAAACTGACAAACTTTTTATTCACCAACTTCAATATATAAATAAAATTTGCAGAGCATATGATAGGTATTGCTATCCAATATCATCATTACCTATAGCGAAGGGGGTTATTTACTCTAAAACACAGTGTCCACAGGATAAAGTTGAAATTGAGGAAATGTCTAAAATTCCGTACAGGAGTCTTGTAGGCTGTCTGGCGTTCTTAGCTAACAGAACGAGACCCGATATTTCATACGCAATCAACATTTTTTCCCAGTTTCAACAAAATCCAGGAATGGTACATTGGATGGGACTTCTTAAGTTACTAGGATATATAAAATATACTAAAAATTTAAAACTCGACATTTCTAATATTAGTAACCTAGATCTTAATGCTTATTCTGACGCTGATTTTTGCAAATAATCGTGATAGTAGAGTTTCGATGGGAGGTCATATAATTTTTGTTGATCAGGCTCCAGTAGTTTGGCGTTCTTTTAAACAGAAATCGGTATGCTTGAGTACCATGGAATCTGAATTTGTTTCCTTAACGGAAGCATCGAAAGAACTCACTTGGTATGAACGTATTTGCAAGGAGTGTGAGAAATTTAAAATTATACCCCAGAATAAAAACATCCCAAAGTTGTTTGTTGATAATCAAGCTACTATTAACTTTGTTAAATCCCCGCTTGAAAACTATCGAACAAAGCACATAGACATTAAATTATTTTTTGTAAGAGACCTAGTTTACCAAAAACTTTTTGAATTAAAGTACATACAAAGTAAATCAAACTTATCAGATGTTTTTACGAAGCCACAACAAAAGATAGAACTAAAGAGATTTAGAGATGCAGTGTTTTGTGATAGTATGATTAAAGATAATGAACTCTGTAAATGAAATGATGGACTTTAACTTAAAGTGAGACATTTGAAGTTGTTCTAATTTTTTTTTTTTCAATGCTTGTGAACTGATATTTTCCTATATTATGTAATGTATATATATATATACTCTTTTTGAAAGTGTAAAGAGGGGGGCCAATGTTAGTAACCCGGTTCTTTGCACTTCCCATTTTCACAGTAATGTTGCTTCATGCTGTATGTATGACGCCACTCTGAAGGAGTGAGGTCACAACTCCGTTTTTTCTGTTTTTATTTCTTTTTGTATCGATACTAGCTCCTTCAATCGATATGTAAAATTGTATGTAAGTACTCGGGTATAAAAGGGGAGTACATACTTGTAACTGTGAGCTTTTGAGCTTGGAGCATTTGTTATTGCCTTGACTTTTTTTTTTAGCTGTTTGGGTAAGTTACCCAACGCTATGTTAGTTACTATAAAATGTAATTAAACTTTTATTTTTGATTCTTCGAGTCGTATTTTTTTTTCCTTATCAAGACTCTGCTATGTTTCACTGAGGCAGCTTTATTTGAAAGATTATTCAACAGTAAACATCATTTTCAGGTAAAGAGTACCATAACAAATAATTTTCCGCATCCCATTTTGAACAAAGCAAAATTATTTTTCAAGACATTTCCTACTTCTTATACGGTATAGCCAGGTTTCAGTCGGGTGAGTTATTTGCTCAGGCAAACTCAAAATGGCTTTTAAATGATGGACAGAGGTGATCTTCTGTTATCCCTCCCAATAATACACCTGATAGAAAAAAAATTTACATTTGGTCATCAAGCGAAAGGGTCACACTGTTCGAGAAATACATAAAAATTATATTTTATGTTATTGTATTTTGTATAAATTAAAAAAAATATATATATAAAATACGTTCTAGTAAAAGAAACGAAACAAACCCACTTCAACCTTACTTTACAGAAAGACAAGGCGGCCACAAGGAAAAAAAAACAAGGTGGAAAGTTGGTCAAGGCGGGAAAAAGGTTCAGAATCTCTGTACTATACGATGAATACATATTTATATCCCGGTCATTAAAAATTAAAGGATAGAAATTTTCAGTTCTGTTGAAATTCAATGCAAACTATTATATATCTTGGAGAATTAGTTATGTGATACACATAGTGAGCGTGATTACTTTTTTTTAAAAGATTATTATTTTTCTGAACATCAGACGATTGTTTCGCGCTGATACTTCGAGTAAATACTAGTAATGTTTTGTTGTTGTTGTTGCTGTTGTTGTTGTACGAGATAAAAGAAACTTCAAATTAAGTTTATGACCATTGTCGAAAAAGAAGGGACAATATCTCGTGAGGAATGTATCTCAAAGAACTTAGGTGTTTCTGAAATAACGTAAAATTTTTAAAAAATCAATAACTGAAATGTTACCTACAAGGCAAAAGAAATCATTATGTGAAACTCTATTTCCCCGCGATTCTAATATTAGTAAACGGGAATGTCATTTTAAGGTCATGTGTTTCCCACGTGCAATTCAATCTTGCTTCACTTGAAATAAGTATATTCCCTTCATTGAGATTGAGAGACAGTCTCTAAGATACGCCGCAAATCAAGGAATAGGATTTACATTTAAGAGAATTTTAAACGACTGTTAAGCATGAATACGTTTCATATTCCATTGGCAGAGTTACTAAAAATTTCTGCGCACGTGAGCTAAAAATATCGGGAAATGAAATTTAGCTTCGATGCCCCAAAGTTCCATTTAAAAAAGCATTTGGTTTCGAACTCGTAAATAGCGTTGGCATTTACCAGCTCATTAACCACTTAGCTCTCCAGAGCCTTGCCATGCGACATAATATGTCGCATACATATTATGTAAAAGAATATTTAAACAACTGATTGTGTTCAAGGATTATGCACTGTACGATATATGCGTATTTTATAAACCGATTATTGCAAATTTATAATTTCGAACATGGAGCTTTGTTGGAATTCTCTACAAATAAATTATTCATCTGTGAGATTTATTTCCCCAATACACATGATATGCTTGTAGACAATTTTAAAAAAAATCCTGGAAAATAGTATTCGATCGTTTCGAACTTCAAACTCGAGTATTGTATATTGGTAAACACATTTTTTGTAAGAAGAAACTAAATGAAATTGTTAAGATATTACATATTAACCATACCACCTTCGCATGATACATAACGAGCTGAACTGCCTAACTAATCCTGTAACTAACCAGCTAAACCCGCATCTTCCATCACATAACCAGCTTATGTGATACATAACCAGCTTAAATACCCTATATTAACATACATAGCACTCCTGCACCTAATGCTATCACTAACGTAGATAGCATTAGGTACATAACGTACGTAGCACTCAAAAATCACGTAAAACTTCTGTGACTTAGCTATAAAACTAAAGGGTACTCATAAAAATAATCTAATAAGGGGAAGTTCCTCTTAATAGTTCCAAACAATTAAAATTAGATCTTTTAAGTGACGCTACATTACAAAGAATCTCATATTGATCTTCGAATATCGTAAATATAACTTTAAGCTACAGTAACGCTGTGCTTTGAAAATTCTGAATAGTAATAATTCTCAACAAAGAAAAAACAAAATCTTTCAAATTGAACAAGAAACGTTAAGATTCAGTGAGTGGTTTCACAAAATAATTTTTTCCCTTCGTAGAGGTTTCCATATTTATTGCTAAACTATTGTTTAACAATGACCTCTTTAATCATTGCTAAAGAGCACGGGCAAAGGACACTTATCCGAACTTAAGCCTAGTTAACTACTGGATCCTACTTTCAGATATCACGTACTAGCCCTGACATAGTACATCGATATTTAGAGAGACAGAAGCTATTGCAAAGGCTGGCACCGTTCAAACAACCTATATGAAATTCCTTCAGGAAAAGGATCATCAAGACCCCTGGTATTACTTCAGTGTCTCTATCCGGATTGCAAGACACCTTTGTTTTGACGCTCTTGGGAAGAGAATCTCAAATTTTGACTACATGCGTAAATGTTGCTCAAGCGTGTAAGCTTTAATTTGAGACAACACCGTGTAAGAAGTTATACATAATATGCATATATTCTAAATAAAAATTGTCTATTGCCCATAGAGAGTAAATCAGGTTGGCGTATCCTATTTAATACTTATTTCAAGGTATGAAAGAATTAAATGGAACATTTTTTCTTATTCTCAAAACCTATAAAATCTTTTCATCAGATTGTGGTTGATTATTGTATTGGATTTCATTTAAACTTCAGAATTTAAGATTTATTTAAATGGGCAAATTAATTATCATAGCATTACAAGTATTCCAAATATAATTTTCCCTTTTCATTTCGATTGCGTTATTTAGATATCTCAAAGCATTTTTCATGTTATTTCATTAAGAATGGGTTTTGAGGCAAAAAATTCTACGCGAACATCTAATTTCTGAAGCTTGAGTAAATATTTTTAGTTGTGATAAGGGTTACATTTTTCAGTGAACAGAAAATTAAATGTTCTGGCGAAGCCTTATAATAATTAATTTCTCCGATATTTTCTTTCTTTGAGACAATTACAAATGAATTCACCTATAAGGTAAGACTAACAATAAAACCTCATTTTGTTCAAACATGCAATTATTCATTTATTTCATAACATAATGTATAAAATGATATCCAAAATTCAGAAAAGAAATAATACTGATGAGTGTTTATTTTATGTTTTCAAACATAGTCAAATTATGCTCTAAACATAATTAAATTATGTCTTCACACATAATCCATAGAGTACATGGAACAGTTTTCTAATCTTCCATGCATTTATTGAAAACTTTACTAAAGAACATATTCGTAACCAAATAGTTTTATTTTCCCCTTAAAAAGCAATTTTACCTCAAGATAATAGAAAATATTTTTAATGCTTTTAGTTATCAGTAACAGTGATGTAACTTTTATTTCAAGCATACAGATTCTGAATTTCAAACTCATAATGATTCACATTAGAGACGGAAGGGAAATGTTGTCCTATTGTGCTTAAATAAACTGAAGACTTGAGTAATAACTAAATAGAATCGTCCCACAAGACTAATTGCATTGATACTTGTATGCGAGAATGCTTCGGATTTCCAGAATAAAGTGCAACAACGCTAGAGCCTGCAAGAAACATGTAGAGAAGCAAGCCAAATTATCACTATTAATATTTTTTAAGTATGTAAAGTTAGAGCAGAAAAGCATACACCCCAAAACAGCAGGATATAATAAATGACATTTCTTTAATAATATGTCAATCTTCGTTTAATTTTTTTCTGATATTAATAACCTAATGATCAGGTATTGTTTGTACAAGATTTAGGTGTATATTAGATGCACTATTAAACATTGATTTCCTGACTGTACTTTCCGTTTAGATTTCATCATTATAAATTGGTTCTAGTACCGATTAGACTGAATTATCGGTACCCAATTGTATCAGAATTCCAATTAATAACTTGCGTGAAAAACAAATTCAGTGCGTGATTTCCAAACAGAGCATGCTATACAGACCAATATTTTGACAAAAGGGAAAAATAACATGCTTTATTTTCAAGAGAACCTTCAATACACTAGTATTTGAAATACTAACCATCTATATATATAAAACGCGTAGGTATGCGGCACAAAAATCGGCGATATTTCTACATTCCGAATGGAAACGGCTGCAACTACCAGATGTAAACATTAGCGGCCGACCGCGTGTGTGTAGTGGTTTATTATTTTACTAGAACTAGATAATTTATTCTTTTGTTCCATCGGTTTTTCTAAATGTATGTTAGAGGACAAACTTTTGACAAAATATGTTTAGACCTATGAAATCCAGTGTTTAGTCATGGACAGTTGTATGTAGTTTATCCACAGTCCATTCTTTTGATTCTGTCACTGTAGTATCTACTATTTCTGAAATACTCAACTGTGTATATCAAGAAGTTAGAGGAATATCATAGTAAAATATTAATAATTGCATTATAATATCTTAATAGTAAGAGTTAATTTCCTACACTTTTTTAGTAGTACTTTCTGAATTTTTACTCCATTTTATAAGTGAAAAAATTTTCCCAACAATTTTTTATTTGGTATGATTAAGTGTAGATATTTGAATTGTTAACAATAGTACTTACAGACAGTGATGTAATCCACACTATATTTTAGCACTTGCTGAATTTTTTACTCCATTTTATACGTGAAAAAAATTTTCTCCAAGAATTTCTTATTTGATGTAATGATAAAGTGTAGATATCGTAATTTTGAAAAATATTACATACAGAGAGGAATGTAATTTTTAAAATCTTTGATGTTGGGTTTCTCAGTCTTATCTTTAACTCTGTTCTGAAGTAGCGGAAATTTATATTTTTTTAATCACGATGTTTTAGAATCATCCTTATAGAGAATTTTGCAATGATTATAAATTTTTTGGTTGAGATCGCACTACCATATAACAACGTATATTTATGATGACAGGTAATAGTAACATTCCTTACATACATTTCTTTCAGTTGAGCTGTTTTGCAAAAGACAATATAAAACTAAAAGCGACCATGCTGGTCGCGCAACGGCTAGTTTTAAATAAAGTAAACAAGTAAATAAAAATATTCCTCAGAGATAACTAGAATAACTTACTTGCGTAAAATAAATTTGCAACATTACAATGTACCGGGTATTAGAAGCATTAAGTTAAGACTTCATACACACCTTTCTACGCCTCTCCAGATAATGCAGGTTATTGAAAATTTAAGATATCACCTACTGTAACATATTTTTCCAACAAATACCATAGTCAAAGCCACCAAATTCACCAAAACTGAGCCGTTAAACCTCCATGGTATCTTACCATTTACTGTTTTCTATCGTTTCACCTTATTTGTTTCTCTACATAATAATTATGTTGTTAGGAAATCAACATCCAGTAAAATAATACGTAATGTTGTGTAGAAAAAAAAGTATCCACAGAAATGACTTTAAAATTCTTTCAAAAGAATTTTAATTTCCCTTTAACCAATTGTTATGAAGCTGCAAACTAAAATTTCAACTATTTTAAAGATCTCTTTCTAACGATATACGTCTAATTTAACATAATACATTTATTTTGGGACTTTTATTTGATAAAGGTGAAAAATGAATTTTACATTTCTTTCTGATCAAAGGAAATCAGATTTTGTTTTTGGACGAAATATTGCGTTTTTCTAAGAAAATTAAGATATGAAGAAACCTTTTATTTCAACAAAATTTCAGCAAATCTTCCCCCTTTAAATATATTTAAAGCCAAAGCGATGTTGAAATTTCTAAACTAACTACGGTGAAATGCTGTCTTTCTTAGAATTTTTTCAGAATACATGTTCTCTGGACATTTCTTTTGATTTGGAATTTTTCAATTCCAGAAGTTTTGTATTTAATTTTGGTTCAAGCAAAAAAAGACGGTTTTGCTAAAGAAAGGCGTTGCTATAGATTTTGATTTCTATTTTCAACTTTCTCTGTATATTAAAATTTTATTAAACTGTTAAGTCGAAATAGAAAAAACTACAATCAAAGCAACTAAAGAAGAGCTATACAATAGTAATCTTTAACTTATATATTGGATGAAAAAATGTTCGAATAAAGTAAATTTATAATTTTCTTCAAATTTTCTAATGTTTTTTAATCAACACCGATCTTTGAATCCATTAAACCTCCTAGCAATATAATAATTTAAAACAGAACAAATGACAGTAATTATATCATAATGGCTTTATAAACATTCATATTAAACAAAATAAAAAGCATTAAACAAAGATATAACTTAGTTATGAATCCCAAAGAAAATCTTATTGCTTAATATATTACAATGATGAATATTTTATTAAACTAACGCAGACCTTTATACATCAATTAATTTAATTTTCTATTTTTTTGTTATATTTGCTTAAACATAGTATAATTATTAAAAAAGAGTTTACCTATAGCAAGCAAAATAAGTTACGCAAATTGAAAACGAGTAAGAGATTGCTGAATATGGAGTACACAGTTTTGCAATATTTTTTTTTGGTCCAGGGAAATAAAACGGTATTATATATGGCTATTTTAATGAATTCGGGGAAACGCAAGCTGAAATTTTGACTGCAAACTGGCTTTTACGGTTAGAGTCTTACGCCGTGAATGGTAAACAAAATTGAATTAGGCAAAGAATGTCAAGTATGCAGAACTCTCCGGACGACACAGCACTAATGAAAGGTCTTTCAGGCCTTTATGAGAAAATAGACCTAAATTCTAGATGTAAACACGGACTCGACATCAGAACAACATACGTGATAAGTTTGGAATACACCCAAACACGCAGAAAATAATTTTAAATACTAGCCGTTGCGCTACCAGCATGGTCGCTTTTAGTTTTAAATTTTCTTTTGCAAAATTACTCTGAAAGTAACATATGTAAGAAATGTTACCATTACTTGTCATCATAAATATACGCTGTTAAGGGGTATCCTCTATTAGGCTGATTCTAAAACATCGTGATCAAAAAATGTCAATTTCTATCACTTCAGAACAGAGTTAAAGATAAGACTGAGAAACCCAACACCAATGATTCTAAAAATTACATCCCTCTCTGTATGTACTATTTTTCAAAATTAAGATATCTATACTTTCATTACAACATATAAGAAGTTGTTGGGAGAAAATTAAAAATATAGTATTGATTACACCACTCTCTGTATGTAATACTATTCACAATTCAGATATCTAGACTTAATCATATCAAATAAAAAAATTTTGGAAAAATTTCTTCAGTTATAAAATGGAGTAAAAATTCAGGAAGTACTGAAAAAAGTGTAGAAAATTAACTATTACTGGCTGTCGGTTGCAATGCCGGTGACGGTTAAGCCTCACCTCGCGATCATTTATGCTCTCTTTCCCGCCTCTCTCTTAATGAATTATTTCTTCTTCGCTTTCTTTCTTGAGACTGTTCCCAATTTTCACTTGATCATGCAGCTTGCTTTCAAGCATTCCTGATTTCAGTGCGTAAATCCATGTTCACACGCGGTTGCAAACTGCGGACGGCCGCTAATGTTTACATCTGGTAGTTTCGGCCGTTGCCATTCGGAGTGTAGAAATATCGTCGATTTTTGTGCCGCATACCTACACGTTTTATATATATAGATACCATGGTTTTGGAAAAATGGATTCGTAAGAATAATACCAGCAATGGTGTCCGAGCAGCAAAGATGGATTGTAATTCCAGGGCATCCCCTATATTTAGCACACCTTGCACTAGATGGAATTTTTCTTTCTCCGAAAGGGAAATATATTCTGAAAAGAACACATTTTTGATAAAAACTTAGAAAGATGCTGTGGTTTTGGAAAAATGGATTCTTAGGGCCTGTTCACATAGGAGTCCGAAACGGAAATAAACCAATCATAGGCGTTAAAAATTTCATTGCTAATTGTTTCGAGTCCTATGATTGGTTTATTTTCCTCTCAACGTCATCTTTTCCTTAACGCAACGCAACGGACTCCTATGTGAACAAGCCCTTAAGGATAATGCGAGCAATGGTGTCCGAGCGGCAAAGTTCGATTGTAATTCCAAGGCATCCTCTGTATTCAACACGCCTTGCACCAGATAGTATTTTTCTTTGTCCTAAAAGGGAAATATGTTCTAAAAGAACTCATTTTTGAAAAATTTTGAAGTAAAAAAGTAATTGACAAAGGTTTTCTGGTAGCTGATAGAGGATTAGTTTTTTCCTGGCTTTAACTAATAAAAAATAAAAATGCAGCTTTGAGTCTACGAGGACGACAAGTACATAAAATTAGATTTTTTTTTAAATGTGATATATACAATTATTAAGCATTACCTATGAATATTAAGCATTACCTATGAATATTTTTTCTAAGTCGCACTCATATCTTCTTTTATTACGATATATAAAACTTTATGGTTTAAAATACATTAAAAATATGTAAATTCTTGACATGATTGAACTCTGAAGAAATGCACATACCATTCCAAATGAAAGAATTAAAAGTTCTTAAATTGCATTCTAAAGCATATATACATAATATATATAAATATATATATATATATATATATATATATATATATATATATATATGACGAGCTTGCTACTTACACCCTTCCCAGTACGTCGTCTTACATCCAAACTTTTCTCCTTCTTAATCTATCTTTACTTAATTATTAAAGTTATGGCAGTCAATGAATTAAAAGGCCGGTGGCAAAGAACTACAATTAATATATCGACCATCGTTTATTTCCAAAATCTTAAGCTACCCGATTCAATCTGATAAATTAAATCCAAGAGTCATCAAGCTCCCGCGAGACGCGTGACTATCTCCATCAAGAATTTCCCGCCGTCTGATTAAACGCTATTGTTTTTCTGCCATCAACAGCCACCGCGCATGCCCACATGATCTCTGTGACGCATACACCGGCGATGAACCATAGGCGTGGCCACAGATGTCAATCAATCCAAAGGGAATTTCCCCGATTTCTCTCGATGTATTTCGAACCAAGATATGAGAATAGTGGCGAATTACGCCACGACAATAAATTAATTACTAAGCCCCCTTTAAATTTAGAATAATTATTTCGTTCCCGCTTAAGTCCGACATATATATATATATATATATATATATATATATATATATATATGTGTGTGTGTGTGTGTAGACTTTCCTGTCTACGTAGCGGTGTCTAGGGGGGTGTATAAGAAGAACACACTTGAGTCATCTTTCAACTATACTTTTTAAAACTCAACAATACGGTTTATTATTGTAGACAGCAATTTTGACATGCCAGAGAGCCTACGTTACTGTCTCCGGTACAATACAATAATCACGGAAGCGCAATGCTTCGCTTCCCTTGAACAGAACAAAAGATCGGGCAGCTTTCTTGCTCCCGTTGGAAAATACAATCCCTCGTGCCTACGCACGTAATAGCAAAACACAACCTCTCCAATCGAGGTCTATTCTCCCTCTCTCCAAAATCCTACACCCTCTCGCGTGGGGGCACAAGAAAACATCCCTCTGTTCAGCGGCTTTAAGAGTCGGGGTCATTCAACACTCTCTTTCCACCGTCAACTCCTGCCGTCGCATGGACGAAGGGTTTGGTGTGTCTCTGGCTACTCCATAGCAACAGCGAACATAACTATGGTCAGAGAATTTGCATAAATCCTACATATATATATATATATATATATATATATATATATATATATATATATATATACACCGCTCAAAACAATTAGGGGAGCACGTGGTTTTAAAAAAATTACGCCAATACTTACACCGATAAGTAACATAAAATAAATCATCCATAATTTAAAGCCTAGCAGGAAACAGAAGAAGGAAACTTCATATGCAAATAAAAGTTCATGACGTCAAAAACCAGAAAAAGAACATAAGGGCAGAAATCGGGATGTTGCAGAAACGTCTGTTTCACTGCCTTAACTGTGAAATTCGATTGCTCAGTTATTCTTTTTGAGAAAAGGTGACTTGAAAATGTCTCAACAACGTGATTTACCGGAATTCATGGCATGAGGTATTATAGGCAGACTTGAATCCGGGCAAACACAACGTAGTGTCGCAGACGCTGTTGAACTCGCCAGAAGTGTCGTTGCAAGGCTGTGGAATCGACTCCAAGAAACAGGGAATATTAGACATCGATCAGGGTAAGGTCGGCCACGCGCCACTACAGCAACTGATGACCGGTATATACTGTTAACAGCTCGTCGAAACAGAACGGACAATGCTGCTCAGCTGCAAAGACAGTTGCTCTTGACAACAGGACGAAGTGTGTCCAGCCAAACAGTACTTAATAGGCTTCATCGGGGAGGTCTCTATGCACGTAGGCCAATGGTCTGCATTCCGTTGACCTCACGCCACCGTGGGGCCCGAAGAAGATGGGCTGCTGAACATCGAGATAGGGAGCAACATGATTGGAGCCAAGTGCTGTTTACAGACGAGTCCCAATTCAGTCTGGAGTGTGACACCCGACGTGTTTTGGTATGGAGGGAAAGGGGCACTTGAAATAACCCCACATTCGTTCGTGAAAGGTCACAATACAGACGAGCTGTTTTTATTGTAAGGGGTGGAATAAGCATAGGTGGACGTAAGGACCTGCATATCATTCGAAATGGTACTTTGACGGCCCGAAGGTATGCAGACGAGATACTGAGACCTCATGTCATACCTTACGCTGCAGCCATTGGAGATTCCTTTGCTTTCCAGCATGATAATGCCAGACCGCACACAGTTCGTCTTGTGGAGAACATGCTTGAAGCTGAAACAATACAGCTTATGGAATGACCAGCATGCTCTCCTGACCTGAATCCAATCGAGCATGTTTGGGACATACTTGAACGACGCAATGCTGCGAGACCAAGGCATCCTTTTACTCTCCGAGCCTTGGAGATTGCACTTCTTGAGGAGTGGAACGGTATTCCCCAAAGTCTTATCGATAACATCATCGCATCCATGGAAAACAGGTGTGCAGCAGTCTTAGCTGTTCGAGGAGACCACACGCCATATTAAAAATCTTGCATCATTTCTAAACAATACTTCTTTTTATCGTTTACATGTAACCAAATTGTTGTCCTAAATCATCTTTTCATGTGTTTTACATATATTCAAAGAATTTAAGCTTAATTACAAATTTTTTTACGTCTTTTTTTCTGTATTGCGCATTGATACGCAAGTACTATCCATTTTATGCCAATACGTGACTGTCTCACACGGTTTTCTTAACTTCTTTGCTGGCTCACCTAAGTTTTTTGAGCAGTGTATATACACACACATATATACACACACACACACACACACACACACACACACACATATATATATATATAAATATATATATATATAAATATATATATATATATATATAAATATAAATATAAATATATATATATATATATATATATATATATATATATATATATATATATATATATATATATATATATATATATATATATATATATATATATATATATACATATACAGAAAGAGAGAGAGAGAGATTCCTTTGTTCCTCAGTCTGGTTATCTAATAGACACACATGATAGATACGTATAAGAAGCACTATATTTCTTCAGCATTCTAAAACTACTTAAAACATGCGAGTGGCAAACCATATAAAATAAATATTTACTCAAGTTTTTCTTTTATTTATTGGGGAATGGAAAAAGTGTTTATAACACATATTTTCATAAGCATTTCTATAAACACCTTTACCTTCACATAAAGTCTGGGCAAATACTACATACTAATTAGGAATATTAGAGAAAAATTAAAATCCTAAATGTACGATACATAAAGTGGAGTGGACTACACAACATGGATACATGATCAACATATTAGGGAAATAAAAAAAGTTTCTAACGTCGAACAGAAATGTAGAAACAGACCCTGATTTTTTTCCAGTAAACTTAAATATCCCTAGAACACATTTTTAAATTATTTTTAAACATTTTAAGGATATAAAATTTATATTTCATAAAATATAACTGTAAAAGTATAAGAATCTGTACTGTTATGAAAAACATATTTTAATTAAGGACTTCTGTAATTTCAAAAGAAATATTTAACGCCGTTAATTATGTTTTTTTCTTTCACCAAAACATTAAAAGGAAATTTCTTTATTTCGCAAATGACGACATAATCTCGGAGGTACTGGTTTAATTATTTATTCGGTAGCCTGTCATATGTTAATATCCATTTTTGATAAATGATGATATTCAAAATTCATTATCTTATTTTTCTAAGTCGCACTCATATCTTTTTTTCTTACGGTATATAAGACTTCATGGTTTAAAATATATTAAAAATATGTATATTCTTTAGATCATTGAATTCTGAAAAAATGCACATTCCATTCCAAATGAAAGAAATAAAAGTTCTTAAATTGTATTCTAAAGCATATATATATATATATATATATATATATATATATATATATATATATATAGATATAGATATAGATATAGTTTTATATATATATATATATATATATATACAGTCGAACCTCCATATATCGAAGTAGCAAGATGCGCGAAAAAAATTCGATATATAGAAATTTCGATATATAGAATTGAGCTTAGTCATATCATAATTCTCCTAAAAAAAATTAAAAGCTAGTTTTCGTATACGAAACTCCATTTCTAATTTATATGCGAATCCCATTAAATGAAAGTTAATAACTAAAAAATGAATTAATATGAAAGATTTATTGATTACTACATATCTTAAAAAAACAATAATGCAGGCAGTGGTTACAATGATCACAGTTACATTCTTTAAAAAAACCTACGAATATCTTGCTGAACAGTTAGTTTTGCGGAAAGTTCAAAGAAATGTTCGTATTTATTTAGTCCACTAAAAACTTCATCAGGGACATTATCCGCGAATTGAAGTCCACGACGTATTGTTTCAAATGCCAAAAATTGGGAGATTTTATTCTAAATTGGAATAAAATCTCCCAATTTGTCTTGAAAAAAATTTCGATATATAGAGATTTTTTCGATATATAGAAACAATTTTTCTATGTAATGAACATGGAGATTTGCTAAGAGTTCAATATATAGAAAATTTCGATGTAGGGAAGTTCGATATATGGAGGTTCGACTGTATAAATATATATATATACAGAGGCTGTTCTCACATTTTTTAGGCGATTTTGGTAAGTGGTAATAAAAAATCGTTTGCTGCAAAAGAAATAATTGCAATTGTACTATGTTTTTAAAAGTCAAAATTATCGTCTGCGGCTTGAAAGTTTGTTTTTTTTTCAAAATGGCGTTTTTAACAAAGCAGTGGTTCGAAGGCTACATTTATGCTCTTTCCGGAGAGAAATATGCATACTCCGTTATCCAAAAACGATGTGAGCGTCATGGTTTTGTGATATCTAAAGCGTCGATAGGTAATATCGTCAACAAGAAAGGAAAAAAACGTCAAATTGGAGCCTCGAGTGGGACAAAAATTCCAAACAATTATCCAAGGAAAAAACGGACATCTTCGACTATTGCAAAGGTACATTGTTTAATGTTAAAAGAAAATCCCTCTAGTCAAAGGACAGTTGCAAAAGCATTAAAATGCTCGGTGTCCACTGTAAACAAAATGATAAAAATTGATTTAAATCTTAAGAAAGCGAAAAAACGCAATGTGCATCGTCTTCTTCCAAATCATATCACTGAACGCAGGACACGCTGCAGAATTCTATATGAGAAACACTTATCCAAAGAAAAATGGAAAACAATTGTCACAATAGATGAATCATGGGTGTATTTAAACGATTGCAACAAAAAAAGAGCCATTTATTATCATAAAAGGGGAGAAAAAAATTTAAGTGCATTGTTCAAAGAATCGAAAGAAAGTTTTTCTTAGGGATTCATGATTGTTGCTGGTTTTTCTTATAATGGCAAGTTAAAAATAAAGAGAGTGGAAAAAAATGTCAAGATTAACTCCAAATACTATCAGGAACATGTTTTATCGCCAATTTTTCTGAATGAGATACCATCGCTTTACCCACAGTACCATCAATCTGTGAGACTCTATCAGGACAAAGCTAGCAGTCACACATCAAAATCCACTGTAAATTTCCTAAAAGAAATGGAACAAAAAACTGGTATCGACGCCATACCCTTCATTGATATCCCTACTAAATCTCCCAATGTATCACCTATGGATTTTTGTGCTTTCGGACTTTTAAAATCTGCATTATCCAAACGTCGTCCCAAAACCCTTACAGGACTCTGGAAAGCTGTTCAGGAGGAATAAGATAGAATACCTCTTCTGACACTTCAAAAGGCATTATTATCCTGGAAATTGCGGTGTCGAAAGATAGTTCAGAATAAGGGATGTCAAATAGAACATTTAAAACACAAGAATTTTATGTAATTTAGTTTTGTGAATACAATATACATGTGGGAACAGCCTCTGTATATTAATGAAATATCGGCTCATCACAGGCACGATTCGTGAACGTACGTAGTTGTGGCGGAAATACGTTCGATAAGTTTAAACACACTCATCCAAAGTAGAGCTTCCCTAACGGTATCCGTTGAATTGATTTATTCAAGAAAACACGACGAAGACATTATGAAGGCCTTTCAGCCATTATTCAATACAGGTAACTTGACAAAAAGTGCACAAACAAACGACCACCGTAACCTGACGGAGCTTGAGTAAACTAAACTGCACGATACTCAGACAGTAGCGGCATTAGGAGAGTAGAACGAAAAGAAGAGACGCGTGAAGGTACAAGTCAAAATCAAAGACGCAGAGCACGCGAAAATCTTCGGATGGACCTTTTAAACTATGAGGGCGCAGGATGTTTAGAATTCTATAATTGGTTATAAACAGACATATGATTGACCACTTGAAGGTATGATTCAAAATCTCATGCCTCTGAATCATCTCTGACTCATCTTTCCACGTGCCTGTTAGTGGGTAGGAGGTTAAAATATCTTTACCGCGCTTGTAGTTAAGGGATAATTTAGTTGGTTAGTTCGTTTATAATGGTGGGGAGTTATATATATATATATATATATATATATATATATATACAGTGGTACCTCGACTTACTAGTTTTTCGAGATACGAGCATTCTCTCGGTAGATTTTTGCTTCGAGTTACGAGCTAAAATTCGGGTTACGTGCAAGCTTCAGATATCCCACTGGTAGTTTCAGCAGCAAATGCCATGTTATGTGCTCATCAAATGAGAACACAAGAAGCATATAATATTTACAACCTTTATGTACAATTATTGTACAATTGTATACATATTATTCTGAGATTACTATCCAGTCTTAAACCGAGAGAGTAACACTGAACAATTACCACCCGAGGGCAGCTTGCTCTGCCCAAACTTGAGTGGCCATCCTTAACCGAACAGCGTCCAACCTCTCTCGCAGAGAGATAGCTTCAATTCCCTCCCCCACACTGAAACTCCCCATGTGGTCTATGGGAAGGGATGACCTTGGTCCTAGGATCGCAAGCTCTCCCCCTTCTACGGATTCTGAGAAAACGTTCTTTGGATTCTCAGAAAGAAATATATGGACATTACAGCCACAGTGAATCATCCAACAATCATCCAGCTTCCGTGTCTCACTCGTTCACTTTAAGATAGTAGCTGGTAATAAAAGCGAAATTGAGGAAAGCGGGGCGAAAAGTTCAAAAATCAACGAATAAGATTTAATTTTTCAGTTCAGCCTTTCTACTCCTCTTCCATCAGCATCTTCAAGTCTGAGGTGAATGTTGTACATTACACTTAATAAACCAAGTTTATTGCAGCACATTCTATTGTATTGCGTTTTATGCAATGGTCTTCATTTATAAGCACATTTTTCTTATTTAAAAACATGTAACAAAAAATTTCGGTGTTTTGGGGGAGCCCGGAACGAATTAATGGCATTTCCATTCATTCCAATTTGAAAAATTGATTCGAGATACGAGTATTTCGAGTTCCGAGCTCCGTCATGGAACGAATTAAACTCGTAAGTCGAGGTACCACTGTATATATATATATATATGTGTGTGTGTGTGTGTGTGTGTTACATGGCAGGCCCATTACCTGGAAGAACGATGAATTAAGGACCTGACATTCTACAAGTAAAGAGAAGTCGAACCGGGAGCAGAGACGGCACGGGAATTTTACATTAAAGCGTTTTATTATAAAGAAGACGCATTTTCTCGGGGCAAAGACAAATGTAGAAAGCTTGCCTTTTCCTGACCACAGGATCTTTTATAACCTCATAGCCGACGTGTAATGTGACCACGCAACGAGCAGTGATTCTCTGTGTCTGGATCTCCGGACTCGAAAACTTATATAATGAAGAGGGATTATCTCCAAATTTACAGGGATCGTATAGTATCTGCTGAAATCGACTCCTTTGGTCTTAAAATGAAAGCGGAAAACGTAATTATTCTATGCACAAGGAAATTTAAAAAGAATTTAGAATTTTGATTGGGTTTTGAGGTTTTACATATATATATATATATATATATATATATATATATATATATATATATATATATATATATAACATTAAAAACCACATACCCCTTTTAAATTCTAAATTATTCTAAATTTCCTTGGGCGTTCGAGCTGAATTCATTTCCAATTCTAAGTTCTAAAAAGAAGCCCCAGGCAAACCATCTGAAAATGGCGGCTATTTACTCGAAAACTTGACTTGCGTGGCGTGGGTACCCAAATTATCCCTTTCAGCGCAATAATCACGCTTTAACCATAACTTTTAACTTATATATATATATATATATATATATATATATATATATATATATATATATATATATATATATATATATATATGTATAATGTATATATATATATGTATAGATATTATATATATATATATATATATACATACATAATGAAAGTTGTAGAAAGAGTTAGATTTATAAACTGCATACTCATTCTTCCTCTAAAGTCCATCTACCAAGGTCGGGTTTCGAACCTGGCCTTTTAATTTTGAAAGTGGTATTCGAACAACCAAAATAACCCGGAAAGTTTTTTTCGGAATCCTTCCTCCCTTATTCATCCCGAATGTTCCTTTCTTTGCGAAGACAACGACAAAATATAGTTTCATGTACATATTTTACTATTTATTTTATTTATTTATTCACTTACTTTTTTATACTAATGCTAAACTTTTATCACAAATATTTATCACATATCCAACATCTTTCATACAACAGTCAGTCATTACTGCAATAATCGGAATTCAGCACTGCGTTCTCGTAACCATGAGAGTGATTGTCTACCAACGGCGAGTAAATTATCCTGACAAAGCTAGGATCTTCCAATTTTCTAACTGCGTACTTACTGAAAGAGCTAAATGAGTATTAAAAGTTGTCGTACTCTCCAGTAACCGTGTGCACGTATGACCTATTCACGAGCTGAGATTCGTCTGACCATATCTGTGACTTAATATTCCTACTGCAGCATTATCTATTACGAGTCACATTTTTGTGGGAGAGAAGATGTCAATGAAATCCCAGAGGAGGAAGATTAGCTGGGAGGTATCCGATATTTGGAACTTTGTAAATCTGGCGTGAGCTTTTGATACTTGAATAATGCTTGTAGAATTTGATTTTTGTATGCTATGTTTGCAAAAATCTGAGTTTAGTAACTGGGCTCCAAGGTTATTAGCAAACTAAGGCAACTAACTAAGGAAGAATAAAAAAGGAGGGTATTGCTGGAAATTAGACAGAAGTATGTGTAGGTAAATTTAAGTTGTTTATACGGTATTGTCTGGAGCCTTCTCACACTAATAAAAAAACTATTTCCAATCCATTTTTTTAAAAATAGAGATCCATATTAAATCTATCCAGTTTAATTGCAGGATTTTGTCATTGAAGATGGTGGCTAACACTTGAATCCTGCTCCACATTCCCACATTCCCTGCTCCATCATTGTATATTTTTCCTAACGAAGTGCGAGTTGAGATGCATGGCGGAGACTTTTTTATCATACATTAACGTTTTAAATTCTAGTATATAAATATATCAGAGAATTCACAGGGTACATTAATGACGGTATTCAATTGCAAATTGAAATGCTTAATATTATCTGTTTATATTTAACAAAGAAGTTGAGTTGCATGGCGGAGACTTTTTATCATACATTAACCTTTTAAATTCTAGTATATAAATATATCAGAAAATTCACAGGGTACATTAATGACGGTATTCACTTGCAAACTAAAATGCTTAATATCATCCGTTTATATGTAACAAAGAAATACTAATGAAAGCGAAATATTCAATATGGTAATGAAAAAGGAAAATGATATTTTTATGAAGATATAAAAGTGCACGATTATAATTTAAACATTTTAAAAAATAATTAAGACTTTTTACAATGTAAAGACTATGTGTTTTTATTCTAGTGCAAGGAAGTCTTTTTAAAAATTTACACATTCCATTTTAAATGAATTCTAAACATTTCCCATACATTTCAACAGATTTTGAAAATTAGATTTACTTTATAAATCATGATATAATTTGAAAGATTTATAGGTTGTAAGAATATAAATTATTTGAAGAAATCTCTGTTTCATCCTCAGCAAATATCTGTATAAATCTTTTTATGATTTTATTCTTAAATTTTAAAGGAAAATGACGGAATCCTTTATGTTGTTTCATGTTCATCATGAAAGAATTTTTATTTAATTTTTTCTTTATTGAATCTTGAGATAAAGAGAGAAAAAAATATTCCTTTCTTTCAACTAATTTTATACAATACTTTGAAGTTTTAATGTAAATCAAATAGCACGACATTGAAGCTTTGTCATAGGCAGGATTTTTGTGCTCCCTTTTCATATATCTTGAAGCATTCGATGAAATATAAAAATAAAGAAACTCATGAAAAAGGCAAGTAAAAAATATATTAACATATCCAACACATCCATGATTATTAAATTAGTAGACAGAGAATTCAGAACATTAAAGTGTATCTTTCTTATTTCCGTAACAGCCATCCGAATAATTTTAGAAAGGAAAACTTCAAGTGAATTCCAATTAATTTCAAAGAATCATTTGCATGTTTTAAAGGTTAAGAGGAATTCTTTTAATGGTTCTATTACGGGATATATTGAAAGCAACCGTTTAAAACTTTTAACAGTAATGTAATAATATTTTTAATTTCGAATAAATTTTCCCTTATCTGACTTATATATCCGAAAATATTGGGCATCTTGGTGACACATAATGTATTACTTTAATTATGGGGTGCAATATGAAACATACACTGGTGATATATCAACAAGAATAAATTAATGTTTTAAATGATGGAGATATTTGTTTTAGATATTAACTTTTAAAATTTTCATTATTTTTTCCACTTTTACAATTTTATTACTTTCCAGTTAAACAGTGTTTCTCAACCCTTTTCATGTCGGGACCCCTTTTAATTGTTTCCACGCATCCTATACCCCCCCCCTTTTTTTTACCTTGCATATTTCTATTAAAAAGGCCTTTTTATATACAATCTAACTTATCTCATGAGTCCGGCGCAAAAGCACCGATATCCCGATATCTTCGGTAAACATTAAAAACAACAAACACATAAAAAGGATTTGAAAAAATGGTACAATTAGCTTTAGAGTCACTGAGAATATTCTGTAAATTATTAAAACAGTTCTTTCCGATACAGAAGAGTAGAACATGTTCTTGAGTCTCACTATCTGTAGAGCATACTAGACAAATATCAGTAGCAGCAAGGTTAAAGATGTCAAGAATGACTCCGTGACAAGATGGCCAATCCTATCTGTAGCTGCGAAAGCGGCAATCCATCGGTGAACTCTCTTAAAATACAAAAGGTTACTAGGCTCTTTCGGGAAATTAAAAAGATGGCTCTGACCACCGGTGTTCCTCCATGAATCACACCCGTTGGCTTTAGTTTCCCTTTGAACCCTGCCAATGCACTTGGAAAGAGTACACGCAGGAGGATGCCCATGTTTGAGGATAATTTAGCTAATGTGTCGGCAACTTCATTGCCATGAATACCACAATGAGTAAGGTAATATCTTTAAACCTCAGAGAAAAGAGAATATCCCTAATTTCATTGACGCGAAAAAAGTAGTGATCTGTTTTATTTTGGCGCATACTTTTTTTTTCGGTTTTCCGCGTAGCGTCTTCGCGTTATCTTAGTTGTATTGCCACGGTGTTCAAAATTATATAATTTGGTTTTGTTTTTATTTGACCTGATGGGTTTCGGCTAGGGGGCGCTTTTTCATATTCGCCTCTTTTGCCTGTGTGTTCCGACTGAGTGGGTGGCTGTCGGGACGATCGGTAATCAGTTTTTTCACCGTATAAGCTTCGGCTGAGGACGGGTGTATCTAAGAATTATCCCGGCACAGACATTGAAGGACCACTTAGAAGTCGGTAAAAATACAAATGGGTCTTCCTACCAATGTGATGCAATGCACCAAAGCAATATTAAGCGCCAAAAGTTCAGTATCGAGACTGGTTTCACGGAGCAGCTAGAACAAGGAAAGATTCGTTTAGTTCTTCAATATAATAACTTGCCCCGGCTTTGGGGATGTCAAAGTCGACAGAACCGTCCGTAAAAATTTCAAAATGATTAGAATAGTCAGGGTTTATTAGGTTAAACGTGGCTTTCTTCAGGGGGTGTGGGTCCGACCTTTTACTATGTTTTTATTAACTTGCTTTCTTGCTTGCGTGTTTTTTTGCGTGTGTGTTTGTTCAGTACAAATCTTGCAATCGATTTTTAACTAACTTCTCGACTAGCTAGACATTTGAAACTTTTAGAATAGCTCAGAACACGATGACAATGCATTTTTTAAATACTTTTAGCCATCTTTAAGCAGAATTAAATTAATTTTAAGTTATTTTCAGTTAATTTTGTTTTGTAGACTGTTGCAGCCCTCTATTGGCCGCATCGGGAACGAAAAGTTAAATGCAAGTTAACTTCCAATTAACTTCATTTTCTTTCAAGTTGATGGGATAATTCATCAAAAAAATTTTTAAAAAGTATTTATTAATACATAGAATCGTCAAGTTTAAATGATTCAACAGAGAAATTTAAAAACATGGTATATAAAAAGTTCTTTTTATCTTGTAATTATTTGTGATAGAACCCGGAAGGGAATATCAAACCGACATTGTAATGGAAACCAAAGAGGATCCGGAAAGATCACTCGAAAAGCCATAGGCACATCCATTGACAACCGTGAAGCAAAGGACCACACTTTATATAAAAAGAACTGACGAGGATGATGAGTATCAGGATTGATGTTCTTCATATGATTCCTATCAGACAAAGAATGGTGTTTTAGAAAAAGGCTTTTTAAAACAACAAGAAAATAAACTAAAACGCATTTTCCATAATTTAATTACAACCATATTCAACGGAAATAAAATTTGTAAGAAGTGGAGAACGTTAAGAAACATCCCTCAATCAAATGTGTATAAAATCAATAACAGATCAAAACAGAACCTCAAGAAAACTAATGCGCGTACCATACGGATTCAGAATTATATCTGTGTTTGCTTTGCAAAGGGTGTTAAGTCCAAAATGGGCTAAAATTTGTTACCAAACCAGGCATGTTTGAAAAATTAAGGTCTACTGCAGGGTACAGAAAGCTAAGTCCAATTCCACTCGTAAATATTTTTATTCATCAGGGAAAATTTGGGATATGTGAAACAAAACACAAACATGTTAGTGTTAAAGGGGTTATGCCCCAATCAAGGACTTAATACTCTTTACTCAACAAAAATAAAATTAGAAAAATTTACTTTAAAAAAAAATTTAAAATAAACTAAAAAAACTGACTTTACAAAAGCCTTTTTTTTCAATCCCGTTTTTTTCAAAACTACGATTATGGATTGGACACTCTTTACACTGCAAATACAGATATAACAATAAAAATAGAAAAATTCTTACCTAAATAATATCGCTTTATTTCGATGGGAAACTACAATAGTAATTCCAAAAGTGACATTCCAGACTGATAAAAGACGAACAGATGTTTAGAATTTGTGTATTGTACGAAGCAAGTTCCCTCGATTTTCCCTTACCACCAAATAAAAGCAGCAGATTTCTGAACTGAGATTGCGCTTTGAATGAGACTTTTTCCTTTAAAAGACATCATGATAAATAAATAGTGACATTTTTTGCGAAATAAGCTAAAAAGGTATTTTATTTGAATAAAACCAGAATGGCGACACCCCATAAAACACTTCTCGACCTCTTAGGATGCCGCGACCGACATTTTTAGAACATCTACACTAGACATTCCAAAAATCAAGCCTGGAATATTCTACTTTCTGGATTAATTTGTCTATAATTGAAACCTCGTGAAAGTTCTCGGTGAGTGTCACTCTAACTTCTAGGTGACTTTCGCTCACACCCATTTTATTTCCTTTCACTCAAAATCAAGACGACTGACTCAGAAACACCCACATTCCTAGAAAGTTGGCAAATCATTTCTCCACCAAGCCATGCTCTTAGCTTTATTTGCGAAAGTTAGTAAAATTCCCAATATTTAATAATTATTTTTAAATGTAATACAAAATGATTAATAAATGATTAAAAAAGCTTAAGAAATCAGATAGTATTTGCATTTAATCTTTCAAGTATCTTTATTGTAGGGAAGATATACAATCATTTATATCTTGAATAAAAATAAGTCTATTTAAATTTTTGAAAATTCTATAAACATTCAGTCATTTTCATTTTTCAGATGTCACTGGATGTTACCCTATTTCCCTTTTCGTATTTATTTGGCTTATAATATTATAATGAAATGAAAATTATTGTACCAAATTAATATATTAAATTTGTGTGCATATTTAATCTTTCTCTCTCTCTCTCTCTCTCTCTCTCTCTCTATATATATATATATATATATATATATATATATATATAAAAATGGATGTATGTGTGTATGTTCCAGCATCACTCTGGAACGCGTGCAGCAATTTCAACCAAACTTGGTACACATATCACTTACAATCTGGAAAGAAATACCGGGGGGGGGGGGGTAAAACACCCCTAACACCCATAGGGGGCAGGGGACACATATAAAAATATTCGAAAAGACTGATATTAGTGTCGAATCCATAGTTTTCGGGTCTCTGAGATTAATGGTGACACTTCCGATGCAGTCTATGTGCAAGTTCAGCCCCCCATCAACATTGGGGGGGGGAGGGGGTAGAAGGAGTTAAAATAAAATGCCCCAAATACCGAGAGCAGTGACGAAACAATACTTTGCGGGGTCGGTGAGACGAATAGTGACATTTCTGATGCCGTTTAAGTGCAAGTTCAGCCCCCCCCCCATTACCATAGGGGGAGGGGGAGGGGGAGGGAAGAAGTGGTGAATATAAATGTGCATAATACCGAGAGTAGTGTCAAAACCATAGTTTTCGTGGTCGCTGAGATGAATAGTAACATTTCTGATGCCGTTTAAGTGCAAGTTCAGCCCCTATTAGCATCGGGGGAGGGGGGAGGGAAGAAGGAGTGAATATAAAATGTCCTAAATGACCGAGAGTAGTGTCAAAACCAGAGTTATCGTGGTCGCTGAGACAAATAGTGACATTTATAATGCTGTTTAAGTGCAAGTTCAGGCCCCCCCCATAAGCATTGGGGGAAGGGAAAGAGGGGTGAATATAAAATGTCCAAAATGACCGAGAGTAGTGTTATAACTATAGTTTTCGGGGTCGCTGAGACGAATAGAGACATTTCTGATGCCGTTTAAGGGCAATTTCAGCCCCCTATTAGCATAGGGGGAGGGAGAATGGGGAATATAAATATTCTAAATGACAGGGAATAGTTTCGAATCCATAGTTTTCAGGTTCTCTGCGACGAATAGGGACACTCCCGATGACGTTTAAATGCAAGTTCAGTCTCCTACCACCATTAGGGGGAGGGGGGAGAAGGGGTAAAAATAAAATGTCCGAAATGACCGAGAGTAATGTCGAATCAATAGCTTTCGAGGTCACAGAAATGAATAGTGATACTCGCGATGCTCTTTAAGTGCAAGTTCATCCCCCATCAGCATGGGGGAGGGGATAAGGGGGAATATAAATCTCCATAATGACCGAGAGTAGTGTCGAATCCATAACTTTCGATGTCGCTGAGATGAATAAGGACACTACCGATGCCATTTAAGTGAGAGTGCAGTTCCCATCAGCATTGTTTGGTGAGGTGGGGGTAAGAAAGTGTGAATATAAAATGTCCCAAATGAACGTGAATAGTGTCGAATCCATAGTTTTCGGGTTCGCTGCGATGAATAGGTTTAGTCCCGATACCGTTTAAATGCAAGTTCAGCCTCCCAACACCATTGGAGGGGAGAAGGGATAGAAATAAAATGTCCAAAGTTACCGAGAGTAGGGTCGAATCCATAGTTTTTGTGTCGGTGAGATGAATAGGATCCTCCCGATACCGTTTAAGTGCAAGTACAGCCTCCCATCACCATTGGTGGGGGAGAGGGGGGGGGAGAAGGGGTAAAGAAAAAGTCCAAATGACCGAGATTAGTGTCGAATTCATAGTTTTCGGAGTCACTGAGAGGAATATAGGAAACTAAAAATATTGTTTATAATGAAGTTTTGAGTTAAATTAATAGAGTGAATTTGTAATTCTTTTTATAATTTCCATACTGTACTTACTTTGAAATATCTGTAAATTAAAGTACTTTAGATCATAATGATTGAAGCATTTTAAAAGAAGCGTCCAGTAGTACGAAAACTTTATTACGAAAGATTTTACACTATAGGTAGAATTCTTTCCTTTTCCTGTGTAATAAAAAAATTGGGATAAACAAATACCCGGGCAACGCCGGGCAAATAGCTAGTATATATATATAAATATATATATATATATATATATATATATATATATGTGTGTGTGTGTGTGTGTGTGTATCATGTGTTTTAATGTATTTTAGATTGTTAGATTGAAAATATTCAGAATGTTGGAGCAAACTCTCAAAATAGCATGAACTGCAGCTTTTAATCAATTCCTTTTCAAGTCCATTCCTAATTTTTCTTCCAGGTTCTGATACAAATTATACGACGATATCCATTTTTTTTAAATATTGCCATTCTTTGACAGAAATATTTCATATTTGAAAGTCTGAATCTCGGAACTTGAAAATAAAGTTTTCGTACTACTGGACGCTTCTTTTAAAATGCTTCAATCATTATGTTCTTATCTAAATAGTCGTTATTTCTGCTTCGAGATTCTTTTTAAACATCTTATGCTCAGCATTACAGACGATGTGTACATATACTCTGGCAGTTAAAGAAATATTAAAATCTAGCAGTTATTATGTTTACAAAAAATTTTAAGTTCTAGTTTTTAAAAGAAACATTTTGTTTATGTTTATTCTAATGTGTTTTGAACAAACAAATATGACAGGAAAGGAGCAAATGAATCTTGAGAAAAAGCCATTTTGTGTCTCTCAGTAGAAGTTAGTTCTTATCTTAACATTCTGTAAGATAGTGAAGAATCATTTATTTTTATCTAGAGAGGTAAATTTCATCAGTTGCAGGAACATGTATTATCAGCTGGTGTTTAAAAAACTTTATCAGTTACGATCTACCACTTCAAATCCTTTAAATGGAGCAATATCAGAAGTATAAGGTAAACTAAACATATTGTTATGTATATTCTTTCATAACAGTCGAATTAGATTAAGATTAGAACCGAATTGATATTAAGAATTTCTTTATTGCTTTCGAATTCCAAAGAATAGAAAGGTAATCACTTACCCATCTCCCAGATTCGTTCGGGCAGCCATCCTAAAAAAAGTGTAAGGTCAACACAATGAAGATAACCCCTTTTGCTAAATTTGATTTAATATAAAGTCGAATCACAATAGAATTATAACACTGGATTTACGAATAGATTCGAATGACAGCATTTTATCATTGTTCGAATTGAATGTATTCAGCTCTGCCGAGTCAGGGCGGGGGCGATGCTGGCAACCCTAGAGTACGTGTAGCCTGCGCCAGCAGCGCCTCTCTACGGCCTCAGATCACGTGGTTACATCGCCTTTCTCAACATCCTCCCGGCCGAAAATGGCCCCGGGCAGGATGCACACTTGAGATATAGGCCGAATCATGGATCCAGTCTCTGTTCGAATGTGGACCACTCTTGTTACCTGATCTGTGCCTGGACAGGTGCGGATGATTCTGCCGAGTTTCCATTGTAATGGGGGTAAGCGTTCATCCTTGATGATCACTAGATCTCCCACTCGCAAATCTTTCCTGAGTCGCCACTTTGGACGGGACTGCAGGGTGTTGAGGTACTCCCGGTTCCAGCGACGCCAGAACTGGTCCTTGACCTGTAATAGTAGGCGATATCTGGAAGAAAGACTAAGAACAGAAGGATTAGCATTAGAATTCTCGGGTATTTCTAATAAAGGTATTCCCACCAGGAAATGGCCAGGGATCAAGGCTCGGCAGTCCATTGGATCGGTGGATAAAGGCACCAACGGACGCGAGTTTATGCAGGATTCAATCTGGCACAGAATAGTAGCCAATTCCTCAAAGGTGAGGAGAGTTCCTCTAGTTGTTTACAGAGGTGATTCTTGGCTAGTTTGATGGAGGCTTCCCATAATCCTCCGAAGTTCGGACTATATGGGGGAATAAAATGCCATCTGATAGAGGGCGCGAATGAATCTTGGACTTGGGAATCCTTTAGTAGGCTGAATAATTTCTTTAAATACGAATTGGCTCCAATAAAGTTCTTGCCATTATCAGAGAAGATGTCGCTAGGCAAACCCCGACGAGCCACAAATCGTCGCATGGCGGCAAGGAAGGCATTGGTGGACAGGTCTGAAACAGCCTCAAGGTGTACAGCCTTTGTGCACATGCAAATGAAGAGGCAAATATAAGATTTAAAAGTACTTGCCTTTCTTTTGTGTTCACATTTTGTTAAAATCGGACCGGCAAAATCGATGCCCACCCTTTCGAACGGTCGGGCTTGATGAATTCTCGAGGGAGGCAAGTCTCCCATCAACTGCTGCATGGGCTTAGCATTGATGCGAAAGCAAATCATACAATTCCGGATTTCCTTGCGTACTGTGGACCGTCCATCGGGGATCCAAAACTTTTGGCGAATCAAAGAGAGAAGAAGGTTCGTACCAGAGTGCATACTTTTTTGATGAAATTCCCTAATAATTAATGTAGTGATGAAATTTCTCTTCGGAATGAGTATAGGGAATTTTTGGTCATAAGCTAAAGCTTCATGTCTACTCAATCGGCTGCCGACTCTGAGAATTCCGGTTGAATCTAGGAAGGGATTCAGTGCGATTAACTTATTACTCTTTGGAAGTGGCTTCCCCTTTAATAGCAGCGCAATTTCTTCCTTAAAGTTGCGTTGTTGGATAAGTTTCATCACGGATAAGGTTGCGTCTTCTATCTCGGTGGGGCTTAAAGGTCCTTTTACTTTGGGTAATTTTTTCACTGCTTTAATGAATCTCTGCACCCAAGAGACCACCCGGAGTAATTTCGAGAAAGTAGAGAATTTAGTAAGGAGGTCGTAAATCTCATTGTTCTGTGTCAGAAGGCAAAGTTGTTCTGTTTCTCCTGTCTCCACAGCCATATGTGAGTCAATTTCACTAGATATACAATTGCTTGAGGGGAATTCAGTTGGTTCATGGAGCCAGTCTGGTCCATGCCACCACTCTCGATTCCTTTCCAATTGCTCTGGAAAAAGACCTCGAGTGGCACAATCTGCGGGATTTTGTTTTCCTGGTACATGTAACCAGGACTCCACTGGGGATAATGCTAGAATATTCTCCACTCGGTGGGTTACGAATTGGTTCCCTTTAGTCGGTGGATTATTTAGCCAGCTTAGGGTAATCGTGGAGTCTGTCCACCGAAAAATCTTTTCTATTTTACGATTCAGGGCTGGAATGGTGGCATATATTAATTCTGTCAACAATAGAGCACCACAAAGTTCTAATCTGGGTAGGGTGACTGATTGAACAGGGGCGACTCGAGTCTTTGCAGCAATCAAATAGATTTGTATAGGATCTGACAAGATACGTAAATAAACAACAGCTACATAGGCTTTACAAGAGGCATCGCAAAAGCCATGCAATTCACATTTATTACCCGCTGTAATACCAATATAACGAGGCAGTTGAATTTGTTGAAAATGCTTAATTTCTCTCTTGAATCTGTTCCATTTCTCTTTAATCTCTACCGGTAGGGGGTCATCCCAGTCCAATTTTGCCTTCCATAGATCTTGCAGAAGAAATTTTAAAATAACAGTTGCAGGAGAAAGTATACCTAAAGGATCGAATGTTCTTGCGATTACTGATAACAATTTCCGTTTAGTGTCAGTATCTTCTCCCTTGACTACTTTTACCTGAAGTGAATCATTTTGGACATTCCAGACCACCCCTAATATTTTTTGAAATGAATCTTTGAATAAATGCTCTGAATTTTCCACCTTCAATGAATCTGGTAGTTGAGCCAAAACTTCGGCATTATTTGAGCACCACTTTCGAAGTTCGAACCCTCCCGATTGCATCAAATTTTGAATTTCATTAACTAATACTTAGGCTTCTTCTACCGACTCTGCACCTGCGAGTAGATCATCCATGTAAAAATGATCTTTTGCCACCTCAGACGCGATTGGAAAATTCCTTTTTTCATCGTTACATAATTGTTTTATTGTTCTGAGGGCCAAAAAGGAAGCACATGATGTGCCATAGGTGACTGTATTCAGTTCAAAAATTTGTAGAGGTTCATTGGGATCTTTTCTCCAGAAAATTCGCTGATATTTTCTATCTTCCTCTGCTACATTGATTTGTCTATACATATCCGCTGAAAACGCAATCGAGTAACATCTGAATTTAACTAGAATTGTAAATATGTCAGCCTGCAGTTTAGGACCCTTTAACAACACATTGTTTAAGGAGTTGCCATTAGATGTTTTAGCAGAGGCGTCGAACACGACGCGTAACCTCGTTGTGGAGCTATTCTCATTGATTACCCCGGGATGAGGTAAGTAATAATTCTGGTCTCTAAACTCTTCTGATATTACGGGGGACATATGACCCAATTTACTGTATTCCTCCATAAAACTTATATACTGCTCTCTTAATAATTTATCCTTTTTAAGCCTTTCTTCTAGTAAGTGAAATCTTTTCAGGGCTCGAACTTTACTCTCACCTAAACTGACCGTACCCTTGAAAGGTAGCTTTACCGTATATCTACCAGAGGTTGCATCTCTTCTCCCTGTCTCTGCATAAATTGTTTCTACCTCAGCATCCTCTGTCTTAAAATTTTCAGATTCTGAAACTGATTCTAATTCAAAGAATTTCTTTAACGTATCATTTATATTCACTGTGGAGACACACGAAACCAGATTTTGTCCTTTGGATATATTGTCAACAGTACCAGAGAGTAACCAACCTAACTTTGTTGGTAATGCGACTGGTGTTCCAGGCAAACCCACGACTGGAGCTCCCTCTACTAACAACGCATATATTTCCGCTCCGAGAAGATTGTCAATCTCTTTTGTTAAATAAAATTGTGGGTCTGCAAGCAATAACTGTTTTGTGTGTGGCCAATTTTGCTGCCTCAAATGGAAATTTGGGAGAGGAAAAGTGACCCTTTCAACTACGAAAGCCGTTACCGAAAACGATTCATAGGAAAAATGTGGGTTAAAAGTGAATTCTGTTCTACACAAAGAGGTTTCCGCCAATACACCGTTGATGCCTACCAAACTGTGTGATGTACTACGCGACGGTAAACCCAATCTTGCCGCGCACTCCTTTGTTATTAACGAATTTTGGCTGGCATTATCCAATAAAGCCCTACATTGAACAACCTGACCTGCCCTATTCTTTACATTAATTAGAGCTGTTGATAGTAATACATTACTCGAGAAACACTGAGCACTATTGGAAACCAAAACTTCTTGATTCGCGCTACCGCTCGCCTCACCAATCCCTTTATTCACCGCATACACATGTAAAAGTGTATGATGTTTCTCAGCGCAAATTTTACAGTTAAAATTTATCCGACAATTTTCAAGCTTATGATTCTTACGAAAACAATTTTGACATAATTTATTAATTTCCACAATTTTCCATCTCTCCATTACCGGCATAGAATTAAATTTCAAACACTTATACAACGCATGCGTCTGAGAGCAAACCATACACACATTATTTGTCACTGTACCATTATTTGAATTTTTAACCAACACACTATTTGTTAAATGCCTCTTTCCTCCACTATACTCCAGTGGTTTAGGCGTTGGGCGGAATTTAGAGTCTATTTTCGTACTTTTGTTTTCACCCATACTTCTCGCTTCCCTTTCCACGAATTTTTTAAATAAGTCCAAATTTGGAATTTTATCATTTTCTTGCATTAATTCCCATCTTTGTTTAAGAGGTTCATCTAATTTTGAAATCATAAAATTTATAATCATTAAGTCAATTAAATTGTTAGATTCTAACCCCAATGTTTGTAAATTTCTTACCGCTTCATTACAGCTATCTATTAGCTCGAGTAATGTTTTCGAATTATTCGCCTTAACTATTTTTGTAGCAAATATTTTATTTATCTGGCATGTTGCCAATTGACGCTTATTCTCGTATCTTTCGCACAGAATTTCCCAGCAGTTCTTCAAATTTTCCTCTCTCAATGAAAATCCTCGAATTAATTTTGATGCATTTCCTCTCACCGCCGAATGTAAATATTGCAGTTTTTCAACTTCCGACAACTGCTCATTCTTTACGATTGTAGACTCGAATAGTTCTTTAAACGATATCCAATGTTCCGATTCACCGTAGAAATACGGCAGATCAAATTTCGGAAGCTTCACCGAAATCTGTTTTGATTTAGAACATGTATCGTTATCAGAATTTTTTTCTAACCTAGTTTTCTCCTCAAGGCTAATTAACAAATTTAAAATCTTATCTTGATATCTCAAATACCTATCTAAAATATCATCATTCTCTCTCTGAGAAAAATTTGTAAATATTTCCGATATGCTACGTTCATAATCCTTTACTTTTGTTTTCAAAACCGAAATTCTTGCCTGCTGTTCTACGCTACACTTACTAACATTTTCACTGACCACATCAATTTCTTTACAGATTACATCAAACCTTAGTTCGGTTTTCGAAATCTTCGGTGACATTTTCAAAATTTTAAATCCTCTAATATATGAATAATTTATCTAGACTTAATTGAATACCCTTTAAATACGACATAAATGTGAATATTAGAATTGTAGAATTAATTCAAACCAAAACAAGCAAAACTATTACTATTAAACTATTTACATTATCAAACCCATAGAGCTGTGGCTATCGACGGACCAAAATACTGTTATGTATATTCTTTCATAACAGTCGAATTAGATTAAGATTAGAACCGAATTGATATTAAGAATTTCTTTATTGCTTTCGAATTCCAAAGAATAGAAAGGTAATCACTTACCCATCTCCCAGATTCGTTCGGGCAGCCATCCTAAAAAAAGTGTAAGGCCAACACAATGAAGATAACCCCTTTTGCTAAATTTGATTTAATATAAAGTCGAATCACAATAGAATTATAACACTGGATTTACGAATAGATTCGAATGACAGCATTTTATCATTGTTCGAATTGAATGTATTTCAGCTCTGCCGAGTCAGGGCGGGGGCGATGCTGGCAACCCTAGAGTAAGTGTAGACTGCGCCAGCAGCGCCTCTCTACGGCCTCAGATCACGTGGTTACATCGTTTTTCTCAACACATATCTTTCTCCATGATAAGTCTATATCTATGTTTTAACGAAACTATTGAAAGTAGGATGATATTATTTGTAAATATATTTTCCAGCAATAATTCGTAATATCAGATTCTACATTGTGTATTATTACGCGCATTAACCATATTAAAAGCAGTTTTTAAAATACCAAACTGTCTTTTATATACCTTTCAGATGATAAAATATATTATCGTTAATTAAGTACCGGAAATATACAACCATGAACTCAATGCGAAAAGATAATTAGAAGAAAATTCATGCTTCAGAAAATTTTGTTGATGCGAGATGAAACGATCTAGAAGAAATAATTCACTTCATAACTGTCATATTGGAAGTATGTAAATATCCTAAATATTCAAGCAAAAGAGCTTTTTGTGTGGATATTCTGGAAATGAAATAAAATTCGTAACATTGTTTTAATTTTTTTATACCAATGGTTCTTAAAGACCTCTAAGTACCCCAAGACCTCACTTGATGGTTGCAGTTAATGACATTGGATTTTCAGTATAATACTTTTTTATATAAAGTGTCTGATTCTCTGCAACTACACAATATCCTTCTAGGAAACAAACTTACTCATTGTTTTTAAATGGATGGTAATAGAAAATATACAAGATGGGGATATAGGGGATAAAACATATGTAATACTTACCCTGAATATAAAGGGAAATAATGTAGGAAGTAAATACGAAGCAAAAATAGCTTTAAGTACCGAGTAACAACTCTCACCTTATTTCAAGGATTTACAACAGTCAGTCTTGGCAGGGGTGACAACGTGTGGCAGAAGAGTTTTTCGAGTAAACATTGTCATTCCTTGGTAAAATACCTCACAAAGATAAACTGAAAGAATGTAAATGACAAAGTTTTAAACAGCGGAACTTTTTAGTAGGCATTTCTTCTGGCAACTCAGAATAAAGTTACCACCTAAATATTGTGAGTGAATGACCACCGATGAAAGTATCCACCATCTGTCAGGGCTGGCTGCCTATCATTGGCAAGAAAAAAATTTAATTAATTTAGCAATTTTACACATACGCTAGAAGAGAGCAAATTTATCTTAATACTTCCACTTATGTTCTCTTCGCTAAAACACTTATCCCTTGCCTGGTGTTGCCTTGCCTGCATACAGCAAAGACAAATATACACAAGTATTCTTTGCTACGTTAACAAAATTTTAAGCATTTTCAATTTTTCCATTAAACTGGTGATATATCTTAAAATTCTGGTTACAATACATAAAAAACTGCTTTGAGTAAGAAGAATCAAACAATTGCACATAAACTACATACATACTACGTAAATATTAAGCTACCTAAAACGTGGCGGGAAAAAATTATAACACTGGACACAAAGGGACGCAAAGTACCGTTAATGTAGTTATTCAACCTACAGTATAATAACAATTTAAGGAAAAACTTTTATCTTATATACACACTACAGAAAACTTGAAAAAAATATCTGGCTTTTATCATTGCAGCCAGACAAAGAATAAAAGATGTAAATGAAAGCTTTCAAAGACTATACGCTATTTGAATCACTATTGAAATGCTAATGAAACAACACGTCTACTTTTAAATTCCTGCTGCAACCACGAAAAAAAACTGAATAGAGATTTTAAGCTGAAAAAGTAGGTCATTGAATAGTTTACGGGATTGTTAAAAAATTATGGTGCCTTGAAGTATTACTTTTCAATTCAGTGTAGAAATACTCGTTTTATAAACATTCCTATATTTGACATGCTCAACATCAAATTTCAGAGAATTTAAACAACTTTGCTGCCCACTTGCAGCGAAACAGATTTAGTCGTTTTAAGGCCATGGGTAATTAATACTTATCTATTTTAATACTTTAAAAAGTTTCCCTAAAATTTTATCCATCGATTATGTCATTCAGATGGAAATTCATGTCTAAGTTTTCTTAACTTTAAGGTTAAAACATTCAAATAAATTTTCCCGTGAACTTAAAGTAGACATTTTTTATGACAAAGCTTTTAAGAATTTACAATGTGTCTTGTAATATGCTCAGTATATGATTTATCGGGTTGAGAAAGTGAAATCTCCAAAGATGTATCGTACAAATTAATAAAATAAATTTTACCAAATCCTTTATTTATGCTATGAGAACTAGTAGTTAATAAGAACTTTAAATCACTATGGGCGCGATTGGTATCACAAGAATGATTCTGACATAATGATTCCGGCTAGAGACTTCAGAGAAACGAGTTCCATGGTAGTTGACGTGCAGAATATATGTTATTGTTGACTTCTTCTTTTGTAGATTGCGTCTTTCATTGATAAAGCTGCGACTCTTTTTACATCTCTCTTGAAGTGGTTATAGCGCAATACGGACCAGTTTCATGTTCGAAAAGAAGAAGAAGAAAATACAAAAACTGTACCCAACGTTTCCTCGTAAATCATGAAGTTTTAATGGGTTGCATTTCATTTATATATAAAATATTCATAAATCAGAAAGACATTCATCATTTAACTAATAGTACCCAGATTAGTATTTTTTAACTTATAAGACATTACTGAGGTATTTAATACTCAGAATACTGAATATAATTAGATTGGTCAAGGGTTAATACATTGTTTTAGTTGGGGTAAAACAACCTAAAGTGTCAGCTTAGACCAGCGAACAAAACATTTTAAAAATCCATTGCATAAAATAAAGAATATTTTAAACTTTTAGTTATAGGAAAAGTTCAGTAGCTATTAAATGCGTGAAGAAATAAAAAATTTTAAAACAAATTTAGCAGCTTTGTAATTTAAAAATCAATAATGAAATTACTTCTTAATTTCTGAAACTAAATAACCTCTGAGCTATACTAAATTAACCCTCAGGGGACAAAAGTTTTAAAAAAATAGTGGGAAAGCACATTATTGTTTTAAATTTCATCAAAATTGTTCGGTAGTTTCTTAGAAATTCAAGGAAGAGGTAAATTAATTGGAGCAATTAATCCTTAATAAACATCAGCTATACGCACATTCAAAAGCTGTAACTTAATTATAATGAATTGTCCGCAATAAACTTTAAGAGACTTTTAAAGCATGTTTAAAAGTTTGGTAATGTGATATATTCTCCTTTAAATTCGTTTGGTGGCTTATTCGTTAACGAGTTTAACACTAATTTTACACTGCTCTTGAAATATTTTACATACACTCGGATGGCGTGCTTCCTTAATCTCTGACAAATAATAAACTCTGCATTTTAGAATTTCTCAATCGGTGCAAGGTGAGAAACAACCATCAAACAGCTAAAAATTCCAAAGCCCATTTACTCCGCAAATGTTTATCTTTGTTTGGTGTGTAATATAGAATGAAATGAACTCCTTGATGAAATATACACCTTCATTACTCGATGAAGAAGTGATGTGTTAGTGTTTCCTTTGCATAGGAATAATGGTAAATGTCTTAGAGTTCACATAAAATTGAGCATTAAAAATGTAAAGCGATTTAAATAGTTAAAAATATTTTTAAAATGTTTTTTCTGTTTCATACTTTCACTAGATTTAAATTAAACATTAATAAGGTAAACCTTCATATTTCTGATCGGAACATAGAGTCTCTTTGAGTCTCATATACTTGGTCTAGATGTTATATCAACAGAATTATGTAATAAAACTTTCGCCCAAAATACATATTCAGTACCATCATAACAAACATAAATCCATTTGATATAGTTTTTTTTCCCTTTTTCGTCTTTTGAACAAAATGCTTCTAAATGTTTGCTGCCAAGCAGTTATGCTTATTTTTAAGAATCTCCCAGAGATGTGCATCATTTTTCAATACAATTATGTTATTAAAATGTATGTATACTTAAAGCTACTTAAAGATATTTACATTTAAATATCTCAAACTAACACACGTTTTTCTTAAAAAATTATCGAGAGTTTCCATTAGCAACTAAAAAAAAACTCGTTTTTCCTTCCGCTGCTGCAAATTTTGGCTTAAAGGTTATTTTCTTTTACCTAAGATTTTATGTAGTAATTACGAAACAATTACACAGCAATTTCAAAAATAATGTATTTCGGAAGTTGATACAAATGTTCTCTTCAATTTTCTATGTTCATACATAAGTAACTACTAATTTTTTTCATAACTGAAAACTGGAATATTCACAAATATAATATTAATGTATTTTTACAAGATTTTATTGCTGCAATTACAAGATTTGCTATATTTGGTAACTTCATCTGGGACATAAAATGTATATTCTTTGCAATTAATATCGAAAATTTTAATGTACTGGAGGAATAAAATCTGGAAAAAAATTTATGTAAAATTGAAAGACGAATATACTCGTTTACTCGACTCAAAGTAAGATTTCTCTCAATTATTCTTATCTATTTATTTAAATCTTATGTTTCAGGAATTTGTGAGACATAAAAAAAATTACATTTAACCTTTTAAATATTTTATGAAGATTAAATGAAGCAGATCTAAAAGTTGATGAAGCTATCAATTACATTTTATTTCGATAATTCTTGCCAAATACTTTAATTCCTTGAAACTTTTCAGTTAAACTAAGATTTTAATTGGTTAAAGAAAGTTTTGAAACACATTTTAACAGAGTTTCTGATTAGATTGGAAAATATTGTTTTACTGATCTTAAATATAATTATATCACGAAAATAAAAAATAAAAAAACTCTTAATCAAATTAACTCTTTTTTAGTTTTACAACAAACTCGGTTCAACTCTTTTACAATCTTTTAGAATATATTTGCTTTCAACTAGATTTAAAAGCCCTATTAGTTAATCAATGTGCACTTAGCTGAAATTTTCCAATAATTAAATCCGCTAATTTACTTTAAACTTTTATCCATTGTCAAGGATTTTCAATAAAATGCTTAATTAACTAAAACTTATGCAAGCTTTTAACAGCGGTAACAAATGTGTTTCAACTTTGTTTGGGGCAAATTGTGTTACCATATTTGTATTATTACATAAACTAATAAATACAAGACAATACTTGACAACTTTAGGTTGTTTAAAATTTAATTTTTGACAGCATAAAGATTCGAGTTAACTTTAAAATAAAGGTTTCGATTTCAAATTATTATCAATAATGTAAAGTGCTCGTATACGCATAAAGTTATCCAATAGACAAAAGCGAAGAGCATTAATATCCATGCACTTCTTATGATTTAATTTTTCAAGAGGTTTCTGTTGTAATAAATAGATGTTAGTCATGAAAAGTCAAATTTAAAGTTCAAGAATTCTACGATTCTCGTACTAAAAACTAATATTATGAAGTTCAATTATGTAGTTACCTGGTTTGTTTATCTTTTTTCAAAAGAGATCTGAAAATATATTTGAAATTGAGAGCACAAAACTGATCTTTCGGGGAAATTCGAATAATTTTATAATAGGAGTGATATGTTTTACCATGCATTCCCTCATTTTCAGATTATTAATGTAGCAAAATCAGATTAAATCATTAAAAAAACATTCATTCTGTAAAATTTTTAAACTTTCATTTGTTTTCTTCTAGCTGACTTCCAGATAATAAATTCTTCATCTAATCTTCCAAAATAGGAAAACTTTACCATTATACAATTAAAAAAAAGCTTCTAATACCTACAACAGTTTTCAGTTGGGGTTCCGTTACCATGAAGAAATCTATATTTAATAATTCTTTAACTTCATCGTTCATTATTTCATTCGTTCTCTAAAGACTCCTTATAAGTACCAAACATAAGTTTAGTTCCAATATTTAAAAAACTGTTATATTTTCCCAGAAATAGTATATTTTCAAACAGGAAATTTAGAATTGAAAAACGTGAAATTACCCACACCTTTAAAATACTGAAGTACTGTACATGAAATTTCTGTAAACTACTGATTACTATGATATTTCACTAGGAATTTATTAAGGTTAAGGGAACTAATATTCTATTTTACACCCTGAACACCCGTTTTTCTCTTTGGTAGTAAAAATAATCTCCTTAACAAAATTATTTGGTGTAATATCGGACTCACTCGATTTTAATAACCTCTTAGTTTCGTTAGGAACATTTTTTTCACTTGGTTTTAGTCTGTCATACGCTTAACAAGTGTTTGTTCTCTTTATTCTATCAGTTTAGCTAAATTTATGTCAGAAATTTTGAAGATCTGTAAACTAATTCTTTGTGCATATATTTCCGTGCATGTGCATAAACACATACGTTTTTATCTGTAAGTGATTAACTAGAATTAAATAAACGAAAAGCTAAAAACACTTCAGAAAGACGCTCTAAAGAGTAAACAGTAATAAGAGGGCTACTTGATAATCATAATTAAATAAAATGGATGGTGACAATTGTATCAATCTATTTAATAGATTGTTTACTCCAAGTCAGAGCTTAATGGCGTAATCTGAAATTTAGGCAGTCGCCAATCCTGGTGATTGTATTGTAACCCTTCTGTGCAAGACGGGAAAGTTTGCTGTATAAGCAGTAGCGTCTGCAAGCTCGAAGGCCAAATGTCGTGGGGTACGACATATAAAAAAAAAGAAAATAGAAAAGGTGCAGAAAAACCAATTAACAAACGGGACGGAAAATGGAATAGTAAAATGACGCCAGACGATACGAGAAGAATGTCATGGGGATACGATATGTTAGGAGTTCAAAAAGGGCAGACAACCCAATTAAAGCGGAGGTCGGCGGTGCTATGAGAAAATTGGAATGGCAATTGATCAGACAAAAAAAACGGATGAAGAGAAGAAATTGAAAGGAAACAATTAAGAGTCGAAACAGCGAGGGGGGTAAAGATAGAGGAGACATCGAGATGAAAAGGGAATTGTTGACAAAGAGAAGAGGACCCCACACATAGGAGATGTTCTGGGAAAACACATTTCCTAGAAAAATAGGAATGAGTCGAAGACGGGATTGTTCGAGTATAAAACGCCCCTCACTCTAAATGGTTAAAGAAATGATTAGGGGATGGACAAGTTAACGAATCAAAGTGGAAGTATAAAGAAAAAGGTTGAACATGAGAGACGAATGAAAATGTAAAAGGCGGGGCGTTGAGAAGATAATAAAAAATAGAGAGAGTGAGAAGAAAAGGATATATCATATTGATGGTGACTCTGAGATTTGGCACCCAAAATAGAGAGTTGTAGCCTCGTAAGCGAGAAGGCAAAAGAGAATATATGGGAGATTGCGCCCCGACGTAGCGCATCGCTGTAAGCCGGCAACTCAACGATGAAAGGAGCATCAAGGAGCAGCGGAGCCGACATAGATTGCCTGAACCCCGCAAGCTAGCATAGAGGATCCTCGGAGCCGAGATAGATTGCCTGAACCCCTGCAAGCTACCGATGAGATGATAAGAGGTGAGACTCGTAACCACGACGTAGTGCCTAACCCCCACAAGCAAAGGATGGAGAACTGATCCGGCCGTTAAAGTCTGCCGTCTTATTCCACTATGCCTTCTTATTCCTTCTATCATTAATGATATTTTAATTATCGCCTTTTCTTTTTTTTTTTACATTTTATTTTATCTCGCCCATTATATTATCTTAATCATTCCTCGTCGTCGCTAATTATGACCTATCTGTTGTTCCTAATCTCTCTCACCCCTTTACCTATTTAAGCAGTTCCTGTCGATCGAACAATAGTTATTCTTTGTGTATTTCAATCTAACTTCAATCATCATATTTCGCATTTCCACATTACCCCATCTATGTCGATATTTGTTTACCAGTTTGATAATTCCGTAATCTTTATTTATTTTTCACCTTAATTATCTCTCACCCTTTCATAATTCTCTTTTCTTATATGGTGAATTTATAATTTTGTCACTCATAATCGAATTCCTTATGTGCATATTTCTCCCAATATGACTTAACTACCATGTCTATTAGTGTCAATGTCTATCGTATAGTTATTTATTAATTTTGCAACCACCTACCTGTTTTTTTTTTGTTTTTTTCTTGGTGTGTTTTTTTGCGTTTTTCTCTTTTTTTATTTATTTATTATTATGTGCATACCTACATGTATTTAACTATTTAATAGTGTGTTCTGATTACCTTATTTAAATTTATTTTAATTATTGTGTGCGGTGATCTTAGAAATCTCAATAATGTGTTTTTATCTTTTTATATTCTCATGATCTCAAAATTCCCATTTAACCGTTTATTTAATGCCTTGATTGAATTTAATCGTCGCAAACTAACGATCTCTCCCACCATGAATTCGTCATTCTTGTATCGTTGATTTATAATATTATTTCTACGTGTCCCAGTATTAATATTCTCATGCGCTATCCAATAATCGCGATTTCTCTGCATACTACTTTGGTTATTTCTCTTTTTACTTCTCTTGTATTGATTTTGCGGCCAATTTTCCATATTTCTTCTATCATAATAATTTTTTCGACCCATATTTCTATTATTCTGTAATCTGCTTTCTCGTATATCTGTCTTAATTGCCTGTTCATAATCCATCGCCGCGACAACTGTATTGACATACACCGCGTTAACCTCTCCCGGCACATTTTGTTGGCTTACATCCTGTACTTGTCTTTCCATATCCGACTTTTTTACTATCTTAGCGTAATTACCTTGCCGCTTTTAGCACGCTTTTGTGGTCTATTTTCAATATCCGTATTTACTTTAAATTGAGTAACTATGGTGCCCTCTTTAAAATTGTCACCTTTCTCATCTTCTCCGTAACTATCATTTCTCTCACATGCCTCATCAAATTTTATCTGTTGAATTGTTTGTGCCGCCGCTATTTCTTCCCTTAAATGTTTATTGTCACCCACTAGAGTACCCAAATTTTGTTGTAGTTCGATGATTTGTGTTTGCAATTCTGTATTTTTGGATAATATTTTTTGCAACACTAACTCCTGACTGTGTTGTTTTTCTGTTTGTATTGAATCTAACTCTGCCTTTAATTTTATATGTCGTACCCCACGTCACCCATATCGTTAGGATTCGACGTCATACTTTCGAATAAAACTTTGCTTTTGCTTACAGTCCACAGTTGTAATCTTACTTTGAACATTATTCTTCATAGATCATCATCAGGCCGAGGAGCATTGGCTTGATTGTCACAGTGAGCAATCCACGAGGCACTAAAGCTGCAGAAATTCAATAATTATTTCCCGAAGGAACTTAGATGGAGCTTTGCGTCTCATCTGCTCATGTTAGATATTATATCAACAGAATTCTGTGTCAGAGCCTTCGCCTAAAATGTATGTTCAGTACTATTATAAAAAGTATAATATCGATTCGATCGAGTTTTTGTTCCTCTTACTCATTTTCACCAGATTATGCATGAACAGAAATTTATGAAATTTGGTCTAGTGAGGTGAAAAGCAAACACTAATCTGGACATTTTAATCCAAGTTTTTAAATTGTAGGTTTTGAACTATTTTTTACAAAACTTACATATTTACAAATGTATTATAAAAATAAAAATGTTACTGTTCCTAGAATACTCTTGATTAAATACTCCAAAATATGTTTTTGTTGAAAATGTTTCTGTAAGAAAGCAACCTTCCCTTTATTTCGCAAATTTTGATATTATTTTTATACCACTTTGGAATTTTACAATAATGTGAACATTGTTTTATTTTATAGCACTGATTTCCTCACATTCTATCCCTAAGTAATACTAATATTCTTTAATGAAATCCAATTCATCTCTACTGAGATATTTTTAATGATTTAACAATGAAAAAATGTTTGCTTTCCACTCACGGGATAATGACTGACAATAAAGGATATACGATACGTTAAAGCGTTAAATATATTCATAAAATCCTTTTTGAGTTTTGGTTTACAAGAGGAAATTTGGTTTACGAGCGGAATGGGGTAAAATTGACATGACAGTACTAAGAAAAAGTGTACTTTCATGGAAAATTCGAGCTAGAGCTATTGTCAAGAACCATGGCTATCAGATAGAAGCAAATCGCCGCAAGATATACGGCATTTATACATAAAACTTAGCTATCAAAATCGTTTCCATAAAGTGCGAACGACCTTCTGTCAAAGTATACATTACAAGTGAAACCTAAACAGTCATTTACAATTATTTCTGTTGCAGAATTTTTTTTTACCACAATATGAAAAACATGAATATAAATTTGTATTGAATCGTTTTACCTGTAGTTGAACATAATGTGTCATTCCCACTTACTAAAAAAGCTCTTTAATTTATATTTATGCTAGATGGAAGGGGTGTGTGCTTTACATGCCTTCCAAAAATAAATATATTTTGCGAAATTTTATGATTTAATGTGCAATATCATTGTGTAAGATTTTTTTTCAAAATATTGGGATAATAATAACGTTTGTTAAGTGTACAATAATGTAAACTTTGTTTCATCATATAGCACTGATTTCCTCGTATTTTATCCCTCACTAATATTTATATACTTTAATAAAGTTCAATACCTTTCTTCTAGATATTTTTACTGATTTAACCCGGGAAGTCCTACCGGTACCGTTTGGTACCAGCAATCACTACTTCAAAAATACCTCTTCTTTTAGGGAAAAACTTAACGTTCTGATTTTTAGTTAATAGATGGCACCACTAGACAGTCTAAAGAAGAAATTATAACAGTCAGATGAAGTAGTTAAGCACGTGTCTATGCTATTAGTCTCAAGAAAGTGTAGCGTCTTGAAAACGAGCGAAAAAATGCCTCGTTGTCAAAAGTAAGTACATTTTATAGATGTTTAAAATTTTTAAGTGAGTTGATGAAATGTGTATGTTTATTTATATTTGTATGCTCTTTTAGTAGGCAACATTTTAAAAAAAAATCTGTCTTATTATATACGAAAATTTTTGTTCTCAAATTTGGCGGTACCGTATGGTACCGCTAGGCTTTCATGTTAGCTTTTCATAAGCTATGTAGAAACTGTTTATTTATTCATTTTACTCTTGTTTCTGTGACTTAAAAAATAAATAAGTTTTTCTTTCTTTTGAAGTAACAGGTATATTTGTTTTTTACATTTTTTAAATTAATTGACGTATTTTTATTTTTTTTATTATATAATAATAATAATAATAATAATAATATAATATAATAATAGTCATTATTATTATTACGTTATATATATATTTATATATATATTTTTTTCCTCAGTATTATTATATCAGTGAAAGCTTGTTGTAGTCAAACTTACAAGCTAATTTGAGGGACATTTCATACATATAATTTTTTTTCTACACATTTAACACTTGAAGAGGCACTTCAACTGTTTGATGAACTAGATCCTCGTGATATTGAAGAAATTTATATTGAGCCCTCCAATGCTGCTGAAATCACTGACGAAGATTCTGCAGAGGAAGATGAAGGAGGTCTTACAGACAATTTGTCTGGTAACCAGTTACGGGAAAATGCCGAAATAAGAATGAAAGTAGAAAAAAAATTGTGGCGATATTGAAATTTCAGATTCCGAAGAAGAAATAGACACTTTCAAGACAATAACTGATGGGCCACCAAGTGCAAAGAAACAACGGAAGAATAAAAGATCAAATTCTTCAAAGAAAAGAGTATGGGTTAATAAAAATATAAAAGATTTTAATTCATTTTTCCCACAAGCAGATTATTCAAACTTTCGTTCAAAATCACCACTTGAAATGTTTGAAATGTTTTTTGATGATGATATAATCTCACTTTTAACATCAGAAATAACAAAGTATGCTTTATTTACAAATAATGCTGATCCTCAAGTGATACCTGAAGAGATAAAAGTTTTCATTGGAATTCTTATTCAATGGAATTCAATGGAATTCTTATTCTTTGGAATTCTTATTCGTTGGCTGTTTCATTACGTTTCATACAAAAATGTAACTTTATTTGAATATGTAATTAAAATTTTATGTGGAAATTAAATTGTAATCTGTTCTTCATAAAAATTGCTTTGGTTTCTTTAAAAAAAGGAATTTTGAAAAAAGGTGATTTGATAGTGTAAGAGCCTAGCGGTACCATATGGTACCAGCAGTTTCTGACTAAAATAATTTAATTAAAAAAAACATTTTATATTATCCTAAGGAAGGCAATAAACATATACTAAAGAGTAAAAGTAAATTTGAGAAAAAAATTAATTCAGGCTTTGTCGGGTTAATAATAATAAATTGTTCTCTTTTCCACTATCATGATCATAACTGACACTAAAGAATATGCGATATATTCAAACATTAAATATATTCATAAAATCCTTTTGACTTTTGGTTTGCAAGTGGAAACACTATTTATTTCGTATGTAACTAAAAGTTTGTACTAAAAGTTGTTTCTAGTTATGTTATTTGAATTAGCTGCTGAAGTTGGAAACTAATTTCATAGTTCACTTGCGATTTTCTGAATGGGCATTCTAAAGGAACTGAATATATTTTTGAATGCGTAATGCATCAAGTAAATAGAAAGTGTCAAAAATCCTAAATATTATACTGCCTTTCCGTTCAAATGTATCGCAGCATGCCTAAAACATGTCTTACAAAAATTCAATTTCTCTGCGGACTGATATTTATTCAAGTTCTTTAAGTTAATATCCGAAGAAAACAAAATCTGAAGGAAACTCTCTTTTGTTACCTTTATTATAAACTGCTGTTTTATCTCTCTTATCTACTTGATAAAAGGAAAAAAATCAATGAATAAAAAACTTTGAGTCGAAAAATATAAAAGTAGCATAAAAATATTTCAAAAAAAATATAAAAATAATATATGATTAAAATCATTTATCTCTAAAAATTTTGCAATCTTTAAAATTTTTTTCTCATAGTTAAGATATATATTCTGGCGTCTAAAAAAATTGCTTACATGTCGTTCATATTCTATTCAAAGAGTTAAAAACAAGAGACTGAATGAATATTTTAACATTGTGTTTAAAGTTTATTTTACGAATAAAAATATAAACGCTCAACAAACGTTAAATTGCATCTTCCAACATTTTTTTCCCTTTTGTATACATTTTTATTGATTTTTTTATCTTTCTAATATTTAAATATACTTGGATCTCTTCGTAGAAAGTGACAGAGTTTATGAGATAGTATTATGTGTGTTGTGTAAAGCGAAATGAAAAGCGTAAGTTGAAAAGATTTCTCTTGCATTATAAAAAATGCAGGACAAACACTTCTTAGATAGTTGCAAGCGTATTAATTTATACAGTACATATATTAATAATTTCTTACTAATTTTGTAAAAAGCGTTTATTATTTTTAACATTTTTTATTCCAAAATCTTAAGAAATATTTGTGGAGATTTTTAGCTTATTTTGTATTTTAAAATTCAATTTACTGTTTTCCGGCTCTTGGTTGTATCCCATTAAATAAAATACTAGCAAATTTTAGCTCTTAGATGAAAAATAATTTTCTTTATATAAGCTTTCGAATAATAAATATCTGCTACAAAATTTATAAACTAACGTGCAATATCGCTGTGTATTTTTTTTTTTTTTTGCAAAATATCGGGATAGTAATAACACTTATTAAGGGTGATGCTTTATTTGTCTTGCATTAATAACAATTAAAAAAGTATCTGATGTCAACATTTCTGATATATATAAATTTCGCGTTTCTAAATAAAATTCATGATATTTTTTTTTTCTTTTCTATTACAGTTGAAATTTTTAATAGGAAATTATTGTGTTACATTGAACTTTTCTCTTTCAATCGTAGGAGGCATTTGTCTTTCCGACATTTACGCCCAGCACGCCGCTAATTGATTATTTTCTTTATTATGGTAGCACTCTATAGGTGAAATGGGATCCGGAAATATCGCGCACGACGTTTCGCCTCCGCGGATATTGCGTCCCCGGACATTTCGGCCCCGATAGATAAATAGTAAATAAAAAAAGACAATAATACAAGCATTTTTGTAATTCAAATTTATTTTCTTTCAATCAAATAAGTAAACGTTATAATTGTTTAAAACTCGAAGTTGTATGCAATCCCCCTAAGGTTATCAATCACATTTTGATTTTAGAAATCTCGGCCCATTCTTTTCATCCTAGCAAAAATTGTAACATCCTTTTTATTGAGATTACCTGAATTACCAGCAATTAGTTCAGCTATCTCGAAATTGTACAGTCCTTGCTGTTTCTTCAAAGAAGCAACGAATCTGTAAAGATTTGGAAATAAGGTAGCACGTGTATCCTGAAATCCCCTGTGCTATCTCTCCCCCCGGATCGGTTAAATTTTTTTATAATGCAAAGAAGACCCCGAAAGCTACGTGACAATTCGTGCACGAATGCAATTTTGAAAATATTTTTAGAAAACTTAGAGTCGCCGGAAGATCAGTTGAAGTAATCGAGAGACGTTAACGTTAAATCTTCGAAAGGGGAGCCGGTTCATCTATAAGAATTAAAATTATTTAAAAAATGTACTTGTATTATTTTCTTTTTTATTTACTATTTATTTATAGGGAGTGAAATATCCCGAGAGGTATATGCCTGGAATCGAAATGCAGGGCACAACTTTTTCCTTTCATCTTCTATATATTTAAAACACTTCCGGAACTGACTGACTGACTGACTGACATACAACGCACAGACCAAACTGCTGGACCTAAAGGGCTGAAATTTTGCATGGCGATTCTTCTTATGGTGTAGGGGTGCACTAAGAAAGATTTTTTAAAAATTGCTCTTAGATTTTTTTAAATTAAATTTTTAAGCTGTTTTTGTAACTTTTTTTAAGTTTGCATTTAAAATAATAAATTGAGGGTTATAAAATTTATATCACGAGAAAGATCCTAAAAATTCCTTCAAAATGAGATCTTTTTCGAATCTTTACCTCGATTTTATAATTTTTGGTGAATTTTTAAATATTAATTTTTAGAATTTAATTTATTAAATGCTGATCACGTGATTTCTTTTTCTGGTACTTTAAATAAATTTATCGCCACGTGCATAACAACTAAATAGACAAAAAAATTCTTTCTAATGCAGCAGACGATTGGATATTATCCAAAAAAATAATAACCCTTAAGATTTTTTTATAAATATATATATATTTTTTTACATCAATTGTATACATTGATCGTCGCATTTATTATAAATATATACATACGTAATGACACGGACTGGGGCCGAAGAATGATGGGCTGAGTGGCATAATTTTGATTATGATACTTCTTGCTTTATCTAATTGAGGGTAAAATGGATGACTTGTCGCCCGGCCGTGCATCACAAATGTTTAAATCCGTTCCCTCAACATCTTCCACCTCGGACACACAAAACACCACAACTTTTCTAAATTACATTTTTATTTAAATCATATTCATGGAAAGACAAGTTAACGGGGTGATTGCGGCAGGGGAAAACGTACGAGAGTCCGTCCTATTTTTGGACGCCAGAACTTATATAACTTCATCTCATCACGTGACAGTAGGGTGTTGATTAACAGTTGATTGATTAGAAGTTTACTATTTTTGCGCGGACTAGAGTTAAATAGGTACTGATGCTACGCATCCTAGGATTCCGTGAAAACGGCAGCCATCTTGGGACAAAATGCCTGGACTGCTTTAGACTGTAATTTTGATAAAGAATTTAATTCGAAAGCCCAAGGGAATTTTAAAAAGTTTTGAATTTAAAAGGGGTATGTATTTTTTAATGTTATAGAATATCCTCCCCCCCGTCCAAGAAGAGGCTGACCAACAATGCCTGCATTGGAGGGCAGACTCACCCAGATGTGTGAGGAAAATGTGCGTTAAAAATATTTGGAAAAAGTTTATGTAAAGATTATCAGTAAATGTTAGATGTAAAAAAAAATTTAAAAGATCACGTGACGAGATGGAATTACATCATTAGCAAATTTACTGAATATATAAAAAATTCTCTTAAAGACATACAAATAAACTTAAAATTGAAATTTCTACATATCATGGTTTTGAAATAATGTTGAATAGGGCGGCCGTTCCCCACACAACAAAATCTCAGCAAAAAAAAATCAATTAAGTATAACTTAAAAAAATTGTAATGTACAAAAAAAAATTTTACTAGAAACATACATTGTAAACAATTTCTGACACACTCCTGAGTCGAATAATACAAATAACAAAATTTAACAACAAGAATATCAAAAAACAAACAAACAAAAATTAAATTATTGGAGTATAACTTGACAGTAAAAATTTGAAGTTGTTGTACTTTCTTCCTCAACTCTCACCACACTGAAGTGAGTCCAAAAATAAAATTATGGTTTTTAGTTATTTTGTTGTCCATTTTTATACTTGCCTTGTCATAGTCCTTGACAGATTTAGAATTTTATATCTGAGGAAAGTACCAATCTTATCACAATCTTTTTAGTGCTGTGCCATATTGTTTCTCAAACGCAGAATAAACAAAAAAAATCAATGTCTTGACTTGTTTATGTATAAAAAAATAGTTTTTGTTACATAATAAAAATCACATTTTATAATAAAAATCACACTTTCATTAAAAACCACATTTCTAATATATAAATTGCATATAAAAATTTACATAACATTTATTACATTTTTCACAAAACTTAATCACTACTTTCAATTCTTATTTATTATATTTGGTTTTCTATCTCCATATTTTTCATTTCTTTCATTTCAATATTTATTATATTCACTTTTTTAATACTTTTTATTTATTCAAAAACAAAATCTCTATTCAATATTTATTATTTAGTCATTTATATTTATTCGACTTTGTTTACTTATTCCCAATATAGTTTCACTTTATTTTCAACATATTTATTTACTATTCATTTGTGTGCACTTATTTTTATTTTACGTGGATATCCAATTTTTGTGTTGAAGGTACCTTGTTGTATGTGTGTCACCCAAACTCTTAGTTTCAAATTCTTGCTTAATTCTACCTCTAAGGAGTGAGGGGTTGTGTTTAAGTTTGTGTAAAAGTGGTTTTCTTTCTCCCTAATGTTCTGTGACTAATAAGGAGAAAAGAATGACCGTACAGTGGACCAACGTTAATCTCCCATAGGACATGACAGCCAAAAAACAACATCTTGTTTAGGACAATGATGGGAAACGGGAAAGGTGGACGTTTGTCATGCCTAAAAAGTGTGAATAGGAACTGGGAGGGCAAAAGGAGCGGTCAACCCAAGGCCTGTTTTTAGTCATTATTCAAGTATTATTTTCTCACCACTTCAAGTGACTGAATAGGTGAAGCAAACAAACAAAAAAAACTTTTAAAAAATTCTAAACAGATGAGATGACTTCCAACGTGCGTTTAGAGTATTCCAGAAGGAGTGAATTCACTGAAAGATTAAAGAAGTAGAAATGTCATAGTCGGGGTTTAATTTCAGATCCAAAAAAATTTTCACATATAATAGTATTCTTAAAAAGGAAGTTTAGGTAAGACAGTTTTTTTTCGAATTTAATTTTATGTTTATTATGACAACACATAATTAGTTATATCCATTAAAAAACTAGTGATGTTTAGCATCGAGAAAAAAATAAAATAAAAAGAAGGGTGGATCTATGATTTGTCGTTAATCGTGGTATAGTTTTAATTTATCTGGTGCATTATAATATCTTAGCTTGCAAGCATGGACAACCTCAGAATTTGGTTTTGTGTCAAAATTTGGCCTATCAATTTCATAGTTAAATTTTGACATTTGCCTTAAAATAGTGTAAGGTCCAGAATAGGGTGAACTTAGTTTTCTTGTATAAGGGTATTGGAATTCTTCAAATAATACTAAATCTCCAACATTAAATTTAGATTCTACAAAACGTGCGTCATATTTTACTTTATTTCTGTTGTGATATTTTATTGTCCTGTCTTTAGCTATTTTCCTGGCTTTGTAGCAATTCACATCATTATTACACTATCAAATTTTAAACACATCATAACTTTATATTACCTTATTCAATAGAATAAAAAAATACACAAATGAAATTATTAAACACACAACAATTAAATTCCTTGCTTTTTAAAAGCATGAAATGAAATTTGGCATCACAAATCTATCATATTTAAATGTCAAATTTATCCATTAATTTTAGTAATTTAATTTTAATTTTCAAATTTCAATTTTCAAAACTGGATACTATCCACAAAAATACCATTCTATAACTCTAAATTATTCTTTCTTTTCTTATATAACATTTTGGTTTGAATCCTCGCTGTATAGTTTCTACATATTCTTTTTTTTTTCTCTTTAATATTTCACACACATCTCTTATTATTTCTATTTCGAGAATTTGCCGGTGCGGATGAACCCTTTATGGCATACAGTGGTTTATGAGTCAACTGTGGTCTTTAGGCTTTCCTAAGTCTTGTTATAAAGACGTTCCGTTTATATTAAAACTGCAATTAAACCTTGAATTTCGACTTTAACCTCCGGAAATCTCTTTTACTTAAATTCGTAAAAATATACTCACGAGGCTCAAATTCAAATGTAATATGTCGATAATAATCAAAATATCTAAATTCTAAAATTTTCCTGATGTCTGATTTAATTACAAAATTATTCATGCAGATTGTTTCAAAATTAATATCACAAGACTCATATCAACTGCCTAGGTTTAGAAAGCTTAACTTGAAAACCGCAAAACTCTAGGTTAAATGAATCAAAACAAGTTTGGCTCTTTCGTGATCATGTTTACAAAACTAATGCTGAGCATTTAAATTTATTGCGGAGGCGACCTTCAAAATGTAACAACGGCACTCGAAAGCGGAAATGATTTACTTTATGATATTTTTCTTTTTCTCCGCGACGATTCAGAATTGGGTAAAAAAAAACAGATACTTATAGAATTATTTCCCTCATTTTACATTTCAATTTAACGTAACCAAGGATCATTAATTATCTTAAAACACTAAAATATTCATTATTAGAAAAAGAGCATAGAAATATTATAAAATTACACTAAAAACACACATTTATAATAATTTTATCAAATATAAGTCTCAAAAATTTCTTTTAAATTCAAATCTCTTATAATATGAAAAAATATACTCTTAACACTATCAAAATGCAAATCAAAATGAAACACTTTATAATATCAAAACCATAATACATATTTTAAACCATTGATTTTCTTAACTTTAGTTTTAATTTTTATTTATTTATTTATTTTTTATTATGGTTACTTAACCAAATCAATAATTTTAAAAGATTTTACCGAAAAACACATTTATAATAACTTTTTATCAAAATATAGCAAAATTAAAAAACATTTCAACTTAAAAATGACTTTATAACCATTATCTCACCTGTTGAAGTGGACTCGCCAATTAGTATTATTATTCCGATCAGTGTTATTTTTATTATTATTTTCGAATTAATTATAAGTATTTCTTTTCGCAACACTGTAGTTATATTCGAAAATTATTTTTGTGAAGTCCTTGGCTTGTTTTTGTCCCAAGATTGTGATAGTTTTTGTTTTGACATAATTCTGGAACACAATATCCCGATTTTAGATTAATTTCCTCCGGTAAGCTAGTCCTAAGTTTGATGGAATGTTCGTATCCATAATATTGTTTTGTGTTTTAACACTCACTTCAAAGTATTCGGCAATTTTTTTTGCCTGTCAAACGCACAGTTTCTAGTACCATTATTTCTAAAAACACAATTATACACGTTCGTTCCGTCGGATGACGAAAATTAGATGCCCGTCGACTATTTCACAGTTAGCTAATTATTTTTCCACCACATAAAACACATTTCGTCTTGCTGAATTCTCCGGAAAATTACTATATCCAGGCATGAAAATTGGCATCACACCAAGAAATCGTCCGAGAAAACACAGGAATCGGTCCGATGGGCATGACTCAGTGGAAATGCATGGGATTCACCGCGCCACCCACCACACAACAATTGTTCAGTCAACACAGCCCGGCCAAGTTAAACATGAGTAACTAATTTGACATGGTAAGATCGGGGCGCTTTTTCTCCGTCGGCAGTGAATTATTGCGGCTCAAATCACTGCCTGTGTCCTAGGGGAGGTATTCCAGCCGATTTTATTTGTAATGACACGGACGCGGGCCGAAGAATGAAGGGCTGAGTGGCATAGTTTTGATTATGATTCTTCTTGCTTCATCTACTTGAGGGTAAAATTGATGACTTGTCGCCCGGCCGTGTATCACAAATCTTTAAATCCGTTCCCGCAACATCTTCCACCTCGGACACACAAAACACCACAACTTTTCTAAATTAAATTTTTATTTAAATCATATTCATGGAAAGACAAGGTAACGGGGTGATTGCGGCAGGAGAAAACGTACGAGAGTCCGTCCTATTTTTGGACGCCAGAAATTATATAACTTCATCTCATCACGTGACAGTAGGGTGTTGATTAACAGTTGATTGATTAGAAGTTTACTATTTTTGCGCTGACTAGAGTTAAATAGTTACTGATGCTACGCATCCTAGGATTTCGTGAAAACGGCAGCCATCTTGGGACAAAATGCCTGGGATGCTTTAGACTGCAATTTTGATAAAGAATTTAATTCGAAAGCCCAAGGGAATTTTAAAATAGTTTTGATTTAAAAGGGTTATGTAGTTTTTAATGTTATATATATATATATATATATATATATATATATATATATATATATATATATATATATATATATATATATATATATATATATACGTATATATATACGTATATATATATATATATTTGGCATTAATTGCATACATTGACCGTTGTATTTAATTTGAATGTACTCTGAAGCGAAGTGCGGGTTTTCAGCTAGTTACTCCATATGAGGAGACAGCACAAGAATAACCATAGTACTGAATCGAAACCGAAACCACGGCGTGGAAGCCAACTAGTATGCGATGTGTGTGGCAGCTTATTCCTATTTAATGTAACAAAAATACACTGAAGTGCAACTGAATTAGGGATAGCAAAGCCTATGCAAATTGTGTAGCGCTGCGCATCATGTATGCGCAAGTGAGGGCGCTATGGTAACTGCATATATAGCGCGTACTGTGGTTGTTCTGAAATAGTTGTTGGAATTGCCAGTATGGGTAAGCCCTCTGATTTAGACGCCTTGGATCGCGGACAAATCGTAGGTGCGCGACGCATGGGCCATTCAATTTCCGAAATCGTCAGACAGCTAGGATTTTCAAGGTCGACAGTGTCAAGATTATACCAAGAATACATGGATGGTGGAAAAAATACTAGCGATCGGGCAAACTGCAAAGGACAATTAGCCTTGACAGTGCGTGGTGAGAGACGGCTCAGGCGTATTGTACGTAGCCAGCGAAGCCAAACATTAGCTCAAATTACCACCCAGTTTAATGACGGTACCAGTCGTACAGTCAGTAAACGGACTGTGCAACGCTCGCTTCACCGTATGGGTTTCGGGAGCCGTCGACCTACGAGAGTACCATTGCTCTATACTCGCCATCGGGCTGCACGTCTTGCCTGGGCAAGAGAGCACAGAGACTGGAGTGTAGAGGACTGGAAACGAGTAGCATGGAGTGATGAGTCTCGATTCCGACTACTTAACGCCGACGAGAGGCTGAGAATATGGCGTCAGGCTCATGAAGCCATGGATCCTGCATGCCTGGCTGGAACTGTACAAGGGCATGGTGGCTCAATCATGGTCTGGGGTGTTTTTTCGTGGCACAGTTTGGGATCTTTGGTGCGTGTACCAACCTCCCTGAATGCAATTCGGTACGTAGAGTTGCTGGGTGATCACCTCCATCCGTTTATGCTGTTCTGTTATCCGCACGGTAATGGAGTTTTCCAGCAAGACAACTGTACCTCTCACAAGTCCCGGTTGGCTACTGGCTGGTTGGATGAGCACTCCTCTGACTTCTCTGTCATGAATTGGCCACCTAGAAGCCCAGACTTAAATCCTATTGAGCATCTTTGGGATGTTTTGGAACAAGGCGTGAAAGGCCATCACACAGCACCAAAGAACCTTACTGAATTATGGACAGCTTTAGCCAATATTTGGCAAGCCATTCCTGTGTAACGTTCCAGAAACTTGTTGAATCTATGCCTCGTCGTGTGGCAGCCGTTATCAAGGCCAGAGGAGGTCCAACTCGTTACTAGGTAGGTATCCCTAATTCAGTGGCACTTCAGTGTATTTTATGCCACGATACGTTGGTTTTACCTCTTATTACACTAAGTATGTGAAATATTGATAAAATGTGTATAATTTTTATTGCGTATAGATTACTTCGTTTTTATAAGAACACACACTCGGTAAACTTTAAAACTTATATGCATGTGAAAGACATCGAATACTTACCTTTACAGACTTCTCTAACTTACTTCATGAAAGTCAAAGGACACTTCAATACCTTCCTTTGCAGAATTTTTTCTAACCCGTCACCCGTGTCCCAGAACTATTAACTTTATAAGTCAAGTGTTTTAAATATTTTCTCAGGGCTTTCAGATTTTAAATTCAGTGATGTTTAAAATGGCATTTTATTATTTTTTGCGTACTTCAGAATTCAAGACTCTTCTTATATTTCATTTATGAAAGAAATATTATACTTTAAGCTTAATTTAAATCTTTTCTCTTGATTCTCAAAGACAACAAAGACTGAAATTCTATCTGTATATGCATGACGTTCAATAAAGACTAATATGAAGTCTTCGTTGAAATAGAATTCATGTTTAAAACATGTCCTTTTACCTCTTTTATGGTATACCAGTGACAATTTCTCCATGTTTATAGAGGTACAGTATTCATCCATGACATGTTTCAAGCATTATTCTTCAAAGGATTTGCACAAAGCATTAAGTTAGAAACATTTTACAATAACCATTTAACATACATCGTAGATGCATAAAGCTAAAGGTTTCCGTATTGTGATCTACTGGTTTTATTTAAATTTAAGACCATTAAAAGATCTATAATTTTACTAGTGCATAGAATAGAATTATTCAAAACTTCTTTTAAATATTTGTATTTTTGTAAAAAAATTTTTTTAATTTTATTTTACCACACTTAATTGTGAAAAATAACAAATGTCAATTCATGAGATATATTTCAGTGAATTTCTGTGTACAATATAGCAATAATATTTGCATCTTTCATCTGATTGATAAGACATAATTCAAATATTTTTCCGTGAAGTATATTGCTTGGAATTTCTTTTCTAATACGTTAATTTCGAGTTTAATGAACACACACACACATACACACACACACACACATATATATATATGCCAATTATAAGTTACCGTATTTACATGAAATGGATACTCACGATTCTTCCCGAAAGGCTTGAAATCGTATGTGTACTCGGATTATGTATAGTAAAAATAAACATTAGATAATCTAATAAAATATGTTAGTTTCAAATACTTTCAAATGAATCCTCGTTACCAGAAGAAAAGAGTTAATCTTGAACCCCTATACCTATAAATTACCTCGGTTCTTTGTGTGAAGGAGTCAGTTAGCTTTCATCATAACGATCATTTTGATTTTAGGACTGTATTTCTGAATAAAAAGTCCTTATTAGATTTGAGATGGGATATATGTGATAACTAGTATACATCGACGATGCTGATAGTATCGAAGGAATTAAGAGAACTCTCTGAAGAAGTTATGATCCAAATGATGGATTAATGGGAATACAAACAAATAAATTGGAAACAAAATACTGTTTCAGGTGGTGAAATAAGCATTATAGGCATTCAGAACTTCACATATTTTGGTTAAGTGAATGACAATAAGTAATGACGTTCGAGAAGAAATTACGCGCAAAATGGCTAGTTCAAACAATACATTCTGTAATTTACAACCACTCCTAAAATTCTTGCTCAAAAACAAAATCCAATTCTGTAAAGTTACATTTAAACCTGAATTTGCAAGTACAGTTGTAAAACTGGAACCTTCGCCTGAAAATGTCAAATATCAGAGCTAAATTTGCTAAGCAAAACTTTTGGCCGAGGGAATGAATATGGAATAAGGTGATCAAGAAACGAAAAATAAATAATGAAAAATAGAATAATGCTGATACAAACAAATGTAAATATTATAAGATGACTGGGGCTCATTCGGCGAATGATAGATAATAGAGGCACAAAAAAGGTCTTCATTTCGGGACCTATGGAATTCAGGGCCCAGAAATGACAAAATAGAAGGTGACTTTGGGATGTTGGGGATGACATAATTGTTGAGGAAAACATAAATAAAGAACTGGATGAACAAACCCGGAACCATGGAGACTGATGAACTGTTCTGAGGCAAATAGGTCTTAAGAGATTAATTAGGTCTTAAAGGAATTGTAAATCCAAGAAACAATTGGGATAGTCACTACTGGCCAAAAGCATTTCAAGTTTGAGAAATCTAACATTTTTTCAAGAATAAGCCCCAAAAAATAATATTTTTTCAGTGCAACTAATATTTTTTAATATCAATATGTTAAATTAGTTTAACGACAAGATATGATTAAGTTATTGAACAAAAATAATTATTTAATGTTATAAAAAATAGCATACAAAAATGTACAGGTTATCAGAAATCGGAATCCCTTTTGGTTCCCTTGAATAAAATGAAATAAATAAACAATTTCAAGTTCTTCTGAGCAGAAAAGATAATAAATAACGGCAATTGAACCGAAAAGCATTTAATATGTTGTTGGGCCGCCTCTGGCTTAGATCACAGCTGCCATTCTTTTAGGCATGGAATCCACAAGGTTTTTCAAAACTTCTTTCGGTATTTCATGGTGTCAAATTTTAATTATTGTTTTATGGAGCTCTTGTTTTGTTCTGGGACGATTTCGAGATAATTTCCTTCCAATTAAATTCCATAAATTCTCAATAGGATTTAAATTTGACGAGTTTCCTAGCCATGAGAGAACATTGACCCCATGTTTTGCAAATTCAGCCTTAACATAAAATAAGGAATGTTTTGATTTAGAGCTCAGAGTTGAACTCTAAGGAATTTTAATTTAATTTAAAAGTTTTTCTTGACTTTTTTAATGCATTGTAGGGTGCTAGGTCTTGATGAAATATCCATTTCCGCCTTGGGAACATTTCATGCGCACTAGGAAGCAATCGATCCTTCAGCACACTAATATACTGGCCACTCTTCATAGTTCCCTGTACAAAATGGAGTCGTCCAGTTGACATCCAGTTGACTTGTATGACATGTAGCCCCACACCATTTGGCTTTCTGGGTGTTTTGCAGTACGAAACAGGTAGTCTGCACTCATGCTCTCTTTTTCTTTAAGCCAAACGTGGGCAGGTTTGTAAGAAATTAAAGAAAATCGACTTTCGACGCTGAACAAATCTTGTCTCCATTTCGAAATACTCCAATTTTTGTGAACCTTGGCCCAATCTAATCGTTTTTCCTGCATTGCTTTTCTCAAAACTGGTTTTTTCCTAGGCACATGTGCCTTGAAACCAGCTTCACGGAGCCTCCTGCGAACTGTTCTAGAACTGGCAATAACAGAAGTCGACTGACTCTATTCTTCTGTAAGTGTAGCAGAACTTGCAAACCTATTTTTCCGGCATAATCGTGTCAATGAAACATCACCACGTTTCGAAGATAACCTCGGTCGATCACTTCTAGGCTTCTTATCCACGGTTCCTTCTGTTTTAAATATCTTTATGAGGCGTGAAACAGAGACGTGACTGACGGCAGCCGCACCGATGAGCAATCCTAACATGTGAAATACTTTCTTGATGAATGAAAATAATAGCCTGGTGCTTCCGAAGAGTTACTTCACACATTTCAAAAGAAAAGTACAGTTTTTATTTTAAAAACAATACGCAGCGGTACGCACTTCAGCAGCGCAACAAACCAAATGAAATTCTACCCAGTCGGCTCGTTTTTATAATAAACATCCGGGATGACTCAATTGTTGGTAAAGATTGCATCACGAAGTATGACACAATAGCATGAATCTTCTCCACCACATTTGCACTTTAAAAAATCAGTTTAATTGAAAAAATATTATTTTGGGGGGTTTATTCTTGAAATAATCTTAGATTTCTCAAACTTGCAATACTTTTGGCCAGTAGTGTAATAACTATCCCAATTGTTTCTTGGCTTTACAATCCCTTTAAGACCTAATTAATCCCTTAAGACCTATAAGATCCCTTAATACTCGTACCTTTGGATATACCAGTAGTGTATATCCAAATTAATACGGTTTTTGTCATGAACTTTTGAAAAAACATTTGTCAGCTTTATTGTTAAAAAGGGAAACAAACAAAAATTCATTCATTTATACGGAAATGCTGATGTCGTAAAAAACTTGTTAAAATCAAACCAACAATAAAATAAATACAATTGACTTTATACCATTACTTAAACTGACAGTTAATATGAAAGCAGTAGTATTGTGTTGTCAATATTTGGCGAGATGTTAGCCTTAATGAGAGGTCAATGCCAAAATCATAATTTTCTAATCCTGATATTGACGGTTTATTATTGCATAAATTAGGCCCTAACAATAGCAAATCTTACGTATTGCTGTACAGTTGATTATTTAGGTGGAGTTGAACCATCAATTAGGTTGTAGAAATTAGACGAGGAACAGGCAACTATCTCTGTACAATTGATGTTCTGTACTGTTGACTAAATTGGTGGAGTCATTGATCAGTCTAAATGGACGCTGAAAGTCTTAATGAAGAAACGGAATCACTCTAGATCGAAGAAACAATATTGCTGAGACATCAGTCTATATTGTAGAATAATGAAGAATTGTCCCGAATATATCTGGAGGAGTACAATTTCGGACAAAAGTTCCACGCGGCACGATACACTGCAGCACGACAAAAGTTTCGTCCACGGAAGAAGGAGACCGACAGTTCGGCAGGATGATAAGAGTCTTCCAGTAAAAAATCAAAGGTGCTAGAAGATGATTCCTCCGTACATCAATCAGTAGGACGGTGTCGTATAGATGAAAATACACTGCACAAGTGGCGATAACCAAAGTTCAGACTAGCACGTCAACGTCTGATATTATAGTACGAACTTTGCATTGATCGTAAAAAAAAGGTACAGGTAAGCACTTGTAATGTTAGCATCAAGCTGGTAAACTAAAATAATCTTTCAAAGCATTTCAAAAAATATAATAAAAATATTTATTTTTCTGTCTGGATTATTATATATATAAAAGTTTACAAAAATAGCTCTACGCTTACATTAGCTTATAATAAAAAAATGACCGTTCAGGTCTAAAACTCAGACATTTTTAAGAGCTAACACAAATTAATTACCCATAGCTTCCCAAGACAGAAAAATGGCAAAGCCAAGTCTGCCCGTGAGCTTTTTAAAGCCAAATTTTAAGAGATCCTCCTCTCAGGCGAAAAAATATGGCTAACTCTAAATTTTTTCCACCGAGGAAGCAGAAGTCAGGGAGAGGGGTTACAGGAACATTAGAAAAATCGCCAAGCCACACAAACGTAGGGAAAAGTAGCTGAGAGACAGCATACAGGATCGGCGGAGTTTTTTTTTGCTCCTACCGTACGGATATCCGGTAGAACAGGGTAGAGCGATTTATCGCCAAAAACGGAACAAGACAAACGCCAACGGCGAAGAGCGTGAATGGTGCAAACACCCTATTGGTCAAGCCTTCAAGTGACGTAGGAGGCGCAATTTTTAATTGGAAGAGAGAAGGAGAGAACTAGAAAGCGTCTTCACCTACCCACGTGGTCAGATTCCCACTGCTAGCAAGTGCCCGGAAGCTTTTTAACAGATGGATAAGGCTGTCGGTGTTTAACAAGGTGACAGTCTATCGGCAAATTTAAATTAATGAACGGCTTTAAATTAACGGCGGCTTTAAATAGCAATAACAGTGCAATTTAAGCATACTGCCGGAAGTCTAAATATCCGCTCTTTTTAGAAACTTAGCCGATACATAAAAGTAATCCAATTCTAAAGATCCACAGGGCATTTTCAAAAGAAACGGACTGACTTTAATGGGCTATTTTCCCAGATGTGGCGATTGTAAATAGTGTTCCCAGAACACAAAATAGCTTAAACTTAAAGATAACCAGCGAGATTCCCACACTTTGGGGGGACCAACAAAAAAATTAAACTGTGCTATTTTTCAAACACTTTTACCAAGTTAAATTAAGCAAGTGACTATTAGGAAAACTAGCAAATTGAGGTATTTAATTAATTTAACTAAGATTTAACGTTAATTTAGTAACCTAAAAGGAATATAACGAAATTCTTCGTTATAATTGCCTTCGTAACTTTTAACATCATAATTCGTAGGTAACGTCTTCCTGATTTGCAGATTGTTTCCACTCTACTTTCCCTGAATAATTCCTTTCATTCATACTCAATAACCAATACTTTAGTTTGGAACGAATCATTGCCGAACTATTTGTCAGAGAAAATTTCCAAAATAACTGTACTTGTCGAGTGAATCTTCAAAGGAGGTGACCGGTGAATGTGTGCAACACCCTAAAATATCTAGCCGATGTGGTACACCCTAAAATATCTAGCCTAAAATTCTGATGCCTATGTGGTGTGTCGGTAGATGGATTTGAATCTTGTGGATCAGTACCAAATTCGTAGGCTTTGGGTAAAATACGTTTCAAAATAATTGAAATTATTGGCCCAGTGAACGGAAATGTTACACTGTGAATAAGAGATAAGAAATAATAACGGTAAATGGAACTATACAGATATAACTTTTGGAAATTTAAGATTGCTAGGGCTCACTCAGTGAATGAAAGATAACAGAAATTCAAAAATCTAGAGCTTAACTGGTGTGTCGCTACATAGATATTGTAACGTCTTCGTATTTGAAAACGAACACACGAGATACAGAATTATTTTAAATACAGCTTATATTACACATCACTCATGAACAATATATGCGACTGCATACAGACTATTCCTAGTCTGTATACGAGAGATTTCTCTCAACATTCACTAGTCTCAACATTTACCTCTCAGTCTTCATCCGAGAGATAAACCCGCACCGATCAGCACCCGGGAAAGCTTCGCCCCAATCCTTCAGCTGATCTCGTTGATTGCGGCCCTCTCTCTCTCTTATCCTTTAGTATGGCGTTGCTATATATATGTAGGTTTGGTGGTGGTTTCCTACGCTTTCCGAGGCCACAGATGCTGGTCAAACGAGCGGCAACACTTCAGCTCCCCACGGGGTAGTCTTGATCTCGATGGTCCTTCCCCCCCCCGAGCGCTACTCAGTCTCGGTGTTTCTTCGGCCTATCCAGGGGTCAACGCCAGCCAGTTTCCATCTTTGTATCCTTCGTCTCGATATACAGCGATGCGGGGCAGGGTTTTATTCCTCATCTCTGTTCTCGAGGCGTCAGTTAGTCACAGCTAGATACATGAAAGCTAATTCACACAGCAGTGGCCCAGGGTCTTGCATTTTCCTGGTAGGGTTTATACAAAAACCTACTTTTTGAAAAACCGGTTTTCGAATTCCAGATTTCCAAAAAAGCCGGTTTTAGCCGGTTTTTGAATTTTTGTCAAAAAAAATAGAATAGGGAAATATATTTTATTTAATTTGTATAAAACTAGCCGGGCTTCGCCCGTCTAGGCTCAGGCTTCGCCTAGCTACGCTCAAGCCATCCGTGTAACATATTTATGTACTTCGGGCCCCACAAAAGAAAAAAAAAGCCTACAAATATATTAAATTCAAGTGAATAAATTCCTCTCAATTTTCATTCCCGTCGCTGCCGACAGATGGCAGCACCACTGCACCAGATGATTTGGTTTCTCAGCAGTGAGTGATTTTAGAATGAAAATATCTCTAAAACTATTGAATTTACAGAATAAGTGTACGCAGAAAAAATTATCAGTTTTCGAAGCTCTTTCCAAATATGTAACATTTATGTACTTTCATTCGAAAAAAAATTACACCGTTTCCTGTATATTTGTCGGCCATTTTTTTTTCGAAGATCGGTCTGCCCGGATGAGTTACGGTCACGTGATCTCTCGACTTCCACTTGTCTCTTTATTAGTATAGATAACAAAAAACAAAATCAATATCAAAGTCAAAATATTTAAAAAAATTAAGGATTACACATTACTTACACAAAATAACGAAAACTCGAACAAAAATTTCAGATTTCAAATAATATTTATATTTATTTCACTAATTTTAATTTCTCCTAAGAAAATAGGATTTTAAAAAACATGAAATATCCACTGAACGGTGGCTAAGTCTTGTTCTTATTTTGGGCACAATATTGCCTGAAATTGAAAATACTCGTTCACTAGCTACTGAGCTTGGTTTTATAGTTTTCAGGGTATCAAATAACAAATCTAAGTTTTTGGTTCTTTTATTCGTTGCCTCAAATAATGAAAATTCAGTTTTCAGTGTCTTTGGATTTGTAAGTTTTTCTTCAGTTTCTTCAAGAAATCAAATAAGTTAAAATTTAATTTTTACACAATAATTTGAATTCTTTTAAACCGGTTTTCTTAATTTAAAAACCGGTTTTCAAATGTGACAAATTTATTTTAAAAACCGGTTTTTTAAAACCGGATTTGAAAAACCGTCAAACCCTATTTCCTGGTATTAAGTGTGCCACCCCTCAACTCCTCAGAATAGGTTTTATTAGAAAAAGAGAGTCTATGGTTCGGGGTGGTCTCTTGTCAGGGAAGTGGAATCAGAGACGTTACAATATGAATCTTGAACATCAACATTAACTTCAGTCAACTAGCAACAATATTAAATTTTAGTCAACTAAAAATCATGTGCAATGATCTCATTGAAAACCAGTCTCGAATTAAATTATATAAATTTAATACTTTTAGATAATAGTACAAAAGGACAAATACTAATCATAAAAAGATAACTGTATACTTTCAATTATGAAAAATAAAATTGTATTTAAGTAAAAATGTGCTGAGTTTGTTGTAGTTGTATTTTGCTGTTCTAGTAATACACATAAGAGGGCAATTTCAAATTTACAGGTTTCATAGCTGCAAGTAACATCTATAAAGTATTTAAAGCTGACACTGTTACAGTAATTTCCAAAACACAAAGGCATCGTAACCGGAGAGTTATTGCTGAACGTGATGTAATAGAGGATCTGCGATGTGTTTGTACATGGATGCTTAAAAGAAACGTTATCTGAGAAATATAAGCCACATCAAAGCCTGGAATGAAAAGAAAAGAAATTAAAATAACTTTTAATGTCTCAAAGAAAATTATGGCAAGGGGAAATTTCGAGAGAATTTTGCTTTCATTAATCGTGCCTAAAATTGTACAAGCCATAAAATTTCACTTAGTTTAAATTAACGAGTAATTATATTGAAACAAGCTTCACTCATTTTTCTGTTTTAAGACTCTAATTTGTAGAATTCTAAATTAAAGTGGTAACTTTGTTATTTAACCCAAATTAGAAAAAAATATTCTTAATATGCAAACATTTGCAAAAAAAAAAAAAAAATCAGGTAGTCTCTCGTAATGAAACTACCAAGGATAATTAACGTAGGATTGCTTACCGTTACTTACCTTTATATATATATATATATATATATATATATATACGCATTTTGGTACTTTTCTGTTTAACTGTCTACTCCTACTTTGTTTGTGATGCTGCCAAAATTTAACTCGCGACACCAGACAATTTTTTCTCTCTCCACAGAACCGTTATTGAGGAACGTAATCATTGGTGGCTCCAAGGGGGGTGGGCAGTAGGGCCAATAGCCCCTATCAAAAAATCCCGGCGTATTTTTTTTTTCATAGCCTAAAATTATATAATCGTAGACCTAATACTAAATGAGTTTAAATTTAAAATGAGACGATGTTTATTTCTTATATATATATATACAGTGGAATCTCGATCTATCGTTTTTCAAGGGACCGATTGAAATGAACGATAAATGTGGGAAAACGATAGATGCGGAAACCTAACAAAGCAATATGATCGTTGGGACTGGATAAAATGAATGACACATACGGAAAATGATGGATCCGAAAACGATCGATCGAGATTCCACTGTATATATATATATATAAGCCTGAGAGCCGATGTTGCCCCCCCCCCCCACACGAAAAAAAAACTCTGGACTGGAGCCGCCCCTGAACGTAATCCTACGTTAAAAAAAAATGCCCTTTAATTTTTCACCGGTTTTTTGTAGGCTATCCCAGTACATCCAGTCGGGGAACAAATTTACTTCGGCATTAGATACAGGAGGCAAGAAATAGGAAAATGCAGCATTATTCAAAGTAAATAATTTTTTGGGGTAAAAATTCTTAGACTGTGCTATCTGTCTCAAAGTCAGGAAAGTTAAAATTAAACATTGCCTAAAACAAATGCAAACAACTTATTAGAGGCTTGGATTAAGTTAAATTATACCAACCACCTGAATTGGGAAATTTAGCATTTATATTAGATGACTATACATCACTATTGTTACTAAACATCCAACCAAATATTCGTAAATCCTCACAACAACGTATTTACTAGAAACTGCATTTTTAAACAAAACTAAATCAGAGTATTTCGTTTTTTATGAGGTTTAAAAGAGGTGATGGAAAATTTACGATAACAGGTAGGAGTAAAATTTTATTAAAAATGCAAATGACTATTTCTCTTTTTATTTGTCTAGCCAGAAATTTGGACAATAAGTAAATATTTGTGCCTAAAAATAAAATTTTGGAATTTACCTAAAAAATTAAATCTTCAGTCAATAAATCCTCATATGACCTAAAAGTCTACAGAAAATCAAATTCTCAAAAACAAATGGAATATTTAAAGTGACATTTAATTCAATGACCCTTACAAGCATCTTAGAAGACAAATCACAGATAAATCACGTGCACATATTAATAATCCCAGATACGTCCGGTAAAAATGTCAGGAAAAATAATTTGCAGTATGAGCCATTTAGACCAAATGTAAGGTTTAAAAGTGATCAATATAAAGAATTAAATGCCACTTACTCATATTATCATTGTTACATACTACCCTTAGACACTTATAATACTATTAATTTCATAGAACGGATTGCTTTAACTCTTGTTTATGATACTCAAGACCATTCGCCAAGAAAATAAAGAAGAGGTAATTTTTCTTACAACGATCAACAGGGAAGATATTGATTTTTAGTCGATGTAACAAGACGATTTCGGTTTCGATATTAATATTGATCTGAAAATAGCTCATAGCAGCAGTATTGAGTATTTGTTTTCATCATTTGGAATCATGCGAGGCCAAATGTATTTCCAATAACTACAGGGACTGGCCTTCCCAGGAAAAGTTATTATAAGGCAATAAATTTCTATAAATGTTTATTACGGAATAAATATCAGAGACGTATGTCGACAAATGGAAATCTGAGATTTAACGTAATAATGCTCAAAATTGGTTACAAATGATGATCGATTAAATAAGCGACTCTATTCAATTTTGGGAATCTTTTAATCATAATAGTCAACAAAAATAAACGAAATTATTTAAATTTCTATAATGTCTCTAACGTTTTTATTGCTATCATTTGAAGTTAAATTGGATATAAAAATGAGAGATAATGCATAGAAATAATTACTATCTTTCTTTTCTCAAATTCTGGTCATTTGGCCACTAGGACAAATAATTATAATCTAATAATAAAGTTTCCGGATCAATGATTCTCTACAAAATTTATCAGAATGTTTCTCTTTTTAGATCACCAGTGTTTACTTGATTTCATATTCTGAAATTAACACATCTCACAGACTACACGTGTTACAGCGTTTACTAGTAGGTAGACTACTAGTAACATAGACTACTAGGACATCTACTTACAGAATAAATACAAGAGCATAATATATGAAACAATCAAATTCCATGACTGGAGAGTATCCTGGATTTCTCATTTTCTTGAGATGAACATTCCCACTAATCCGAGAATCAAAGGATGTCTATTTTGAATGCCTTCCTCCTCGACTTAGTGGGGTTTTCTTTGTTTTAAAGCTAACAGCCCAGGATAATGGAAATACATACTTTTATTAATTTATTTTTTCGTCAACGCTAAGTTTTTCCTCACTAAATAAAAATGTTTTATTCAATATAAAATTCATGATAATGTGTATTTTTAGTAGTCCATTGCATTTCTATCCACAGCAATTGAAGGACTTTTAGATTCAAGAGGGAACTAAAGTCTTTTCTCTTATCCTGACCTCAAGATGGAAACTCATCCAACTGAGATATTAAGGCATGTGAGAATTTGTCATTTGTAATGCCTTTTTTCTCACCTTACTCTTTCTAATACGAAAGACAGAATATTTGCCTCTGCTTATTTTTATTCTTTTATTTATTCAACGATGCTAAATCCCCTTCATGAAATTTTTACCATACGTTTCCCTGACACAGTAATAATGACTGACACCACCCAATATCATAATGCAATCCGTCTTTTTATCTTTTGTTCGAGACCGGTTCTCTTCCAACTAATATGCAGCTCAGCTACTACAGCATGTGGGCACTTATGTTTTGGAATGTCTTTCTTCTAAACTTAACTTTTTTAATGCTAGTGTTATGTATTATTATTTATTTATATATTTGTCAATTCTGATTTTCTGCCCTATGACTTTTTTCCATGTTTATATTAACTCGCTTTCTTGTTTGTTTGTGTGTTTGTCTAGTACAAATCTTGCAATCGATTTTTAACTAACTTCCCGACTAGCTAGACATTTGAAACTTTTAGAATAGCTCAGAACACGATGAAAATGCATTATTTTACACTTTTAGCCATCTTTAAGCAGAATTGAATTAACTTTTAGTTATTTTCAGTTAATTTTGTTTTGTAGACTGGTGCAGCCATCTATCATCCGGTACGGGAAAGAAAAGTTAAACGCAAGTTAACTTCCAATTAACTTAATTTTCTTTCAAGTTGATGGGATAATTCATCAAAACATTTTTAAAAGAGTATTTATTAACACATAGAATTGTCAAATTTATATGATTCAACAGAAAATTTAAAAACATGGTATATAAAAAGTTCTTTTTATCTTGTAATTATTGATCATATGTTTGACTCGTCATCTATTATATTTAAATCCGTAGTTATGATTGACAGCCAGGATTAGGGACCAACCAAAGGTCTCCTTCTTCTTACCTCGAGATGTACACTATCTTGACTCAGGTACAACTTCATGCCAGAATGTATCATTTGGAATGTCTCTCCTCTAAATTTACCCTTTTTTAAGGTCAGTGACATAGGATACTGGCCCTTATATAATCCACTATTTACCTTTAAACTGTGCTAATTTTTTTTCCCTTTTGATTTTTGATCATATATTTCCCCGGATGGTCTAGTATGTGTTGCAGTGTCGCAAGTGGTCAGGAGTACATTGCGTTAATACCAAGAATTAAAATTAATTTATTAAAATAGCAACACATTACGATATCAGTCTCATAGAATTAACCCAGAATTACAACTCACAGTGGAGCATCTATGATACGACTAGCTCCACGTGGCTCTGGTGCACCACGTGCAAAAACTTAAAACTTAAAATAGATAATAGAAATAAAACATGACTCACAAAATTACTATACATACAAGTCGTTTGATGACATCAACAGTTCACTTTATTTATTTTTAAAATATTTATCAGGAGCATTCACTTAAAACAAGTAAAACTTGGTAGAAGGCCTCGCTCCATCGCTCCCAGCACCCCACGCCACACACATAAAAAAGCGTACTACCTCCAACGCAGCCAAGCCGAGAATGTCTTCTCAGCGAGACCAGAAAAACCCGTTCATTCAATATGCCGCCAATATGCATAAGACGCCATGAGCATGCGCAAAAGACGTGAAAAGTGGTCTTACTTGGCATACATCGCCTCCAGTGGTGATAATTTCATTCGATATTTTTAAATGCAATTAAATTACAATTGAGCAAGTTATAAAGAACGTGGCTTTATAACAGTATGCTTTTATCCTCAGTACTGGCTGCCTTTGAGAATCGGGATGTAACCCATAGTGCATCTGGGCGTATGCTCAACTCAGGGTGGGTGCTTTCCCAACTGAGATTATACGATGACTAGCTGAAAACCCGCACTTCGCTAAGGAGTACATTCAAATTAAATACAACGGTCAATGTATGCAATTAATGCTAAAAAAATAAATATATATATATATATATATATATATATATTTATAATAAATACGACGATCAATGTATACAATTGATGTAGAAAAAAATATATATATTTATAAAAAAATCGTAAGGGATATTTTTATAGACAAAATAATGTCCAATTGTCTGCCGCATTAGCAAGAAAAAATATATTTTTTTTGTCTATTTAGTAGTTATGCACGTGACGATAAATTTATTTAAAGTACCAGAAAAAAGAAATCACATGATCGGCATTTAATAAATTAAATCCTAAAAATTAATCTTTAAAAATTCACCAAAAATCGAAAAATAGAGGTAAAGATTCGAAAAAGATTTCATTTTAAAGGAATTTTTATGATCTTTCTTGTGATATAAATTTTATAACACTCAAATTATTATTTTAAATGCAAACTTAAAAACAGTTACTAAAACAGCTTAAAAATTTAATTTTAAAAAATCTAAGAAGAATTTTTCAAAAATCTCTCTTAGTGCATCCCTTTACTGTAAGAAGAGTCGCCATGCAAAATTTCAGCCCTTTAGGTCCAGCGGATTGGTCTGTGCGTTGTATGTCAGTCAGTCAGTCAGTCAGTTACGGAACTGTTTTATATATATAGATTGTAAGATGCATTATTTTGAGTACTTCTCCTCGCAATTCTTAAATGACTGTCTGTTGAAAAGATAACTTTAAAATATTGAAAAACTGAATACTCCCTTTAGAAATGGGCTTCTAAGTATAGCGAATTTATCTTAAATATTTATAATTTACTTTCTTTTTACTGTGAAAAAATGCTAAGGCTTAGAAAAATAAACTTTTTTCGTGTGTATGTTGTTTTTTTTTTTTGTTGTTTCTTTTCTCGAGTTCATAACTTTGACAAATTTCCGATAAAAGAAGCATTAATGCAATTTTATCTCTAGCTTGAAAGGAATCCAGTTTGATACTTAATTACTCGGGAAAGGAAAATATTTCCTTCAAATTATTAGACATTTTTACTTTGATCCAATTTTAACTAAGGATTTATTTCTTAGGGAGTCTACTGTAAAAAAGTCCTTAGAAATTAATTATACACCAATGTAACCAGTTTTTTCGCTTTATTCTATGTACACACAAATAGATTATAATGCAAAGCTGATAGGGTATCTAATGAAATACGATAAGAAGAGATAAATCTTGATCAAACATGTGCTTGAATAATTTAGTGACACAAACCACATAACCTTACATTAGCTTTGCATGATATCACCCGAAGAGAATTGTATGCAGCTCTTAAACAATGAGACACCCGGTTTATAAATGATGCAAACTTACGTACGAAGATAGATGACGTCTGTGAAAACATAAGAAAAAGATGAGAACTCTCTCTTTTTTTCCTATACATAACAAATGTTTGGTAAATGGGGGCATGACATATTATGAAACATACTGCTTTAATTTTATTTATAAGTATTATGTGATACTGTGTATATTTTAGTATTTGTTCTTCTGATATATTTTGGATAGAAATATTTAACGTAATACGCTTATAATAAAATCAAATAATTAGCTATAATATTTTTTCCTAATTCAAATACTATCTGTAATGATAACATGGTGAAATAGGATTCAATTTGTCTTTAACGGTATTTTCAATCATGAGAGACACAAAATACAAAAGTATAATCCGTCCTTCTATCTCAATGAATTGGTAATCTAAGGATTGGACATCACGGGTTAGATGGCTTATTCTCGTGGCTTTGTATTTTTTTACCTGTCTTTGGGAGAGAAGCTCAAATATTACCATCTCGAAGACCTGTGAATATCTACAAGTTCTTTTCAAAATTTGTACCGTAATAGGTAAAGGGTACAGACGTTGAAAATGTAACCCATTATTAAAAGTATTAAATTTTGGCTTCGAGCCATATCTAGAGCTGCCTCGTAAAAATTTAGGTATTAAAACTATCGATACTGGGTTAAACGATGGTTCTGGGTTAATTATAGTTAAACTATGGATTTCACTAGCATAGTTAAATTAAGACAAAAAAGGAAATTTAACTTAATGAGAGGTGGTTACTTGGATAAAAATGAATTTCATTAAATTGCAATCACAGGTTCTAGTAATAACACATACAATTTATCTATGTTAATGAAAAATTAAACATTGAAACATTGTGTTTATAAATAGCATAATCTAAACGCTATTAGATACGATCAAAAAGTATGTTCAAAGCTTCCTTCGACTAATTCTTTATCATCCTTGTTTCTGTTGTTCAATCACAAAAATATTTCATTATCATAAAATTGAAATTTATATGTATATATATATATATATATATATATATGTGTGTGTGTGGGGGGGGATGCTAGAAGCATAAACTATATTTTATTATATTAATAAGCGTTAAACGGTAATTTTCTATTAAAGTCCTCGTGTGTTTTCCATTTCAGGAATTAGATTGTTTTTCTCAACGAAGAGTTCAGGGTCACCGAATTGCTCGCACGCGCTGGCTGATACAATTGCCAGGATGTTCGAGAGAAGCGGTTCGAGGTGATAGCCCACGCTTTTGCATAACGCGCGAGAAAGAACAAAGCGCAGTTTAGGGATATTGTTAGCGTACATGTTAAAAACATGCACGTCAACAATTCTTATAATTTATATTTAAATAGCAAAGTTTAAAATATGCAGTAAAATTAAAAAAGGTATACGTTAAAACCACTAAAGTTGTTCAAAATAATGTATAGACGACAAGACTTTTTAACAATAACTAAAAGTTTATTCATTTGAAAAACTAGTTAAGATTTAGATAAAAACAACAATATCAACATCTTTCTTCTTACGAATAATACTGGGGTTTTCTTTAGATCAGTTTTAAAACAAACATTATATTTTATCATACTGTGATGGACTATCACAAGAATTAATACATAACTAATACAAAACGTCTTACTCTAGACAGGCTTGATACTTCATCCCAATATTTCATCAGCTCAAGAACAGGCTTACGATAATGTGTGTATCCTTGATGTCGTGATGCCTTTTCTCGAAAGTGTTCGCCGCTTATATACACTTAACAAAAGCCGATATTCAAATATCGGGTACATCACTTCACTTGAAAAAAACTATCGGCTGGTAACTGAAGATTTTTGTGTTTAATTATATGACGTATGGCAGTTTGCCAGACATGATGTAATCTAAACGAAACTTACGTCGTTGATTCGGTTTAGTTATTAATTGAATCGGCTTAAAATGGAAATGCAGAATATGACGTCAAACTTCGGAAAGGCAAGTAATTAATAAATCTTCATATTGGTTCATATTGCTAACAGATATACGTGATAGAGTCAGGACGCGCGTTTTCCGGCTGGAGGGGGTTCAGACAAATTTGGCGGATTGGACTGGTTAATTAATATTTGAATAAACGCCTCGGCAACGTCATGGAGTTCCTATAATCTCTGAGTCTTCATTTTTATATATTTCTCCCGCACAGTGGACTTATCTTAATTTTATCTGCAGCTGCGTCACAGGCGTGACATATATATATATATATATATATATATATATATATATATATATATATATATATATATATATATATATATATATATATATATATATATATATAGCCACTTATGATAAATTGTCATAATATGCCCTTTGTGGCGTGCAAGCAACACATGCTCGTCAGCTTCTTCTTACTAATTTTTATTTCTTACGTCGAAAATTCCCTATACGTCGAAAATACCCTATAAATGCTATGACATCATAATGCAGCTGAGTTTGAACGTTATCCAGTCTTCCACGATGAGATCGCTTCTTTCGTTGCTGATTCCCAAGATGGACAAATTGGAAGTTGCATACTAAATTATGCAAAATACATATCACCTGCGCACGCATCAAAGTAAGGGTATAAAAGGCTTCACATAGAGAGGATTCGAGCCCAGATTAGTGAAAAGTTTCGAGTAACTAAAATACTTTTATTCCCCTAATTGCTCGACACAGCAAATTAAGCATTAGTAATAAGTTGCTCATTTACAAATCATTCCTTAGGCCTCTTATAGCGTACGCAGTCCCGGCTTGGGCATATACAGCAGATTCTCATATCAAATTGCTCCCTGCAGCACAAAATGTCACTACTTGGCAAATCGTCAATTGGTCAAACACTATGCAAACCTACGTTGGAGGTCTCGGCCCATAGAACACAGTTACACAGTTTATCCTGATGGTCCTGTTGGATTCGAGCCCAGGCAAGCAGAGTCGCTCCAGGTGCAGTCATTCCAGTTGTGGGTCAGCTGCAGCCGGCAGTTTACATGGTCTGCTTGCTGCCTTTTGGAATTTTTTTTTGGGGGGGAGGGGCGGCACAAGTTGTTAGGCACACTTGCAAGTTATTTTTTGTAACTGTTTATTTTTAATTTTATTTCAATAAATGTGTTTTAGTCTTTCGTGTGGCATATACTTTTCAGTATAGACTACATGGAGTCAGTGGAGGGGTTGACAGGCCATTTCGTCCTACCCCCTTTAACCTATAGCTTACGGGGCCTATTTTTTCCGATTCTTTATAACGGGAAACTTCGTACCCTCTCTAACGGCCATTAAGTGGGTTATATATATATATATATATATATATATATATATATATATATATATATATATATATATGAAGTCAGTTTTAGGAACAAAGGAATTTATTTATGAATAGTGCGGCACATCCTACTCATCGTGAGTCAATCCAGAGTCTATCGTAAAAGCGCCAATATAGAATTAGCTCAGAGAGGTTGCCAGAATTGGCGGAGAAAGTTAGTGTGTGGAAAAAGCGAGGCGTTTTCGCCAAAGAGTGGAACAAGGGGTTACCAGAACAGAGAGAAAGTTCAGAATGGGCAATTGTAGGTTGTTAGTAATATTATCACACACACACACACACACACACATATTATATATATATATATATATATATATATATATATATATATATATATATATATATATATATATGGACCCGTATTCTTGGGATACATGCTATCCCACCCCGTAAGGAAAAGGTTAACTTAGATGTATTACATGTACGATGGTTACTCACCTCAGAAATTAATTTGTACAAGTATATTCCTTGTTTGCTGTGCAAAGGGTGTTAAGTCCAAAATGGGCTGAAATGAGCTATCAAATAAGGCATGTTTGAAAAATCAAGGTCTACTGCAGGGTACAGAAAGCTAAGTCCAATTCCACTCCTAATTATTTTTATTCATCGGGGAAAATTTGGAATATGTGAAACAAAACACAAACATGTTAGTGTTAAAGGGGTTATGTCCCAATCAAGGACTTAACACTCTTTACTAAACAAATATAAAATTGGAAAAATTTACTTTAAAAAATTTTTAAATTAAACTTAAAAACTGACTTTACAAATGCCGGCTTTTTTTTCAATCCCGTTTTTCTCAAAACTATATTTTTGGACTTGACACTCTCTACACTACAAACACACATACGATTTTGTCAATTCTTTCAACTTCTTAGTAAATTGCATCTTTTTCTGGTACAGAAAACATCATCAATAAACTCAACGTCTAATGAGTTTATTTGGATTTCTTTAGAAATTAACGGTCTCTTATCAAGGAATAAGAAGGTGTATAAGCGTACGTTTCAGTATATTTAATTTCAAGACGTTCTCTCTTTGACGTTTCGAGAAATAAATACTTGGATTTCTCACTCCAAAGAAATTGGATCTCAGCATTCCCCATTCTATTTTAAAGTTACATATCGAATTGCTAATTTCAGTGAGTGCTTTCAAAAACTGCGCCCCTTTATCTTTCGGGAAAATTGAGTAATTTGAAAAATGGATTGGAATAGAATGAAAAATGAAGAAAAGTGTATTTTTATCCAGGGGGCATGTCAAACCTTCGACAGAAAAAAATATCCAGAGTCTGGAATCATTTAAATCTGTTGTCATTTAAATCTAGTTTTTACTTAAAACCTTCCATTTCCCGGAGTTTGTCTGGTTGCAGAAATTTGATTTTTCCTTCTCTTATAATTCGCTATTATTCTCCGAAATTAAGAGTTAACTACTCTTTTACCTAAAGCTTAAAGCAAAAATAGGAACATGAGTTATTTTGCTATAGTTAAGGGGACAAGAGGCCTTTACTCTATACATAAAATGAGAATAATTAATATTCTCTTTTACTTCATTGAAGACACTTAGAATTCACAGATAAGTATTTTACGGAAGAATAAGACTTGTTTATCTAAAAATTCTTTAAAAACTAGCCGCTGCGCGACCAGCATGGTCGCTTTTAGTTTTATATTTTCTTTTGCAAAATAACTCAACTAAAAGTAACATATGTAAGGAATGTTACCATTACCTGTTATCATAAATATACGTTGCTAAGGGGTATTCTCCATAAGGGTGATTCTAAAACATCGTGATTAAAATATTTGAATTTCCATTACTTCAGAACAGAGAAGACCGAGAAACCCAACACCAATAATTTAAAAATTACATCCCTCTCTGTATATACTATTTTTCAAAATTAAGATATATACACTTTATCATTACATCAAATAAGAAATTGTTGGGAAAAATTTTTTTCACTTAAAAAATCGAGTAAAATTTCAGCAAGTACTAAATTATAGTGGGGATTACATCACTCTCTGTATGTGCTATTGTTCACAATTCAGATATCTACACTTAAACATATCAAATAATAAATTGTTGGGAAAATTTCTTCACTTATAAAATGGAGTAAGAATTCAGCAAGTACTGAAAAAAGTTTAGAAAATTACCTATTACTGGCTGTCGGTTGTATTGCCAGCAACGGTTAAGCTTAACCTCACGATCATTTATGTTCTCTGTTTCACGCCTCTCTCTTAATGATTTATTTCTTCGATTTCTTTCTTGAGACTGTTCCCAATTTTCCCTTGATCGTGCAGCTCGCTTTCGAGCATTCCTGATTTCAGTGCGTAAATCCATGTTGACACGCGGTTGGAAATTGCGGACGGCTGCTAATGTTTACATCTGGTAGTTGCAGCCGTTGCCATTCGGAGTGTAGAAATATCGTCGATTTTTGTGTCGCATACCTACGCGTTTTATATATATAGACGCTGTAATTTATCAAAATGTTCCAAGCGCATTCATTTTCTTCTTATTTTTTCCACATTCCTCAGGACTGTTAATTGAAGTGTTTATCATAAATGCAACATTCTTTGAAACTTCTATTTTTCTAAAATTTATATACCTTAAAATAAAGCAAAAATATGCAAAAACTTAAAAAAATAACAGGCAGATTTAAGAAAAAATTATTTGTATCTTTAGAATCATACTAAAAAAATTTAAAAGCCCAATGATGTTTATATAAATAAATATATGCATATATATATATATATATATATATATATATATATATATATATATATATATATGACGATCTTATACTCGTACTCCCTCTTAACTCGTTCCCATAATAATTTTTCTAAATCTATGCAGTCAATGATCGTAGGCCTGTGGAATTAAATACAATTAATATATATCTAAATCTTTTATTTCACATACTATTAATTAATCCGATTCAAGCCAAGCCAAGTCTCAATCTCTCATCCTCGTGACACGCGCTCCGCTCAATCCTAAATCCGAAGACGCTCTGCAAATAACTCTTTGCTAAACTTAGGCGCAAAACTTTCGCGCATGCTCTGTGATGTTTATGGAATGCTCGAGAACCCTCTATTTCTGATTACGTAATAATTTCACTCCGAGTAAAACCTGTACTTGCTCTAAAAATAGATTAGTTCACCCGAACATTCAGACTCGAGTCAAGGTTACATCTCTCAAAAAGGATATTCCCCTAAAATACTCATTCTATACTCTGTGAAAGTAGTGGCAAATTACGCCACGAAATAAATTATCCTGAAGCCCCTTCAAATTTTAACTTAATTATTTGCTGACAACTTTCCCAAACCCCGTCCCCTGAAGGCACGCACACAATGGAGTAGCTAATTTCATGTGGCAAGTCTTCAGAAGAGAAAAAACTCTAAAATTAAATTAAAATCTACATCAACATCTACCGAAAAGAATGCTGAATATTTCTGCAGTCCCCAGTCAACAAAAATTAAAGTCAACAAAAATTAAAACCCCATCAATTAAAATCAAAACCCAAGCAATTGATTACAACTGAAAAGTTTCTTTAACCTAAAGTTTTTCCTATCTTGCACCTAGCCGAATTGAATCAAGGTGTGGGTTATAATATTACATAAGTCTCCATTTGAGATATCCTTGACATGACGACATATCAAATATCAAAATATCAATTATAAAAATTGTACAAAATAAAAAAAAACACTTTTATCAAAAGATTATCAAAATACACAGCACCTAAAAATGAGTAACTGTAGAAAATATCACTTAAACATACGCATTAATTATTACACAAAAAGAAATTACATAGAAGGCATGGACTCAACTTTCAAATTCTATTTTAAAACTCGGAACACTTCTTTATATTTTTCACATGTGTTTCCTAATGATTCGGTGACTATCTTAAGGACTCTTGACCATATATGAATTGAGAAGACGTGGAAAAAGGCTCATGCCTGGTCAAACATAAGATCATTCTCTTTGTTGAAAAGATGTGTTATACTCCTCAAATTTATTCAAAATCAACACAATTCTGTCATTACCAAAATTAAAACATCATAATTTCTTACTTTATATCAGTGAAAAATACTACTGTTATGGAGGGATGCAGAGATTAAACCAGGATTGGCACAAGTACACTTTACTTCAAAACAAAAGATTGAACAGAAGTTACAAAAATTGCATTTTTACGGATTTAAAAAATATATATTAGCGAGCGGATGCCGCAATTCCTCTGTGTCTCTCCACCCTATTCATCTCTAACCCAGACGTCGAGTTCTGGCGGGGTTATTGTCAGAAAAAGTTGAGTTGAGGGTGTCCTGCAACAGACTCCCCCTCAACCCGCTGGATGCGTCCTCGCACAGCTGGTTGCATCTTTTAGCACAGTTTCTGGTAGGCTGGCATCGGGTCGGTACCGGTCGGTGACTCCAAGGAGGAACAGCACTGGTAGCATGGCTGGGTTTTCCACAAGGTCGAAGAGGGTACACTGGAGACGAATTGGCTCCATAACATGGTTTTAAACTTGAGATATGATAAATACCTATAGGATAAGAAGGGTTTGTTTTATTTGCTATAATAAAAGTGGTAGGGGACTTTTCTTGAATGATGACATAGGAATGATGACTTATTTAAAGGCATGAAGTATTGTAAAAAAGACTCTTTTCGAAATTAATTTAGATACATATGTTTCTTTACGTAATATTTTTCCAAACTGAATTTTTTTTACATAATATATATATATATATATACAGTGGAATCTCGATCGATCGTTTTCGGATCCATCGTTTTTCCGTATGTGTCGTTCATTTTATCCAGCCCCAACGATCATATTGCTTTGTTATCTTTCCGCATCTATCGTTTTCCCACATTTATCGTTCATTTCAATCTGTCCCTTGAAAAACGATAGATCGAGATTCCACTGTATATATATATATATATATATATATATATACACACACACACACACACACACACACACATATATATATATATATATATATATATATATGAAATGACCCGGATGCAGAATAAGACATCGAGACTGAAAAACAATACGATTCGAATTCAAGAATAAAGAAGTTTTTTCCAACAATAATATGACCATGCAAATCGACTTCCAGCTCTCATCTGGCGAGAGTACAAGCAGCTGTAAACGGGTTGCCGGAAGTTGGCGAGGAAGGTTAGTACTGGAAAAGGGTAAAGAACGAAAAGGTTACCAGAGATAGAGAGAACTCGGATTACAGGCGATTAAAGATTAGAGGTGGTTAAAATTTATTACAAATATATATATATTTATTTATATATTTATATATATTTATATATGTATATATATCACTTGGTTAGACTTTTAAAAATATCTTCCAGTTATCATGATCACATAAACCCTGATCTTCTGGGAACGAACGGATGTTTTCGTTACTCAACTAAATCGTCGTTCTCAAGCCACCTTTTCCTCGCCAACTTTTTTTTTTTTTTACAAATATATGTCTTCGGAAGTCCTTTTACGATGTTATGGTCAGTAAAACACGGTATTACTCTCGAGCGTGCTATGGTGTTTGTGAGAACTCGGTTTATTTCAGAGGCAGATAGAAACTGAGTGTATTATCATGTTGAGTTTTAAAAATAGACCAAAAGGTAAAGGAAGAAAGCATAACTATATCAGTTTTCTTAAAAAGACGCTACATTCAAAAAAAAATTTTTTTTTATTTCCTCCTTTACTGCTCATATTAACAAAGTAATTTTTTCTAACTTTGAAAGAAAAGTTATAGAGTCCATTCTTTCATTCACTAGATTTCTCTCCTGGGAAATTCTGCGAGTCTATGCTAAATACCTTTCGTCTCTCTCGAAAAGATTGCAGAACCTTTTAAAAAAACTATCCCCGTTTAAAATACTCTTAATGGCTAAAGTTGTAATGTCTTCATTTGTTTCACAAAGTTATTTCTAGAGAAGGAAGTTTGCTCTTTTGAGCGTTACTAATCTGTAATTAAAACTTGTGATAACAGTGATTTTTATAGTTCGGTTATAGTAAGGATTTATAAAGAAAACGAAATTTTAGTTAATGCAGAAAATTCCTTTTTAATGAAAATATCATTTTGAAGTATTGTTTCAGAAACAAAAAAGTAGAATATTTATTTTTTCATTTGTGCAATGACATAAAAAAATATTACTCTTATTCCTCATTAGTGGTCCTCCACTTCATTACTGGTAATATTCTTTTCCCCAAAATAAGTAAAATAAGCAAAATATGACTCGAGGAAAAAAATCTCTCCCTTTCAGAACAACACAATATGAAAAAAAATTATGTAAGCTCAAGATATAAATGAAAATAAAAGTTTTCGTTTCAAACATTTTTGACATCATTAAGATTCTTTAATTTTCATTACAATTATGACTAATTATTCTTCCTTTTAAGAAACTAAAAAAAAAAAAGAAAATTTCAAAACTTGAAAGACATTTCTAAAGTTATAAAAAATTCCTGTAGATGCATTTTAAGGCATATTCTAAGTTCAGAAATAGTTGTAACTTGCCGCTTACGTCTAGCGATCTATACTGTAGCATATTGAAGCGAAACATGTTCAACTGGCGTGGTATCCGAGTGGTCTAAATTAGCAGGCAGAAGTAACGAAAGTTTTTTTTACGAAAAGTTAAAAAAAAACTTAACTTTTATTTAAACAAACGTAACAAGAGAAGTGTTGGTTAGAGCAGTTTGCAGTATCACCAGACAGGTGCAAAATAT